>JAJEKV010001074.1:0-29372 GCA_021234155.1 Isoetes taiwanensis | reverse complement strand
GCTCATCTGGATAAACGCACGAACTTTTAAAGGAGATACACAAGGCAGGTTCTTTGACCAAGAAGAACAAGTACCTCCAAGATACAAAATTTCACAAACTGTTACCAGAACAGTTCTTTCTACATGGAGCCATGGCTAGCTGAACTTGCACGCTCCTTCAGACACTGTACAACTCTGAACAAGAACTTGACCTTGCACAGTTGTTCTACAACATTATGCTTCCTTGCACAGTCTGCACACGGAGCTGAAACAGAACGTCCTCCCTGATGAGTGGGACCCTGTACCTGTGACAGCACATGTACATTCCAGTGCATGGGAGACAGTTACCAAACAGCTACCTGAGAAGATATTATTGGAATTCCAAGAACAGATGTAGTGATGACTGGCACCTCAACCCCTCAAACAAACCAGGAGCACACTATGTTGATGTCAAACATTCGCCGCCTTTATGAGAAAGCTCTCAGAACTGCGCCTCCGCAAATGCGGGCGCGGATCTCGATGGAAGATCTCCATGTATAAGACAAGGTCCAACTTAACTTTCCAAAGATTTGCATTGGGGCTGCAGTGATCTCGCATCATAAGCCGTGATACTCGAGTATGGTCATGAGTGCCGCATGCACTCCGCTTCAAATACGTGATGGATCACCGGAAGTTTTGGCCTTTAAGGCGCGGTTACAAGACCGAAATTGCATTCTCGCGCTTCCAAACACGCATTGGGCATGTATATCCAGCTTGTTGGTGTTGTCCAAAAGTCTCATCCTCACGCCGCATTTGGCGCCATGGATGAAGCGGGTCCCAACGCTTGTCCGCCGCAATTGCCGTGGTGTCCAATCAACGCATGTTCTTTTGACTTTCAGAGTCCGTAATTTTGTCTCCATGTCGGGAATTGACCTTGATCGAGGTGGGCATCCAAAGCTTGCTAGTGTACTCTGCTGTTTGGGGGTTGGTGCCGGCCATCCCGCATCCTGCTCTTGGAATTCCAATAATATCTTCTCGTGTAGTCGTTTGTAATCGCCTCCCATGCACTGGAATGTACATGTGCCGCCACAGTACGTGGTCCCACTCATCGTGGAGGACGCTCGCTTCAGCCCGCAGTGCGATCGTGGCAAGGAAGCATAATGTTGTAAGAACAACCGCAAGGTCAAGTTCTTGTTCGTGAGTTGTACAAAGTCCGGGGAGCGCCGTTCAGCTAGCCATAGCTCCACTTCTTTCTCAGAGAAGAGGCATGTATTCGGGAGGTAACAGCTTGCCAAATTTTGTATCTTGAGGTACTTGTTCTTCTTGGTCAAAAGAACCCCGCCGATATCTCCTTTAAAGTTCTCGGCGCTTTATCCGTGATGAGCCCGAAAGTAACAATGTGCCGTAGAAGTCGCGGCATGACATAAGCCGGGGGCTATGGTTCCGTGAGAGCCCGAAATGGTCGAGATCCGCAACCCAGAGGATATCAAAATTCGACGAGCACAAAGTGTGCCTCGCTCGCGGGACGCACATCAAGGGGCCAATTTCGCTCGATATCGCCTACAAACGTGGGACTTGGTATCACCCTTGTTTCTCGGCCCGCAGAAAAGTGTTTTTCCTTGCTTGCACATAGTCATGGTAACCGGCTGGCTTCGATAGTCCAGGGGAATAGCGTAGAAGCAAGTCGATAGGTTTGTTCTCCGCTTTTCTTCGCATCATCTGGGCCGCCCGCCGCCTATCGGAAAAGCGCATCTTGTAATCCGCAATGATATCTTGTTGCTCTGAGACCGGGTCTGCAGTTCCGCGGGACTTTGCGCGGTGAGGTGTCCGACTTGTCTAGAAGTTGGGAATCGAGGAGCTTAAAGCCGGAAGTGGCTTGCAAGTCCGCTTTGAGTGCAGCCATTTCAAGAGCATCCGCAGCTGTTTTTTGCCGTGAGCTGGTCTAACTTGCCTTTGGAGAGATGCGGTGAGCATCCTTATTCTGCAAGGTGGTGTCGAAAGTCGCGGACCTTGACTCAAGTATCAAGTTGGCTGTACGGCGTGTGCCTTTTCTACCGAGTAGCATTATTCGTGACGGCACCGCATTGTTGTAGCGTGTCTCAAGATCGTGGTACTTGGTGTCGCTTTTGTTGAGGGACTCCTTGAGTTCCTTGACAATTTGTCGGGATTGATGAAGGGTTTCCTCGATGGATCATGAATTGATTGTGCAAGGCTTCTTCTCCTCCTCACAAATGACAAATCAGTCTTGATGTTGTGACTTCGGCTTGGAGTTGGTCCACAGACTGTGTCGCCCTGGGTGGCTGCTATGAAGTTCCGGTGATGATCACGGAGGTCATCAAGGCACCGAGGACAGCTTCATCGTAGGTATCCACCTGGTGTGAGGAGGTGGATGGGATGGCTTTGGTCCGTCACCCTTGTTTATAGATCCTTGGTCATTGCCGTGGAGTGTCCTTGTGAGTACCGTGAGATCAATGGGAGTTTTGTTGTGCCGCTACCGCTGTTTTTGTTGTTTTTGCTGTTGCACAAGGTTAACTGTTGAGTAGGAGGTGGAGAGACTGGTGGTTGTGAAATATTTCTGCCGAGTTGGTCTGACGAGATTGATGGTGCCGAAAGGAGGAGAGTTTGGTTGAAGACCTTTCAAAGCATCAATAAGGTCGATGTTGGCTTGGTGGAGAAGGGGTATGATGGCGCGTGGGGTCCGATGATTAATGAAAGCCCGGAAGTGGGCTCCCATGGGGCATTCCGAGGAAGAGTTAGGATTTTTCTCGAAATCCGTCAAGTTCCCTGGAAATCTCTCGATACGTGAGTTGAGTCCAATTGATTGTTTCCAGTGGTGTTGGTGAGGATATAGTACGATGGTAGAAAACATCGTTAATAGAGGTATTCTTCATGGAGTAACCCAAAAAATTTCCTCCAAAGAAACTTGGTAAAGGCATCATGTTGCTTTGGAAAGGTGGACAAATTGGTTTGTGCAAAGCATTATAAGGAATAGAGCAGAATTTGAAATATCATATTTACCAATGTCAAGGTAAGACAAGGCATTGGGCGATTGGGTAGAGAAAAGGCAGGGCTATGGTTTGAGGGTTTAGGAGTATAGGGTTTCCATCGACTTGGGAGGCATATCCATCTTCCGCCTTCACCGTGTTAGCCACAAATTGCTGTAATTTGTTCTGTTGGGAGCCGGAGTTCTGTTGCAGAAAAAATGAAACAATCCGAACTCACCAGAGGTTATAGGTGATGCCGATGTGGAGCCGGTGCGCATGAAGAAACGAACTTGATATTTTCGAATTGCGCTGATCCATTGGTGCACCGCTGAGTGTTGAGTTCTTGGAGGTAGAAGCCATCTTGAAGGTCGAGGTCACGGAGTAACGGTCGGAAGGACGGAGGGAGTATGAGTGAAAAGTGAGGAGGGAAGTGACGGTTGGGAAGGGTTTTTGAAGAGTCGGGAGACACGTGTCGAAAAGATCGCGGACGATGGAGAATCTCAAGAGACGCCTTCGCACCAAGATGCGGAGAGTTCCCGGGCGGAGAATAAAACTTTAATGGCGGACGGTATTAATCACCGCGCTTGTCGTCGAATATTAAAAAGAGGAGTCGAAAAGTTTGCGTACAAAAATATCGGGGGAATGATTACTTTAATATCCGCGGAGGTGACCTTTCGTGAACAAAATGCTAGGGTTGGTATTCGGCTTATAAATTGGAAGTTGGGTTCTGGCCGAAAGAACCAAAATTCGAAGATGGAGAACTCGATAACAAATGTCCGTGAGCTTCCTGACCGATTACATGCAAGATGGACGACGCCGACCAGGGCGCTCGAGGAATCGCCGGATCCCTATGGATCCTTGGTTGGAGGCACCGCCGCCAACCCGAGATAAACTCGACGCCTCGAGGTGATTGTTCACCGAGTGGTCGCAGTATGGGGCTTCCGTGATCCTCCGAGTGGAGTGCCCCCGCAGTAAAGGGCGAGTAGCAAAGATGATAGGGTTTTCCCAATTTTTGTTTAGTTTAGGACTTTTCTGTGAAAAATCCCACAAATAATTGTAGCCTTCGGGCAATTTTGTACATAATAGAAAAGTGTTTCTCATAAATGTGTACAAGTGGTATCTTGTTGTAAATTTTGTTCTTGAGCTAAAGGATTCTGCAGCAGGGGTTTTGAAATTTCTTGAGTCGAAATCCATTGACTAATGTAGGAAATGGAGTGCCATCCAATTCTTGTAATTGTAAAACTCCGTGATGTGGTATCTCGAAATTTTGTATGGTCCCAGCCATCCGAGCTTGAGTTTGCCGTGATGTTGTTGATATCTCGAGTCGTAAAGAAGAACTAAGTCGCCAATTTGAAAAGTTTTGTTTTTGATGTGTTTGTCATGCCATTGTTTTTTGTAGTTGTTTGCCTTGTTGAAGTCTAAGAAAAGCATCTCTTCGGGTTCATCCAGTTGTTCCAGCTTGATAAACTCGCTCTTGCAAAGCCGCCGATGGATTATGTTCTGTTGCTAACTGAAATTTGAGTGAGGGTAAAATGAACTCAAAAGGCATAAGAGCCTCTTTTGGCCATACACAAGTCGAAAAGGTGTTTGACCGCTTGCTACTTTGTATGTTGTATTGTAAGCCCATAAAACCGTAGGTAACTTATCTTGCCAATCTTTTCTTGTAGGATCACAAATCTTCTTCAAAATGTGGATAAGCACCTTGTTTGTGCTTTCAGCAAGCCATTACCACGGGGATAGTAAGGTGTGCTTTTTCTCGCGGATGAATGTGCGGATAGTTAGTGAGTTCAGCAATAGTGTGATTGATGAAATGAACTCCACGATCACTAACTAATTCTAAGGGACATCCAAATCGCGGATGATGTTCTTGTAGAGAACCTTAGTCGTACTAGCAAACCGCGGTTGTCGTAGAGCACACGCCAGCCCATTTGGTTGCATAGTCCGTGAAGACTAGAATGTAGCGTGCCCCCAGTGTTGATTGCGTGGGGTCCATGGGACCAACAAAATCCATACCCCATTTGGCAAAGGGGAGAGGCGCGCGGCTATTGGCGCGAGCGCAGAGCAAAACCACACGGGCCGTGGGTCTACTAAGCCTCGACAAACATCACACGCGGCGGTGTATTTGTGAGCATCTTTGAAAAGCGCGGGCCAGAACCCCCGGAAGGAGGAGTTTCCTTGCCGTGTTGTTCCGCTGAAATGACCACCGCCAAGTCCTTCGTGGGCTTGTTTGACTAGATCGGGACTTCGTGAGGAAGAACACATCGCCGGAGCACATTGTCTTTGCCACATTTATAGAGATGGCCAGCAACCATCGTGATAATCTCGCATTTCGCGAAGGAATTGTTGTTTATGCAGAAGTTGTCTTTCTCGAGAGAGCGCGGTCACTTGATCCGGAGTGCTCCCGCGAGGAGAAAGCTGCTGATAGTCGTGGTACCAATGAGGCGCAGAGCGACCGTGAACAGCTGAGCATCCGGAAGGGCATCGCGAACTCCTTCCGAGGGATCATCCGCGGTGTATGCGAAAGATAGTCTGGGGACCGCGGTGAGCGCCGTCCGCCAGAATAATTTCAAAAGGGCAAACTCTTGCAATATCAATATCCATCGAGCAATTCGCCCGTGGGTTTGGCTTATTGATTAAATATAGAAGAGCTTGATGATCCACATAAAAGCCAATTTGACTACCAAGAAGATAGTGTCGAAAGCGCTGTACACAAAAGATAAGGCCAAGGGCTTCCCTTTCCGCGGGTCGAATAGTTGCGCCAGCCAGATTGAGTTTTCTCACCGGGCGTATCCGATGGGCTTGTCCTCGATTTGGTGCATACTCTTGAGCTAGAACAGCTCAATCGCAAAAGCCCAAAACATCAACATGGACATGGAATGGTTTGTCCCATTGAGGTGGTACTAGCACGGGGGGCTTCGTGAGCTTGACTTTGAGTTCTTTAAAAGCTTGATTTGCATCGATGTCCAAGTCCATGTGTATGGATTTCCGGGCGGGCTTTGTGAATTGGATCGGCAATGGTGCCAATTCGAATAAAGGTGGCATAGAAGTTGACTTTGCCAAGAAAGGAACGCGTGTCCTTGATGTTCGCAGTGGATATGCTCTCGATGACACAGCTGATTTTGGTCGGTCCGTTGTAATGCCGCGGTCGACTCACCACATGTCCCGTATACACCCCAGGTGACACGTAGGTGCACTTTTCCCGATTGAGGCTAATTCCAGATTCATCACAAACGTTGAAAAACTAGTTCAAGTTTTACCAAATGGTCCATAACGTGGTGTAAGTGGAGAAGTCATCCCGAAAGACTTGCGTGAAAAGGGATGAACTTGCATGTACTCTTGAAAAACAAAGAAGCATAATGCGCTGAAATGTGGATGGTGAGTTTGACAATCCAAAAGGAACGACTTTGTAAGCAAAGGTACCCCATGGAGTAGTGAAGGTAGTCTTTAGTTGATCTTCTTCTCGAATGGATATTTGATTATAACCCCAGAAGCCGCCCATGAAGGAGTACATCTCGTGGCCTCGCTACATCTTCCAACACTTGATCCGCGAAGGGGAGAGGGAAATGATCCCTTCCGCGGGCTTGATTGAGTTTTCTATAATCCACACAAACGCCAATTTTTCCATTATGTTTGAGGGCAATAACAATAGGACTTACCCATTCTCAATGTTTGACCTCGTAGATAAGTCCAAATATTCAAAAGTTTATCAAGTTCGGCTTTAACCTTTTCACGTAGTTTGGGTTAAGCTTTGCATCGCCGCTGCTAGATGGGTCTAGCATCCGCTTGGTGGGAATCGAGAGTTGTCCCAATTCTTTCTTGATACCCTGAGGTCTTTGTAGCTCCAAGCAAAGATGTGCTTGAAACGCTTTGAATAGCTTAATGGCTTGCTCCCCATCTCGGGCGTGAGGTCGCCGGCAATCGGATTGGTTGATTTGTTCCAATATCAATTATGTCTACCGCAGAGTTTGAATGTGTGGAATGACTTGATCATCCTCAACGCTGTGGGCTGGCTCACCGAAAGCACCTACGTGATGTTCATGTTGACCAATTTTGAAAAATAGTGGCGTGCCACTAGGAGTTGGTGTGGTGTCTTCTTGAACAGGGAGGAGCCGGGGTACCGCCTCCTCATGTGGAACCAATGTGACGTTGTTACAAGGTGTCAAATAGGGGTCAACCAAATGCTATGCCTTTATCAATATCCATGTCTTCCCATGGTTGATTGTATTCGGTAAGCCGTGAGTGGCAAACCCTTGGCTTGTAACTCGATAGGTGTTGCAAACTTGTTCGTAGTCACCGCCTCGATTCAACGGATCTCTGGTAAATGATCTGGCCCGTGGTCGATCCATCGCGGGCGCGAGCTTGCCATCCGTGATAACAAGTTGATCCAGGGCCCAAGAGTGAATGCTTTTTAGCTTGTCTCAAAAAGGGTCGCCCTACTAACATTTCATAATCTCCTGATCTTCTCCCCGCTTCCAAACACCGAATTCCATGGTAAATTGTAGATCTCCAATATTGATCGGTATTGGTTGTGTAACTCCTTGTGGTCGCTGATATGGCCATTCGCCAAAGCTTGATGTCATAAGGGGCGATGGAGCCCCCTTATGCCCAATTGTCGCCCGAGATTATCCGTAATAAGATTGATCGCGCCGCCACCATCGACCAACATGGTGAACAGTTTTTGGCCCACGCGGTGCATGCACCGCGGGTGTTGATGTGGCGACTGCATTATGTGTAATACGTGTTTTGTAAAATGTGCTCAGTAGTCCGGACATAGTTGTAGGATAGTCGTAAGGTCGAGAGGAATTTTGATTTTAGCAAGTTCTTGCTGAAGTTCGTGAGGGATTGCGTAGTTGTGGTGAACTGCGGGTTGTTGTTGCTCAGCAATAGATGTCGCTACATTGTTGAGGAGGTCGAATTTCAGCAGCAATGTTGAGTGGTGGTGTTGCGTATGTCGGGCATTCGTGGTCGTGGCTCCCCGATCGTGGTAGCATTGACAGACTTGAGTGCCTTACCTTCCGCGACGCTCGATGAGTTGGAAGCAGACTTTTGGCGGTTTAGGTTGAACATGAGGAAGTAGTTGATCCGCATTGGGTGCAAAATGAACAGATTTGGTTGATGGCTCACCGGTACGTAATCGGGCTGCAAAACTTGGTGCACGGGTGCTTATGGCGTGGGGAATGAGGGAGAACCTCAATCCAGTTGGAGGATTCAAGGCTGGTGTTGATTGCATGGTAAATTTCTTCTTGGAGTTGATCATCCAATTGTTTTTGAGTTGTTTGCCGCTGGCGGGGTTGTTGTTGTGGTGGCCGTGGTGGCCGCTTGATAATCGGGCGGGCCTTGCCTTCCCTTGGCTTCCCATACTTGAAAAGGTGTAAGACGACCGTCGTGGTTTGATTGGTGCCGTGAATTTGTATTTGAACTTGAGGAAGTTGAGGACACCGCAGACCGATGACCCCATTGGTCACAGCTTGAAACATTGGGACTTGCTTGGATCAAAAGTGGAACGAGGAGGTCCACGCTGTGGTTGCCGCTTGTTGCCGGGTTGTTGTTGTTGTCGTGGCCGTACCGGTGTCGGGTGGGTTGAGTTTGGCGGGTACCTTCTCGCACTTGGTGAACAAGACGATGTCGATACGGATTTGGTCGTGGGATTTGTACATTCTTCGCTGGTGTGGTTCTCGCATGTTGCGCCGCTTGCAATGGATCATGCTATCCACAGAGCACACTCATTCGCCGTGATGTCCCGAAAAGCCGCAAATAGTACACCAAATGTTATTTCTTGGGGAACCGCCGTGGAGGCAGCCGAGGTGCGCTGCGGGTGTAGCCGAGGGAAATGGGAGTATCGTGGGTTTGATCACCGCGTGAGGAAACATGAACAGAAAGTGATTGACTAATTCAATGGCTTCTTGTAATGTCTTGGGGCGCAAATACTCACCATAAATCGGATGTGAGAGGGTAAGCCTTGAAGAAACCACACTAGAATTTGGCTTTGGGTTGGAAATTCCTTCAACTTGTTGACTAAGATCCGCAATGGCCTCGCAAAGTCTCCAAAAGCATTCTCCCGGTTCTCGCTTTGAGTGTGTTGAGGTCGCTCAGCGCTTGTTGATCATCCGCAAGGGTGCCGTAATGGGAAAGAAAAGAGGTCTTCATGTGTATCCAATCTTGTTTCCAGTGGCTTTTGTTTGCCATCACCATTCGTGGGTGCCCACGCAGGGTCGTCGAAAAGATGTGGAATTTTAGTTTTGGATCGAGTGACCATTGAGATCCGCAAGTGACTCAAATTCATCCATGTGAGCCCGAGCACTCGGGTCTATGTGTTTACCTTTATCATTTCCAAAGAGTGGATATTGGAGTTTTAAAGCATGTGTAGGAGCTCGGCGCATGAATGGGTGTTTGCATTTGTGGAAAAGAAAAGACAAAAGAGGTGTTGGTTGTCGACAGGTACCGAACCGCATAGGTTGTGTGAGATTAGTAAAAAGAGGTAATCAAGCAGCTTGTAGTGGGAACAAAGGTTGTGACAGCATGAACAAATGCGGGGGGGAACAAAGCTTAAGGGAAACGCATTTGAGGGGAATTGACAAAGGTGGAAGCGGGGTACCGGTTCCTAAAGAAAGATTACCAATAGAGAAAAACATTTTGCGAGATGTTCCAGAGAAAATTGGGGTGGTTCCTGGCCGTGATCTTGAGTTGGGGATTCCGTGGAGTAAATTCAAAGGGTCGCGGTTGCAACCGCATGATGTGGCTTAACAAGGAACTGAACAATGGCATCCTTCCACGTGGGAGGCCTGGCCCGAAAGTTGTCGGGTGTAGGTGAAATGATTGCGCCTCGCAACGAAGAGACAAATCGACCGAGTGTATGTGGACATATTCAGCGGAGGCGCCGCTAAAGCAGCTTCATGGCGACGCGCCTTGACTCCATCCGGTGTTGAATATCGCCGAGTAAAGAAGGGATTGAACATGGTATCAATACAGCTTTCGTGGAGCCCGGCAACAGCACGCCTTGTTTGGGGTCCCGCACTGGATCGCCGAGGGACGTCATCTCCGCGGAGATCCTTGAAGTCCCAAGCAGGCAAATCCCGGTGACACTTTGTCACGCGGATTTTGCTAACGAGGAAAGAACAAGAAAAACTCGTGATAAAACAAAGAATTGCAATACACAATGAAACACACAAGACACTTGTGGAGAACACGGCAATCCATTGATCAAAACAAGTGTACAATGAAGGCTCAAAAGAGCTTATCAACAAAGCACCAAAGATGTCTCGCCTCAGAGTGACACAAAAAGAACACTCAACCCTTTTCAAGGAGCAAAAATGCTACAATATATAGGAACACTGAGTGGCCTACGGCCCTGAATCTGATCCTCATCATGACAACGCTGCTCCACTCCACTACTTTGGCACTCAACAGAATTGAGTCAGCCCCGCCGCCGTGACATAACGCACAAGTAGTGGCCCGGCCAGGTCCTACCTTTGGGTCTTCGCTTCTTGGAGGAGCTTTGACCGCCGGCTTCTTTTGTGGATCCCTCTTCTTGGACACCGTACAAGTTGGGGCTTCGCCCCTCATGCAGCAAGTATAGACTGTGGTTCACAAAGCATGGCTAACACCGCACTTGTAGTCCAATGGTTAGGATAATTGACTTCCAGGCAAGAGATTTAAGTTTGACTCTCATCAAATGTAATCAGTATAGATTCTGGCTATTGGAAGACATATTGCCTCTGGAAGTCATCTGGAGATGGTTAAAATAGCATGCAAAGCACATCTTTGTTCAATCCTTTTTCAGGAATTCATAATCCACAAAACATTGGGTTGCATTCGTAGTCCAACTGGAAGCCATCTGGACTTGGTTGTAAACTGGCATGCAAAGCACATCTTTGTTAATCCTCATCTAGAGGTTCATGATGCAATAAATGCTGGGTTGCATTTGTAGTCCAACGGTTAGGATAATTGCCTTCCAAGCAATAGACCCGTGTTCGACTCCCGGCAAATGCATGTAAGTAGAGCCTGCTCTGAGTAGTTAAACGCGTTTGCAAGTCATCTGGACTTGGTCCTAAAAAACGCATCCATGGCACTTTTTTGTTAATCTTCTTCCAGGTGTTCATATAAAAAAAATGCATGCATAGCACATGTTGTTATTCTTTCAGAAGTCCGTAACACACCAAATTATGGATTGCACTTATAGTCCAATGATTAGGATGATTGACTTCCAAGCAAGAGATTTAAGTTTGACTCTCGTCAAATGTAATCAGTAGATTCTGGCTATTGGAAGACATATTGCCTCTGGAAGTCATCTGCAGATGGTTAAAATAGCATGCAAAGCACATCTTTGTTCAATCCTTTTTCAGGAATTCATAATCCACAAAACGTTGGGTTGCATTTGTAGTCCAACTGGAAGCCATCTGGACTTGGTTGTAAACTGGCATGCAAAGCACATCTTTGTTAATCCTCATCTAGAGGTTCATGATGCAATAAATGCTGGGTTGCATTTGTAGTCCAACGGTTAGGATAATTGCCTTCCAAGCAATAGACCCGTGTTCGACTCCCGGCAAATGCATGTAAGTAGAGCCTGCTCTGAGTAGTTAAACGCGTTTGCAAGTCATCTGGACTTGGTTCTAAAAAACGCATCCATGGCACTTTTTTGTTAATCTTCTTCCAGGAGTTCATATAAAAAAATGCATGCATAGCACATGTTGTTATTCTTTCAGAAGTCCGTAACACACCAAATTATGGATTGCACTTATAGTCCAATGGTTAGGATGATTGACTTCCAAGCAAGAGATTTAAGTTTGACTCTCGTCAAATGTAATCAGTAGATTCTGGCTATTGGAAGACATATTGCCTCTGGAAGTCATCTGGATATGGTTAAAATAGCATGCAAAGCACATCTTTGTTCAATCCTTTTCCAAGAATTCATAATCCACAAAACATTGGGTTGTATTTGTAGTCCAACTGGAAGCCATCTGGACTTGGTTGTAAACTGGCATGCAAAGCACATCTTTGTTAATCCTCATCTAGAGGTTCATGATGCACTAAGTGTTGGGTTGCATTTGTAGTCCAACGGTTAGGATAATTGCCTTCCAAGCAATAGACCCGAGTTCGACTCTCGGCAAATGCATGTAGTAGAGTCTGCTTTGAATAGTTAAAATGCATTTGCAAGTCATCTGGACTTGGTCCTAAAAATGCATCCATGGCACTTTTTGTTAATCTTCTTCCGTGAGTTCATATTGAAAAAAATGCATGCATAGCACATGTTGTTATTCTTTTTTCGAAGTTAAACAACCAAAAATTATGGTTTGCACTTGTAGTCCAATGGTTAGGATAATTGACTTCCAGGCAAGAGATTTAAGTTTGACTCTCATCAAATGTAATCAGTATAGATTCTGGCTATTGGAAGACATATTGCCTCTGGAAGTCATCTGGAGTTGGTTAAAATAGCATGCAAAGCACATCTTTGTTCAATCCTTTTTCAGAATTCATAATCCACAAAAACATTGGGTTGCATTTGTAGTCCAACCGGAAGCCATCCGGACTTGGTTGTAAACCGCATGCAAAGCACATCTTTGTTAATCCTCATCTAGAGGTTCATGATGCACTAAATGTTGGGTTGCATTTGTAGTCCAACGGTTAGGATAATTGCCTTCCAAGCAATAGACCCGGGTTTCGACTCGGCAAATGCATGTAGTAGAGCCCGCTTTCCAGTAGTTAAATCGCATTTGCAAGTCATCCGGACTTGGTCCTAAAAAACTTGGTCCTGCATCCATGGCACTTTTTTGTTAATCTTCTTCCAGGAGTTCATATAAAAAAATGCATGCATAGCACATGTTGTTATTCTTTCAGAAGTCCGTAACACACCAAATTATGGATTGCACTTATAGTCCAATGGTTAGGATGATTGACTTCCAAGCAAGAGATTTAAGTTTGACTCTCGTCAAATGTAATCAGTAGATTCTGGCTATTGGAAGACATATTGCCTCTGGAAGTCATCTGCAGATGGTTAAAATAGCATGCAAAGCACATCTTTGTTCAATCCTTTTTCAGGAATTCATAATCCACAAAACATTGGGTTGCATTTGTAGTCCAACTGGAAGCCATCTGGACTTGGTTGTAAACTGGCATGCAAAGCACATCGTTGTTAATCCTCATCTAGAGGTTCATGATGCACTAAATGTTGGGTTGCATTTGTAGTCCAACGGTTAGGATAATTGCCTTCCAAGCAATAGACCCGGGTTCGACTCCCGGCAAATGCATGTAGTAGAGCCTGCTCTGAGTAGTTAAACGCGTTTGCAAGTCATCTGGACTTGGTCCTAAAAAACGCATCCATGGCACTTTTTTGTTAATCTTCTTCCAGGTGTTCATATAAAAAAAATGCATGCATAGCACATGTTGTTATTCTTTCAGAAGTCCGTAACACACCAAATTATGGACTGCACTTATAGTCCAATGGTTAGGATGATTGACTTCCAAGCAAGAGATTTAAGTTTGACTCTCGTCAAATGTAATCAGTAGATTCTGGCTATTGGAAGACATATTGCCTCTGGAAGTCATCTGGAGTTGGTTAAAATAGCATGCAAAGCACATCTTTGTTCAATCCTTTTTCAGGAATTCATAATCCACAAAACATTGGGTTGCATTTGTAGTCCAACTGGAAGCCATCTGGACTTGGTTGTAAACTGGCATGCAAAGCACATCGTTGTTAATCCTCATCTAGAGGTTCATGATGCACTAAATGTTGGGTTGCATTTGTAGTCCAACGGTTAGGATAATTGCCTTCCAAGCAATAGACCCGGGTTCGACTCCCGGCAAATGCATGTAGTAGAGTCTGCTCTGAGTAGTTAAATGCGTTTGCAAGTCATCTGGACTTGGTCCTAAAAAATGCATCCATGGCACTTTTTTGTTAATCTTCTTCCAGGAGTTCATATTGAAAAATGCATGCATAGCACATGTTGTTATTCTTTCAGAAGTTCGTAACACACCAAATTATGGATTGCACTTATAGTCCAATGGTTAGGATAATTGACTTCCAGGCAAGAGATTTAAGTTTGACTCTCGTCAAATGTAATCAGTAGATTCTGGCTATTGGAAGACATATTGCCTCTGGAAGTCATCTGGAGTTGGTTAAAATAGCATGCAAAGCACATCTTTGTTCAATCCTTTTTCAGGAATTCATAATCCACAAAACATTGGGTTGCATTTGTAGTCCAACCGAAGCCATCCGACTTGGTTGTAAACCGGCATGCAAAGCACATCTTATATTATAATGTTATTGTTCATGTTGGACCCAATGTTAGATCCAACATTTGTAGTCTAGAATCTTGGGTCAGATAATTGCCTTCCAAGCAATAGAAAAAAGCACTTCCTTCTTGCATGTAGTAGAGTCTCGAATTTAAATTTAGAAACATCGTCCGGATCTCCAAAAAATCACCATAAGCTAAATTTTTTGGGTAGAGGTAATGCATGAAGTTTATATTGGGTTTGTCATGCATAGCTATTTTGCCACCGGATCCTATTCTAGCCTGCTTTGGCCCATATGGCAAATCTAGAATGCATAAACCAACAATGTTCTCCACTTTGGAGCTTTAAGAACACAATCAAATTATGGCGATGTTGTCAAGCTTCATGGATTTTAATTGCCCGCAAAAGATTTAAGTTTAAGTCTTCAAAATAGCTTCTTTTGCACGCTACATTTGTGTTGGTATTATCATCAATGTTTAAAATGCTCATGTCTACATCTTTGTTCAAGGTTTGTTCTTCTTCATTCCTCCACTTTCATGTTTCCGCTTTCATGTTTCCATTTGATTTTTTGCACTTGGTTGTAAACGTGGGCTTGCATTCAACGCCTTTTGATTCCTCATGACTCTCCCAACATGAAGCCCTAAGTATAAATTCAGCTTTGCCTTAAAGGCTTAGCATCCCGACATCATTTGCATGTGTTCTTCCAAATGATGAGTAGAAACAAAAGAAGGTATGGATGCTCACATATTTTCTCGCAACTAAGATATTCGATTCTTATAATAGCTTCCCTATTATTTATTTGCAACTCTTAGAATTACCATAGGTAATATAAAAAATGAATGCATAATCATTTTTCTTCTTGCTGGAGCCTTGGCACGAAAATGGAAGAATATGGTAATTTTATGCTAATTTTATACAAGTTTAATGGTTATGCCCTTAAATTCGTTTAAACAAGCATGTAATAGTAGAGCTCTGTGGAGGATTGACAAAGATAATGGCTAACTTCTTTTGCCAAAAGTGCTAATTCAGAGGGTTGTTTTGGGTTTTCTTTTAATATACATAATTGTTTTTCATCAATTTTTGTTCATGTAGATATAATAGATATAGTTGCTCAAAGAGAAGGATAATAATGGCTTGGTTGACACGAGCAAGGGAAGGATAAAGCATGGCAAAGATATAAATTGTGCCGTGGAGGTTCAAGAGTCATCTTGAATGTTGGCTTCAAGATGGCAAGCTTACCACAAATGTGAACAATGAGTTGTATTCAGAGATTGCATTAAGGGGCAAGGCTGTTGACAATAGATCTGAGATAGAAAAAAAATCACCATTGGCATTGAGATCTTAGGTCCACCTGGGATTTCGTACACATCCTGAATATTGGCCAGGGAAATAAGTAAACTTCAAAGTGGATCCGTTTATTATTACGCCCTTGTCACGTCACCCGGAAGAATCTACTGATTACATTTGACGAGAGTCAAACTTAAATCTCTTGCCTAGAAGTCAATTATCCTAACCATTGGACTATAAGTGCAATCCATAATTTGGTGTGTTACGAACTTCTGAAAGAATAACAACATGTGCTATGCATGCATTTTTCAATATGAACTCCTAGAAGAAGATTAACAAAAAAGTGGCATGGATGCATTTTTTAGGACCAAGTCCAGATGACTTGCAAATGCATTTTAACTATTCAGAGCAGACTCTACTACATGCATTTGCCAAACCCGAGGCTATTGCTTGGAAGGCAATTATCCTAACTGTTGGACTACAAATGCAACCCAATATTTAGTGCATCATGAACCTCTAGATCAGGATTAACAAAGATGTGCTTTGCATGCCGTTTACAACCAAGTCCAAGATGGCTCCCGACTTGGACTACAAATGCAACCCAACGTTTTGTTAGATTATGAAATTCATGAAAAAGGATTGAACAAAGATGTGCTTTGCATGCTTTTTAACCAACTCCATATGACTTCCGTGGCAATATGTCTTCCAATAGCCGGATTCCAATATGACGAGATGGCTTGGAAGTCAATTATTCTAACATTTGACTATAAGTGCAATCCATAAGTTGGTGTGTTACTTAAATCTCTTGCAACATGTGCTATGCATCCATTTTTAATTGAACTATAAGAAGATTAACAAAAAGTGCCATGGATGCATAATTTGGTCCGCATCCGTTGACACGCTAACAACTTTTAACATTTGGTGTTACATGCATTTGAGTTGGTATTGCTTGAATAACAATATCCTAACCATGCATGCATTTTTCAATATGAACTCATGCTAGAAGATTAACAAGTCCGTAAATGGCATGGATGCATTTTTAGAACCAAGTCCGTTATGATGACTTGGTTGTAAAAAGATTGAAAAGATGTGCTTTGCATTTTTAACTAACTCCAAATGTAGAGGTTCCAATAGCCGAATCTCATCGATTACATTGCAAACTTGCCGGAAGTCAATTATCCTAACAGTCGAAATATGTGCCATGCATGCATTTTCAATATGAACTCCTCGAAGAAGATTAACAAAAAAGTGCCATGGATGCATTTTTTTAGAGGCAATTTTAACTATTCCTAACATTTGCCGAGAGTTAACCCGGGCAATTACTACAAAATGCAACCCAACATTTAGTGCATCATGAACCTCTAGATCGATTAACAAAGATGTGCTTTCGTGCATGCCGGTTTACAACCAAGTCCGGATGGCTCCCGGTTGGACTACAAATGCAACCCAACGCTTAGTGGATTATGAATTCTGAAAAAGGATTGAACAAGGATGTGCTTTGCATGCTTTTTAACCAACTCCATATGACTTCCGAGGCAATATGTCTTCCAATAGCCAGGATGTACTCTTTACATTTGACGAGAGTCAAACTTAAATCTCTTGCTTGGAAGTCAATTATCCTAACCATTGGACTATAAGTGCAATCCATAATTTGGTGTGTTACGAACTTCTGAAAGAATAATAACATGTGCTATGCATCCATTTTTTAATATGAACTCCTGGAAGAAGATTAACAAAAAAGTGCCATGGATGCATTTTTAGGACCAAGTCCAGATGACTTCCAAACACGTTTAACTACTCCTCATTTAGAGGTTCATGATGCTCTACTACATGCATTTGCATTTGAGTCGAACACGGGTCTATTGCTTGGAAGGCAATTATCCTAACCGTTGGACTACAAATGCAACCCAACATTTAGTGCATCATGAACCTCTAGATGAGGATTAACAAAGATGTGCTTTGCGTTTAACGACCTTTTCGATCAATAGACCATTGATGTTCATGCAATACTCTTGTAGCTCACTTTAAGCGAGTTGATCCTACATTGCTATACAATTAAAAATGCTAAAGTCAACTTGACCTTATTAGTCTTAGATGAGCATGTAGAATCATTTTTACAATTTGCAACATTGTTAGAATATGGAGGATTTTGAGAATGAAATGCACACCATGTTGAAGTAAAAAAATGCTTCATTATTAATTGCCATACCACCTACATGATCACTATTATAAAAGTTGGCCCAGCGAACACATGTTTCCAAAGATGAAGTCTAAATCTTTCCATCATGAATGTAACATCAAGCAAATACTTAATACAACCCGCTACATTGTGTTTTGTCAATGTCAAAGTTACTTGCAACATGCATCTGCACAACACTCTTGCATGAAAGGAAAATTTCTCATTGAGCGGTTGTCTATATGAGCACAACATGAAAACCTCTAGCTACATGTGAACATAACAACTTGTACACTACAAAGAGCTCAAATGTTTCAGAATTTTGATCTTGCAATGCATTCGCCAATCAACTTTGAAAATATGTTTGTAAGGAATCTCTGAAAATTTTCTGTTTAAGAATAGACACCGAGAGCTTGATGATTCTTCACTTGGATGGAACTCTAATTATCATATTGGCTTAAACCATAGAATCAGTTCCTTATTTCAGAATAGACGCAAAGCATGAGCCTGCCTCTATTTTAACAAAACTCTAAGCATCATCATAGTCCAAATGCCACATGGACTACATATTTCAGCTCAAAACAGTATGTACATTAAACCATCTATTTATTTTGGTAGACCATATCCAAAAGATGGCCTCAGATCTGCTTAGTTGAGATCCAGTAGTCCTTTTGCAGTTCTTCAGTCATTACAGAAATCAAATGACGAGTCTTTTAATGCCGGATTTGATGGGCCTAATATGAAACAATGATCTCTAGGATTAATGTTGATTTGGATCAATGCTGCAGCAACAGAATCGGTCCTTGCAACTAAAATCTATTGTACCCCATGATGTCCATCTGTAACCTAGCAGCTACTAAATGATTTATATGTTTAGAAGTAGCAATCAGGATCTTACCCCCCCATGTGGCCACATTTCTTTGTAAATTCCTATTGTACCACGTTAGACAAACACCCTCACAAGCTTAACAGTGGTTGTGGTTCCGGCAAATCCAACATCAACATCAGCAATAAGAGGAGCCAAGAAATCAAGATAAGAAGTTCTAGATCTTTGTTCCTTGCTCATGCTTAACCTTGCTTCCCTTTCTATCATGGAAATCCTAAGCATAAAACAAATGTTCTACTTTTTTGGAACCGTATTCATAGAATAATCTGCCAGGTCTAGTCCAGGCCCATTTAAAGTAGAAGCCAAAGAAGCACACTGCCTGGCATATAAATTGTCTAAATATTTGGCCATCTGAGCAACTTTAACTGGATCAAGAGAACCAAAAGTCCTTGAATATGTCTTCTTCGGTTGATGAGATTTGAGTGTGTACCACAATTTCTGAAAGCCAATAGAGAGCTTGACATTTGATAAACATATCAATGAGGTTCTGCAACTACAAATAGCAAAATCCTATAGCAGAATGAGACCAACATTCTAGTGAAACAGATAAACACAATATCATGAAGGCAACTATCTCAATCAGCAGCAATAAATTTCTAAATAAAAAGGTCAAAATAGTCAATGCTTGGCCCTTCCACATTATAGCACCACTACAATTGGTGAATGCTGGTAAAAGGCCTCCAAAGCCATAAATTCTTTGTCATTTAAGATCTCTCTATGTCAGTCCCTCATGCAAAATATGGACCTGTCATAAATTTATATAGGAATTTAGATGGTCTTACCACTGTCTCAGCCTTAAGGCAACCATGTATCTAGCATCGATTATGTCTGGTCATCTAAGTATACGAAATGAATATAGTTAAACAAAGACTGCAAGTACTTAAAAAAATAAAGTTTTTCACGGATTCGAGTACAAAATGGAAGAACATAAGAATAAATAAACGACTCCATCCTTTCATGTCGTGAACCTTGACAATATGAAGTTTGTAAGGAATGCCAGCATTCTATAGGGGATTAGCAAGTACAACTATTTTCGAAGATGTCATTGCATCAAATTCATCTTCAGACTTCTTTTTCTTTTCTCATTGAGAAGAGCAACTGTTCTGCTGATCCTCTATTTGCCAAATAAAGTACACTTGTGATTGCACATGTAGAATGACTACATTGCCACCAGGCCTCAAATAATTCTATACTACTTATTTTACAGCATATGCACTCTCATCACTAAGATCAACAACAATTGCAATTTTCCTTCCTCCAGATGCCATTTCTCTCTATGTGAGCAAATATTAGAATCCATGTACTAGTTTACCTATAAAACAACTCGTGTGAATACTGAAGTTAAACATCAACCTGAAATAAACTGCCCCCGATCAGCAAGAACTCAATAACTGCCACCGTATCCTACCCAGCTTCCCCGGAATCCATAGCAAATTGCTGAATCTTCCAGATGTGGAACACATAGCTTATTCGAGCTCGCCAACCGCTGCACTAAACTTTATTATATGCAAAACCCAAACCGAAATCGATGTAGAATGACGCAAAGAAGAAACCCTAAAGAAAAGAAAGTCAAAAGGACAACGTAAATGATGCAATATGGCCTAACTAAATCTCAGCCACCCAATCTAGGGCTGGATACAGCACCCTATAAAATATAGGATATGTTTATATTTTATTGTTTATTGTTTTGTAGTGTTCATGGTTATATGGTTATAATGTGTGCTCTTTCATTTCGGGAGCATGTGAGATGAGCAGAATGGAGCCAAGGACGCCCAGCACAGGACATTGCCCTAGGCTTCAATAGAGGAAGATGGATTGCTTATTGTTGCACCCATGCAACGAAACGGTCTTTGCAGAGGGCATCATAATTGCAGTGGATCCATCTGATAGTGTGAATGATGAAAGGCTGAGAGAGATCATCTTGGTGTTAGCATTGGGAAGCTTCTTATCCAAGTTGATACAATCATATCCCAGGGGAGCTCTAGTGACTGCATTGTGTGCTCTGGGTAGTTGGAGTCTCAAACTCAGTTAAGATGGCCAATTAGACATATTACACACAAGAATGGTGAGAACCTAGAAGGCCCAAGTTGTTAGATAGCATGCAAAGGCCATCTTTGTTCAATGTGGAAGGTTTGGTGGTGGATGAGCAAGGCCATCACGGACTTGGTTGTATTTTTCATAAAAGGTCCAAGGGTCCCCATCTAGAAGTTCATGATTTACAAAGGATGGAAAGTATTTGCACCAACCAAGGAAAAACCTAGAAGCAATTAGGGGACAAAATGTGTTGCACTCTAGATTGCAGTTAAATGCATTTGCATCCAATATAATGTGGATGACCTTGTGGGAGATAAGGTCCCAATACATTGAAAATGCATGCAAAGACAAGATTAATTTCATCTACTCCTTGTATAGAAATTATGGATTATAATAAAAAATTTTTGTTATTACTTTATCAAGTGAGGGGCTTGAAGGCATGCATGAGATAATCATGATGGATTCTTTGTTAAGCAAGACTTCATTTTAGTTACTATTTTTTCCAATGTCATTGCATCAAATTCATCTTGTTCTTTTTCTTTTCATTTGAGAAACACACCAAATCCTCTATTTGCCAAATAAAGTCCAATGGTTAATTGTGAATTGCTTCGGAAGTCAATTATCCTAACCATTGGACTACAAGTGATTCCATAATTTGATAACATATTGTTTAGAAGTCACTTCGAAAGAATAACAACATGTGCTAAGCATGCATTTTTCAATATGAACTCCTGGAAGAAGATTAACAAAAAAATGGCATGGATGCATTTTTAGGACCAAGTCCGGATGACTTGCAAATGCATTTTAACTATTCAAAGCACGCTCTACTACATGCATTTGTTGAGAGTTCAACTCGGGTCTATTGTTGAAAGGCAATTATCCTAACCGTTGGACTACAAATGCAACCCAACACTTAGTGCATCATGAACCTCTAGATGAGGATTAACAAAGATGTGCTTTGCATGCCGGTTACAACCAAGTCCGGATGGCATCCGGTTGGTCTAAAAATGCAACCCAATGTTTTGTGGATTTGAATTCTTGGAAAAAAATTGAACAAAGATGCACTTTTTGTTAATTTTTTCCAACTCCCGATGTTCATATAAAAATATGTCTTCCAATAACCAGAATCTTGTATTATAAAGTTATTCTGTAAGTGTTGGACCCAGCCCTAGATCCGACGGCTAAGATTTGATTAAAAATTTGGACGGTCGAAATATAAGAAAGCACATAAGAAAGAGCGATGGGCCTTCGTCGTATTAGCTGACGTTCTGTGAAATATGGATGAAGGTTCTCTTATCGAAGTAGCTTACCACTTTCAAGACTTTAGATGGGAGGATCTTCGAGACGAAGTGGAAAGCTCTTCTGTTCTTGACAGTAAGCCTTCTGAGCTTTATCATTTTGTTTGGAGATAGGGTAGGCACATGGTCATAAGCTAATTCTACAAACCGCAATTCTGAAACTAAAGACTGGGAATGCCTATAGAGAAGGTTTATAATAAAGATATTAGGCTTCAGATATTAGGCTTCATCTGAGATCCAACGCATCTCGATCGCTTCACTTTTCCGTTAACCCTAGATCTTCTTCCGTGGATGATCAAGCTCTTGGCTACCCAACCTCTTTTAGAATAGGGATTGGAGCAGATACAAATGGGCTTCCAGCTATTACAGTGCAGCTCGCGAAGATAGGATGTATTCCATTGTGAAAAAATAGTCTGGACACAAATATATGGAGTCGCCTCATGCCTAAAATGGCTATGCCTTATCCTACTGTGCCTTAAGCGGCATTGCCAGATTCTGTTGCGAAGCCGATGTGATGCTTGATGGAGCTTTAGTTCAATTACAAAGTCTATAATCCCAAATAGCATGATCGCTGCAGATGCCTTGGATTGGAAGGGTGTTGATTGGTTGTGGATGGGTTTTACCAAAAATTCTAAATGAGCTAGAAAGGCAAGCTGATCTTTCAATTGATCACAGAATAAATGAGCAAAAGAACAATGGAGCTATGGAAAAATGGTGTTGACGACATCAACATTTATTATACATTGGTGTTTGATGTAGGGCTTCCGGAAGACATGGTAATGGCAGGTTTGCATTCTACAGAATCACCCCATTTTCTAGATTCGCAATTTTTTTAAATAAGCTCTCTGCATTTTTAGACAGCACTCCCCATTTGCACATGCAATTGTCTGAAAACGTTTGCAAATTTCTAAGCATCCCATTGAAATGGTCGTGCTAAAAATAACGTAATTCTTCAAGGTTTTACAAGAGACGAATCTCACTTTCGTCATGGATATAGATGGAGGAAATATGGCCAGAAAAAAATTAGCGGATCACAACATCCCAGGTAACCAACGCCATATGTGAATTCGTCTTTTAGCCATATGATGCTTATGGTTTTCTCATGTTATACATGTTTTCCAGGTGCTACTACCGTTGCAACGTGAGAGGAGAGACAGGATGCCTGGCAATTGCACAAGTGAATACGTTATGCTCTTACTGTGACTTTATGACAGTTATACAATCACATATGCCCAAAGTTAATGCTTTAGAAGGGCAAAACCCAGGACTATTCTTCTGTTAGATGCCTGAAGATGAAGAAGTTTGTTAGACCAGCCTTTGCTTTCAGTTTTTTCTTATGGACCAGAACATGTGCTCTACCTTTTCAAGGTCTTCGTATTTCCAGTTTATTTAAAGTACCTAATACAGGAGTGGGCAATATAAGCATGCCTTTGCTTCCTTCTTATGCGAAGGGAGTGAAACATCATCTTAGACTTATCTTCAGTAAATAAGAAAAAGCTCAAAGCTTGAGTATCCGAGGATGCATTTTCAAGATGTTGTTTAACTGCACATTTACTGCCATGCTGCAACGCGAATTATCGCGTGTATGACATCCCACTATGTGTATGAGGCCCAAATGCCAGTTACATCCTCGACCAGCCCAACACTGTAAGTAGTTTGAAACAGAAACAGACTATTCTGAGGTATTATTGCATATTGATTTTATTATGAATGGCGCAGGCATTCTGGCAATGAAGCTGCTGGATTCCAAATTCAGGAGCAATCTAGGTTTGACCTCCATCATAGAATGGAGACAAATTTAACAGAAAGTGCATCTGTGTCTACTGGCTACATGTTGTAGCTAAGAAACGCAGGTTAGTCATGTTGTAGCTACAGAATGCTGCAGATTAGTCAACTTCTGTCATTGAAAATGGTATTGGATTAAAGCTGGAGGTTAGTCAAGCAAGGACAGTAGAAAAAATGCATATATTTCTAAAATGTTGGGAGCTAGGGTTAATCTTAAGTCACTTGCAAATTAATGCAGAAAAATATTACCATGTCTAAGGATGCTACCACAGTTGTAGATGGAGTTGTAGATGGAGCAGGAGATAAGAAGGGAATGAGTTAAGAGTTATTTCCAAAACTATGTACTCCAGGTGTTGAGATTTTCCGCATTCACATATGGCAAGGTTTATGGCAGCATCACATACACTGGGTATGAACTGTCATAACAAAGGCTTGATTGACAGGAAATAAAGATCTAAGTTAGAGTCTTCTGTTTTGTGCTTTGTGCTGAGATGATACTGACCTTGAAGGCCCATAGTTCATAGTTCTTGCTATATCACTGTGACCCCAAACAGCCCCACACAACACCCCGGGATTCCCCTATTTGCTTATTTATCTGTATAGTGACAAATTCAGGTTCGCCTCCAAAAATAGCCCATCTTAGCCAATCAACTGCCTGACGACAATGTTTTTGCACAACTCCAAGTGAAACTGATTGTACTTTGATATCTTCTGGCAGTGCAAACAAGGTAGAAACTATGGACTGAAGCTTTTCTGGATGTTCCTTCACGTATTGTACAAAGCCTGGCTTCCCCCTTTGCATATAAAATCCAGGTATTCCCAATTGTAAAAGCTTCTGAAAGACAATTGGAAAAGGAGTAACTTGCAATCTGTACTCTCAATGCATATATTTTTCAATGCATTAATCTACAAATAAAATAGCAACAAGGACATGAGATTAAAAAGAAGAAATAGTTAAAACATCTAATCACGTCCTCCCTCTGTCTTACAACTATAGTTGTAGCATATAACTACCAGTTGCCAAATGATTGATTTTTGAATGGGACAATGCCTGCAAATGGTTATCAAGACTATGACCACAATTCAGATCTATTAACTGCTCAAGGTTAACGGAGCAACAGTTTCTTAAAAATATATTAAATTTGTCTATAGAGAACTTAAACCATAAAGGTACTTCCAGCTTTTATTTCGCACATAATGGAGTTCCATAATTTACGGTAAATGTTTTTGCATTCTTTCTTCCCAGCCTCAAGATTCTCATGAGAATACGACCTACCATGAAGAAGTTAATATTTCTATGAGGGAATGCGTTTGCCTCCTTGAAAACTTAGAGCAGGGAGAAGCGAAACACCAAACAAAGGAATACAAAGGCCACATCTGTGCAACACAATGGTAAGCCACATTTCAACACCCAACCAATTGCCATTGAGATGCACAGCTTGCTTGACACTTTTTCAAGTGATACACTCTTTTGTTTATAATGGTGCACCAAGCTACTCTATTTTTCATTCTACATACGCATCACTTGATTGGATCCACAGAAAAAAATTGCAGCTGTGAATGCCATTTCTTGACTACTTAACATTGGCAGGTCCTTTTCAAAAAATAAAAAACACACAACAAGGCAACCACAGAAAAAAATTGCAGCTGTGAATGCCATTTCTTGGCTGCTTAACATTGGCAGAATAGCAAGTTGGATCAAGTTAAGTGCATGCACGACCATAAAAGAAATATGGCCACAACCACAAGGACAAATGAAAACGGTGATTAACTTGCCACCCAAACTATGAGTTCGATCGAATCAGAACTCCCCACCGAAATGAGAGCTAGCATACACAAGACCATGTGATCTCGTGATTCCTCCTCCCCAAATCCATGTAACTCCATGTGTCATTCTTATATAGCAAATAACACAAAGATTTACACAACCATTCTTACATTATCATTTACAACTCTCTTAAACCTCAACTCAAATTCGATAGATCAAGGTATTATTAACATGCTAAGTTAATGAAATCGAGCATTTTTTTTAAAACCAAGGAACAAGTCAAGAATGAAAGACACGTAGCAAAGACTTACACGAAACAATTGTTAGAAATTTTAGATAACAAAGACGATCGCATATTGTTTACAACTTTGGTTTATATCATCTACAATAAATTATGATTGTTGAGGCTGGGTTGTTTTGTAGTCCAACCGAAGCCATCCGACTTGGTTGTAAACCGCATGCAAAGCACATCTTTGTTAATCCTCATCTAGAGGTTCATGATGCACTAAATGTTGGGTTGCATTTGTAGTCCAAATCCAAAGGATAATTGCCTTCCAAGCAATAGACCCGGGTTCAAAAGAAAAATAAACATGGGGACAAATGCATGTAGTAGAGCCCCGCTCTCGAAAAAGTAGTTAAAAAAGCTTTGCAAGTCATCTCGACTTGGTTCCTAAAAAAATGCATCCATGGCACTTTTTGTTAATCTTCTTCCGTGAGTTCATATAAAAAATGCCATGCATAGCACATGTTGTTATTCTTTCGTTCAAAAGTTCGTAACACAAAGGAATTATGGATTGCACTTGTAGTCCAATGGTTAGGATGATTGACTTCGTGCAAGAGATTTAAGTTTGATTCTCGTCAAATGTAATCGTGAGAGATTCGCTATTGGAAGACATATTGCCTCCGGAAGTCATCTGGAGATGGTTAAAATAGCATGCAAAGCACATCTTTGTTCAATCCTTTTCGAGAATTCATAATCCACAAAACATTGGGTTGCATTCGTAGTCCAACTGGAAGCCATCTGGACTTGGTTGTAAACTGGCATGCAAAGCACATCTTTGTTAATCCTCATCTAGAGGTTCATGATGCAATAAATGCTGGGTTGCATTTGTAGTCCAACGGTTAGGATAATTGCCTTCCAAGCAATAGACCCGGTTCGACTCGGCAAATGCATGTAGTAGAGCCTGCTTTGCCTTCGAGTAGTTAAACGCGCTTGCAAGTCATCCGGACTTGGTCCTAAAAAAAATCCATGGCACTTTTTGTTAATCTTCTTCCAAGAGTTCATATAAAAAATGCATGCATAGCACATGTTGTTATTCTTTCGTAATTCTTCGTAAAGATAAAAACACACCAAATTATGGATTGCACTTATAGTCCAATGGTTAGGATGATTGACTTCCAAGCAAGAGATTTAAGTTTGACTCTCATCAAAATGTAATCACCAGATTCTCCCAAATTGGAAGACATATTGCCTCCGGAAGTCATCTTTGATATGGTTAAAATAGCATGCAAAGCACATCTTTGTTCAATCCTTTTCCAAGAATTCATAATCCACAAAACATTGGGTTGTATTTGTAGTCCAACTGGAAGCCATCTGGACTTGGTTGTAAACTGGCATGCAAAGCACATCTTTGTTAATCCTCATCTAGTTCATGATGCACTAAGTGTTGGATTGCATTTGTAGTCCAACGGTTAGGATAATTGCCTTCCAAGCAATAGACCCAGTTTTCTATCGGCAAATGCATGTAGTAGAGTCCAAAAGTTGAATAGTTAAAATGCATTTGCAAGTCATCTGGACTTGGTCCTAAAAAATGCATCCATGCCACTTTTTTGTTAATCTTCTTCCAGGAGTTCATATTGAAAAATGCATGCATAGCACATGTTGTTATTCTTTCAGAAGTTTGTAACACACCAAATTATGGACTGCACTTGTAGTCCAATGGTTAGGATAATTGACTTCCAGGCAAGAGATTTAAGTTTGACTCTCATCAAATGTAATCAGTATAGATTCTGGCTATTGGAAGACATATTGCCTCTGGAAGTCATCTGGAGTTGGTTAAAATAGCATGCAAAACACATCTTTGTTCAATCCTTTTCCAAGAATTCATAATCCACAAAACATTGGGTTGCATTTGTAGTCCAACTGGAAGCCATCTGGACTTGGTTGTAAACTGGCATGCAAAGCACATCTTTGTTAATCCTCATCTAGAGGTTCATGATGCACTAAATGTTGGGTTGCATTTGTAGTCCAACGGTTAGTATAATTGCCTTCCAAAAGCAATAGAGAGGTTCGATTGCAACAAAATGCATGTAGTAGAGTTAGGATAATTGCCTTGAATAGTTTCAAATGCATGCAAGTCATCCGACTTGGTCCTAAAAATGCATCCATGGCACTTTTTGTTAATCTTCTTCCAGAGTTCATATAAAAAAAAATGCATGCATAGTTGGCACATTTTGTTATTCTTCAACAGGTCCGTTTCATATTGAAATCTTTGCGCCATGGCATGGATAGCACATATTGTTATCTTTCAATTCAAATTATTGCACTTGTAGTCCAATGGTTATGATTGACTTCCGGGCAAAGAGATTTAAGTTTGACAAATGTAGTAAATGTATTGATTTGGAAAATAGCATACATAAGTTTTTTCAGACCTCCAAAAAGTCATCTGAGGTTGGCAATTAAAATAGCATCCAAGGCACTTTTTTGTTAGGAAAATCTTTTTCCCATTTTCAGAATTCATTTAAACAAAACATTGGGTTGCATTTGTAGTCCAACCGAAGCCATCCGGACTTGGTTGTAATTCATGCAAAGCACATCTTTGTTAATCCTCATCTAGAGGTTCATGATGCATAAATGTTGGGTTGCATTTGTAGTCCAACGGCTAGGGTTAATTGCCTTCCAAATAGAAGAGATCTTGAATTCCACAAAAAAAATGCATGTAGTAGAGTCTCGCCGAAGCCATCTGAATTGTTGCAAAGCACATCTTTGTTAATCCTCATCTAGTGATGCAATAAAATCATCCATTTGTAGTCCAACGGTTTAATTGCCTTCAAAAAGGATGCATGTAAAAAATTAAAGCATTTGCAAGTCATCATGACTTGGTCAAAAAAATGCATCCATGGCACTTTTTGTTAATCTTCTTCCGTGAGTTCATATAAAAAAATGCATGCATAGCACATGTTGTTATTCTTTTTCGTAAGTTCGTAACACACCAAATTATGGATTGCACTTATAGTCCAATGGTTAGGATGATTGACTTCCGTGCAAGAGATTTAAGTTTGACTCTCATCAAATGTAATCGAGATTCTCGCTATTGGAAGACATATTGCCTCCGGAAGTCATCTCGATATTGGTTAAAATAGCATGCAAAGCACATCTTTGTTCAATCCTTTTCAAAAATTCATAATCCACAAAACATTGGGTTGCATTTGTAGTCCAACCGAAGCCATCTCGACTTGGTTGTAAACGCGCATGCAAAGCACATCTTTGTTAATCCTCATCTAGAGGTTCATGATGCACTAAATGTTGGGTTGCATTTGTAGTCCAAAACTCGTTAGATAATTGCCTTCCAAGCAATAGACCCGGTTTCGACTCGGCAAATGCATGTAAGTAGAGCCTCGCTTTGAATAGTTAAAATGCATTTGCAAGTCATCCGGACTTGGTCCTAAAAATGCATCCATGGCACTTTTTGTTAATCTTCTTCCGGAGTTCATATAAAAAATGCATGCATAGCACATGTTGTTATTCTTTTCTTTGTAACACACCAAATTATGGATTGCACTTATAGTCCAATGGTTAGGATGATTGACTTCCAAGCAAGAGATTTAAGTTTGACTCTCATCAAAT
The DNA here is from genome assembly GCA_021234155.1 of Isoetes taiwanensis. Lineage (NCBI taxonomy): Eukaryota > Viridiplantae > Streptophyta > Lycopodiopsida > Isoetales > Isoetaceae > Isoetes > Isoetes taiwanensis. The sequence goes on along the minus strand of JAJEKV010001074.1, from coordinate 120 downwards.
GTAATCAATAGATTCTGGCTATTGGAAGACATATTGCCTCTGGAAGTCATCCGGATATGGTTAAAATAGCATGCAAAGCACATCTTTGTTCAATCCTTTTCCAAGAATTCATAATCCACA
>JAJEKV010000291.1:0-399721 GCA_021234155.1 Isoetes taiwanensis | reverse complement strand
CCTGGTTAACTTGCTGCACCCATCAAGTTTCTACTTACACAATAACAAATTCTTCTTAATCACTACAACTGCTTAGCATTGACTCATTTTATTCAAATGCACCCTGATCCAATCATAGCTCCCTTTTGTATTTGCTTAATCTTAGATCTAGATGTTTTATGATGTCATAGCAAGAGCCAATGGATTGTAGCTTAATCAAGTAAATCAGAACCAGTAGCTATTAGTGTTGAAAACGGTAAACATTAAAGCGTAAAAAAGCCAATTAGGTGTTTTGTTTCTTCTAGATAGCAGATTTGTAAACGTGGTCACTGCAAGATCTGCAGACTCTGGACTTGGATTTTCCAATTTTGAAATTGAGCTGCATTAATCAAGTGAGTTGTTAATACGGACTCTGATGGAGCTCTTGAACACTGCTGAAGTCTGTAATTTGCTTCAACAGTGGCACATACAACTGTAGTTCGATCGAGACAAAGACCTGGTCTCAAGTGAGGACAGTTCTGCCAATGGAAGACCGGCCTTGCAGCATTTGGAAGATAGTCAGTTACGCCAATACAAGACCTATTTTGAAGAGCTTGAGATCAAAGATATGTCCAGACTTTGTTGCTAGGAACTGGGATCAAGAAGCTAATCTGTACACCCTAGGTAGGTGCTATGGGGAAGATAATTGATTAAAACGATGTAGGGGGTAAATATTGAGATAAGAATGGAGATACACTTTGGGATCAGCTGACTCCATTTTCCAACAACAAACACTCTGGTTGCAGAAGCAAAATGTAAAAGAGTTAGCCTTTTCTGCAAAGCATAAAATTAAAAAATCCAAAGGGATGCATAAGAAAATTCTTTCCAAGAATGAAAGCCCTCCATGTCAGAGAAAATTATGGTGCTTGCGAACATTGGGGCAGACAGAGTCCACTGAAAGAAGATGATGAAGTCGAACATGTTTATGATTGCCAAGACAGGAACTTTTTTCTGGTTGTTACGGATCTTTGACCTGTGCAACTATAGAGACTTGGCCTATTTTGATATGAAGACTTGGCTTATTTGACGAATCTTCATGCATCAGAAACAGACTTTTCATCATATGTTCAATGGACACAAATATGTCGCTTATGATGAATCATCGTGCATAACCTGCAATTCCTGAATCAGAAGAAGGACCTTGGAGATGAGTTCTGCTTGCGGTTCAAGTGAAGACAAAGCACTCAGCATTCTATTTTGGTACTTCAATTCTGATGCAGCAAATCATATAATATGCGCAGCATGCAGATGCAAAACAGAAACATATACTATTCATCACATTGATGCTATCGGTCCAATCATGGTAGGCAATATGCGTCAAGGATGTCTTGTATATTTGAAGTTCATTCTTGCATTTGAATAAGGCAGGTTTCAATGTCAAAGTAAGTAAAACTTTTGCTTATGCAGAGGACGGCAAAACTTATGGTCTCTATGCAACATCCATCATGGAAAAACTCTGCTGCACAAAACGGATAATTAGAAGTGAGAATGGCTCCGCTCAGTTTGTAAGGCTTCCTTTCGCAATTTAAGGAGTTTTAAGGCATCAATACAGAAACCCCATCTACTCAGTCCTGTCGTAGATCAAACAATCTTAAGAAATTGATCATTGTATTGGCCCTTTCAGCAAAATGCACTTGCTAATATAAGGTTTTTTTGGAATTGATCCCGTGACTCTGTAACTTTGGCTCTTGTCAGCATAGCTGATGAAAAGTACAAGCAAAGGAGGTAATCATCGGACAAGAATTAATCAAAATGCACTCCGCATCCTAACAGACAATGCTAACCGATAAAATTGCTCGCATGGTAATTTCCAATAATATTTGATAATCGCTGCTGTCTCCGGCAGAATTAAGTCCAGCCTTGTATCTAATTTCTTTAGATTGAGAATGGGCAAGTGGTCTAGTGATTTGCATTCGTCTTTGTTCCTTGATAAGCATATAATGTGCAACTGTGCTGCCTTCTTGAACAAAATGGAAATGAACCTCTACGTGGGTGGCTTAAATCGACCAAGTGGTGTGGAATGATCTGCCAGCTTGATTGCATTTCATACAAAGGACCTTACCATGTTGTTTGGCTTGTTAGAAAATACTTTGTGTGACACCTGTGCTTTGTCTCAATGGGATGCATCAGCAGTAGTTCCACTACTACAAAGTTTATTGTTGAGCGTGAAAGAAGCCCAAACAACCTGCATAGTCAGAGTCGTTGGGTGCTCCTCATTTGAGACTTCTGGTCTTTCTTGTATAGCAACCTCTTCACCAAGACATATGAAAGTGCCTTTCATATTTCTTGGTCGAAGGGCCAATATGATAAACCGTTTTCTCAGAATTTAGAATGGTTTGATGTACGCTGGGACAGTATTCGTACTGATGCGTCTCAAATTGCTGAAGGAAGCCACTTGCAAACTTTAAGAGGAGCCATTTTAGAGTATATTAAGCAAATATATGCAACTGGCCTGACAAGAAATGATCAAATGCACCATGTATTCTCAGACATTCCAAAGTTTTGATAACTTGCTGCTGTTTCCTGCTGAATTTAAGTCCAGCTTTGCATTCATAATTTCTTAAATTGCCGAGTATGAAGGTACCTGTCAGCTGCTCCCTTGATAAAAGATATACCGCGCCTTGAACAAAATGGAAATGAACCCTATGTGGCTTTACATCGACTATGAAAGGTCAGATGATCTGCCAGCCTACTCCTGCATAAAAGCATTAGGACCTTATTATGCTGGCTATTTGTTGAGCCAAAGTACTCTCATTGGATGACAAGGGGACATTGCCCGGATTTAATGTTTGAGCATCAAAACCCTAAACAACCTGGTATACTGAGTCAGCAACGCCCATTGAGACTTCTGGTCTTTGGCTGCACTATAATCCTTTTGCTTTAACCTCTCATGTATAAGTCAGTATGATCTGGCAACTTCACGCTCTAAATATTATTTGAGTACAGCAAATCTGGTTGGTATCAAAATGTCCTATTCAACCGCCATTTTTTCTGTAGCTGTATCTTCGTAGAATGGAAACTACCTAACAATTGCTACTTTAGTACCTTTTGAAACCTATTATACAACTTTGAATCAGCTGTGCTTGGCCGCAATCCTGCAGCAGAAAGTATACCTTAGAATTTGAAGTGCAGTGCCAGATACAAAATCGCCCCCTCAGCTAAGGCACTTTGTGTTTCTGTCCTGATAATGATGAAATCTTGAGACTGCTTCATGGAAACTTCCCTCTGCAACATTTGCATTTTTCATAAGTTGAATAATGGTGATAGCTGTTATCACTATCTGATGCATATCAACATCAGCTTGAACTCATGCCCAGTCATTTTATGTTGATTATCCTGGTAAGACACGCTTGGGCCCAAAAACTCAGTATTGTTGTTTATCCACAACAGAAGACTACTCCTTCTTAGATGGATGACTTTGAATCTACTCCTATATCAAACTAGTATCTCTCATTGTTAAAATGTTTGATGCATCCTATATCAAACATCTTGTTCTGTTTATTAAAATTATTAGTAAACCTTTCCCTCCAGAATGTTCCTAATCAAGCTTTTGCCAACCAACCATGGGATGGAATTTTGTGAAAGTCAATTTAAAATTGGGCCTATGAATTGGAAAACAGTTGAGACACAACATCATAAGGAGCTGCTTTTTTCTACAATATATATATTGGCCACCTTCCTTCTCTGCTTATAAAATTACATGGCTATGACTAAGTTGGACTCCTAAGTGCCAATGTCGCCATTCTCATATATTTCTACTCGTCACATTTTCATGCTTGTCCTTCACTCTAAAGGCTGTTTGGGATTTAAAACCAAGTAATATCGGTTGAACTAGCATCTGCAGGATGCTACCGCTCTTCAATCAAGGAGCCATGTGCAGCATCTTCCCTCTTCATGCCAATCTTTTCTTCCCTCGCTTGTTCATTAGAAGATGCCCTAGGTTTTGCCAATATGTTCTTCTAAAACTGTTTGGGGAGCTGAATAAAAAATATTGATTGTTAAAAGCTGCACCCAAGTATGCTTATTTCTTCATGGAAAGCATTGGTGCACAATGCTGCTTTATTTAAATCAACAGCTTCATGATTCTTTTGCCCAAAATGTTTCTAATTCTCCGATCTAAAACCTAATTTCTTATCCAATAATTGTGCTTGAGCATAGATACTTGATAGAGGTATAAGCTGCACATTTTGTGGATCCAACTCAAGCAGCTCCAATGCAGCACGTTCTCCCTTTCCACATCAGCTTTGTTTCTGCAAGCCCAAGGAGGGCTGTCCAGATAACAGTTTTAGGGATAAATGGTATCTACTTGATCAAATTATCTGCCCCCATCCAGTTGCCCAGCCCGCCCAAGAAGGTCAATCACGCAACCATAATGGTCCCTCTGATAAGGTGGTATTGTGGAACATGTTACATGTATTCATGGAAACAAAAATGATAGCAACCTTCGTTTTTACTAACCCCTGCAAGGACTAAAGCAGATAAAATGCTACTGAAAGTGATGTCGTTTGGCTTCATGCCTTCTTTTAGACATGTTATGAAACAATTGAAGAGCATCTCTACTATGGCCATGGTGGGAATAACCAGCAAGCATTGTATTCCAGGACACCAGATCCAAATGAGGCATTTTAGAAAATACCTTATAGGCATCCCCTAAAATGACCACATTTACTATACATGTTAATTCAAGTGTCCCGACATTATTCCGCCTCCAAATGATGACTAATAATTTGATCATGTAGTTTCCTGCCTTCAGTTATATTGCTAAATAAGCGCATGCATCGAGAACACTAAGAAAAGTGACAATAGTAGGTTTTTCCCTGCTTGCTGTATATCCTTATACACTTCATTGCTCTTGGCATTTTCATGTTCTGCATGTGCGTAATCATAGCAGACCATGCTAATGAATCCCTTGTACCCATCTTGTCAAATATCAAATGCAATCCAAAACTCCAAACTTACCATATATACATTGCAACAAGTGCTGTTCACAAGGACATCGTATAGAAGCTTATGATCCATGATGCAAGCATGAACAAGAATCCTTCCTATTACGCAGCAGCACGTGATCACATACAAATAAAGTAAACTTGTCAGCCTTTAATCCTTCCTGCTTTCTATCCTTTTGGTGCTTGAGTTCTACTTGACATTGGTGTAAAATTTCCCCTGTTGGACCGTGAGGGGCTGCAACTCATTGCAGTATGAGACCTACTGCTCGCATGACATGCACTTGCCAAATATTGAGCACGCTTTGGAAACTGGTTGCGATCACCGTATACAGTTATTAGTGAGGTACCCACGACAGTGTGGGCTTCCAACCTAAATTAAGAATTGATGCGCCGAATCAGCTTAACTGCTGCCACAGATGCAAGATTGGAACAAGCGGATACAACAATGAGAGAAAGTGAATTTATCTGTTCAAGTCCCTCAAATTGCATCTCGTGGAAAGATGAAAGTCTCCCTTGCCAAGACCATGTTGCACATGCTGGAAATCATTGTATTCCATAGGCTCTGCCGCCACGGTTAGCTATGCCTTTAAAAATTCTCCTTCTGTGCATCTTTATCTTTTCCACACACTTATTATACATATTCTACCAGGGTAAGTTTAAGGATGCCTACTACTTGAAATCTACAAAAGATACAATGCCATGAATTACCTCTATCTTCTGGGTAAGATCCTGAGGACTCAAACACCCATTTAGAAGAATAGTTAATGTAAATCTGTCTGGCCCTTCGCGATCCGACTTCATTTGTCCTAAAAGATTGAAGGGCAGCCTTGTGGTTTGCATCCTTACTATATGTCAGGAATGATTTTGTTCCATGCAGATAGGCTTGATTTTAACTTACTGTTTGATTCATCAATGCAGGGGAAAGGGTTCCGTCGATGATGTGGATATGGATCTTCCTGCATGCAAACAGGAGATGCACCTCTGCACTGAAACCGAACCATCCAAATCCAAGTATCGCTGAGGCTCTACGAATGGACATTTTGTGGATTGAGCAGACACATTGTCTTGCATTGCACCCATGAAAAAATCACAGAAGTCTGAGAATATGGAACGAGTAAGTATTAGTTCAGTACGTACCAATTGCTGTTTGTTTAGCAGGGTTGCCAACCTCCCCCGCCCGATTTCCTGCGTTCTAAGCTATGCCACGTGTCATGCCACGCCACATAGGCCAAATTGATTCTATGCCGTTAGATCCGTCTATTTTCGCATCTACGGTTAGCAAAATTAGAAAGTAAAAAAAAATCCGTCTTCAGGAGACGCGACGGCCATATCCTCGGCTATATCCGTTATCCAACCTCGGCTTCTTCTTCCCTTTGCATGGTTACGGCAAGGCCTACAGTTTTTTGTAGCATACTAGTTCAACGTGATACAGAAGCCCCTGATTTTTCCCTTGTGTGTTTTTCAAACTCAATGGGCTGTTGATGTCGTGAAATGAGCTCCAGTACATTTTGGCTCCACAAAGTAGATTGATTAATTGGTAAATTCACCCCCCTTTTGTTTCAGGATGTCAGATCAGAAGATACATGTAAGCTAAGGAAACCATGGCATTTATGATGATCGGCATGCAGGCATGCAGTACCACGCTTCTTCTGGGCTCAAGTAAGCTTTTTAAGTATTTTGCGTTTGATTTTACAATTTCCCTAATTTTGCCAGAATATAACTGTTAGATTATCGAAGCTGAGGGTCTAGTAGAGAAAGAGATGTTATGGAACCTAATTTAGGTGGAACATTAGCTGTTGCTTTCTAATCTCAACCCTCCATTGACCTTTTTGATATGCAGTCTGATTTCATCATTTAATTTGAATGTGCTTTTGAGAGGGTCTCAATTATACAGGACGCCTCTGCAGAAGGCTAGCCATTCTGCCAGAAGTAAAAGTGGAGTGCAAATATATTAGTCCTTATTTGATCAGGAATGGCAGATTTGATAAGGAATCCGAGATGATTCTCCTTAGTTTCCCATCACACCATGGTGACACTTTTTTAGCTAGCACATTTAGTACCATCATTACTTGGATGAACATGTTTTTCCAAAATGGCAATGTTCTGATGCATTGAGGTGAGGATCTGTAGTGTGAATGCAAGTGCAATTGAAGCAATATCAATGGAAGCAATGGGTATAATAGCAAGGTTAAGATGGATTGAACAAGAAATTATGGGACTTCTGCAAGAGTGAGAATAGATGCAAGGCATGGCATGGTTGATGTAGAGCACAATCATTCTGTAAGACGTGAACTTACATGAAGAGTAGCAAGAAGCCTAACACTTCATAGAGAAGATGACTCTACTAACTTCCGGCAAGTGATTCGTGAGGTTCGTAGAACAAAGAGAGAGATATGTAGGAAGTTGCACTTGGCATTTGAGATTCTTGACGGGAATAGGGTTCATGTCGAGTAAATCGTCCGCCTATGATAAAACCACTACTAATATGAAGGTAAAAAGAACTACAAGGGGAATGCATTAAGTGGAGCCCTTGTAAGCACAATTGTTGGGTTGGTCATGCGAAACCTGGGATTAATACCATCCCAGGCTCATGTCTATGGCATAGTGAACAGTTACCTACTTTTTAGCTGCGCCACTGCTGCTGTATAATCATCCATCTATGATAAACGAATTACTAATATGAAGGTAAAAAGAACTACAAGGGGAATGCATTAAGTGGAGCCCTTGTAAGCACAATTGTTAGGCCGTAGCAACCCCTGGATTAATACATCCGAGGGCTCATGTCTATGGCATAGTGAACAGTTACCTACTTTAGTCAGTAATCACTGCTGCTGTATTACCTATGATATGTAAATGGGTCTTGACATCAACCTAAAAGCTTTGGTTGCTTTTTGGTTGGATCTCATAAGTTGTCTATGTAGACATTTATCTTCGTTTATGCATCTTTTGTTTCTTAGAAGGCAATGCATTCTCACCACTAGGTGAATTTCCTAGGATTACTTTTTAGTGCATACTTCATGACATATACGTTTTTTATAATGTTCATAATCCATGGTAGATAGGTAGATATCTATGTAGATAGGAAGGTCTCAGTAGTCATTTTTTTTTACTGAACTAGCAGAGTCAAATTGATATCCAATTTCTAGCAGGAATATCAATTCTAAGCTGTAATATAAGTTAGTAATGCCAATATTATTGGAGAACTGCTGTGTTTTTAGATTCAGTTTTGGTTTTATCTTTTCTGGTCTCTTGCACTTTTAATGGCTACTTTTTTTTTCAATAGTTGCAACTATTGTGGATACCATAGTGGCAATGGTTGTAGTACCTCTTCTCTCCCTTGGCTCAGACGATTGGAAAATCGCTGCTGCAGTTATGAGGCTTCACATTGATGGAGGTGAGATCCAACTTACAATTTACAGAAAAAGTTGTTTCAGAATATGTGCTCTTTTATTTACATTCAGGCTAGAGGGATGGTGCATGCAGTTGACAAAATATAGCATTTTCTATTTTAAGAATTTGTTTATGCCAGATTGCATCTTTTAGGATTAGCAAATGTTTGCATCTGGTGGATGGGCATGGACATTATCAATTGCTTTCCTCTTTGACCCCATTTTAAAAAGTGCTAGCTAGTTAAAAAAGGGCCACTGCAGTAGTCTTTTATTGTTTATTGCAGTGCTCGATAGATGCGTTAAGGTCCAAACATAAAATTCAGAGTAAATATTTAAGCAGCAATTCTTTTGTCACCTTGAGCACATGAGGTTTGAAATGCGCCAATATTACTCCTTTACTGGTTCTTGATGGTATGGTTTCGACTGTAAAATGATATTGCAGTTTCTGAGGTGTTTGGAGTTTAATCATCAGTAATAGCATCGGCCTTGCTGTAAACAACCTGATTTGTGCCATATAATTTATCACTCCCTTTGCCTTAGCTTCTTCTATTCCTTCGAACACATGCTGCATATTTCAGGTGAATATATTTGAAAATTATTGTGCATTTTTACTAGAACTTTGCTAATACCCTATGATAAGCATAAAAATGCACAGATTATGAGTTACAAAGTGTAAATGATGGTGTCCATCTCCGCCTGAGGGAAACATAAGAAAGTAACATAATTCAAAGCCAATAAAATATGATTTAATCTCCTATTCGTGAAATTTTAGTTCTATGCAGACGCTTTATCTATCAAAGTAAATTCAGGCTCATAGGAACTACTTGTAGGAGCACTATGTATGCCTTTTGGGGTTGTGAGAATTCTCTAGAAATTATTGACAGTGAGGTTTTTACCACTGCAGGAGAACCAGATAAACATGTCCTCTTGCATGGAGTAAGATGGCTCCATATATCACGTGAACTCGACATTCATTGTTTGTACAGACTTAAATGATGGTTTTATTTTATGCAAGTTTTTAGTACTTTTTATGGTTCACGAAGTGATAATGTTCTTGGCAGTATGTTATGCAGAAGATTCTAAAGCACATGTGAAACAACATTCTCTCTCGCAACGTAGTTTCTTGACAAATCATATTGATAGATAGCCTTCGCGGTGGAAGTATGCAAACACCCCGCTATAGCCCTGATACAGCGTGGAAGTCTCATAGAAACAAAGGTTGTACATAAGAAATACATATGAAAATTGTCATGACTTGAATGACTTGAATGCTACGATTGTCTCTTATGCCCAACACGACAAATTAAACAACCCTCTATGTTGTTCTACAACTACATGAATTAAAGCTTGATAACATTGGTTTATTAGCATTCTTTTAGGTATGCTTTGGTATGGCAAAAGAGATGAAGGTAAGCAAATATATCGATCTATTGTTAGCATTGGTCTAGAATGGAACGCCATTATTAGAAATAATTGTATTGAATATGTATTACTAGTGTTGTATTTTGGGTTATATAATACATTTGTTTGAAGTTATACAAGCACAACATTAAGCTCATGGATCCGCCATTTATTTTGACCTTGTAAATATTAGAGTTGAGCATCCCCATTTACGCACAAAGAATAAGGCGCTTGAGAAATTTATTTAACACAAATCAAGTGCCTAAACAAGAACTTAACCGATATGGACCGGGTTTGATAATGTCAAACCAACGTAACGCCGTAAGATCGGATGAATACCGACCGGAAGACCCGGACGCTTCCACTGTGATAACAACACCCACGCCGCGGGATGCGAGTCCTAACCGCCACCAACACCGCATACCGAGAAAATAGTCAATGGAAGACGTGAACAAATACATATTACAGAGACCGACGAAAGCAAACAAGGGATGCAAAGGCATCACGGCCCCAATCGAATTCTCCACCATGCACGCTGTTTAACGCCGTCGAAGGTGAGGTCGACGTGACCATCTTCAAGAAGACGCTCCGCCAAGCAATACCGGGCGACGCCATGACGGGCACAAGAGCCGTGAGCTCCAATTTTATAGAAGGCAACGCAATCATGGTCGCGGAGGAGAGGGCGCTCACGCCCCTGATCACCAGACGCGATGGTCTCGCAATCAAGGACAAGAAGCAATCACGATCGTGGTCGCCAACACGACTTCCTGACTTCCAACCAACAAGACGCTTAATGTAGTCTTTCAAAACTCGTGAGTAACCAAAATGTCAATAATTTAGAGCTTTACCTAGTATGTAAATAAGTTGTATCAATCATATCTAGATGCTATATTTCAGCTTAATCAACACATCCAAGGGTCCTCAAAGTTCGACAAGGTAAAAGAGAACCATGTTATTGAATGGTTATTCACCGAGCGCTGGTCAAGGAAAGATATGGAAGTTGATCTCATTTGCCCGCCATCTTAGTACGTAAGAGTTGACAACCGCCATCCAAAATCATGCAAATACATATAGCAATTTAGAATGTGATTTAACATTGGGCCCCAATCATGCAAAGGTAATGAGCCTCGCTTTTCAAGAAATTGCTCGGAACTTCCATTCTATCTCGCTAATGTCTCAATAACATTGAAGGAAAAAGATATCTTACTTCCATTATAGCCCAAGACCTTGCAAGGAAAGAATTGTTCCAAGACGTTGATCTAGATTTTTTATGCATTACATCCAAGTTACTTTGCAGATTCAAAAGCATGTGGAGGACTTAGGGGATCCCTTTCTTACCTTGTAAGCTCTAGTTGTGACATTACATATATTGAGAAAAAGGAGAAGAATAAAAGGGAACATCACTAGTTATTTCATTATGCAAAGATAAGTGGCACCATCCCCGAACCCATGGTTTGAGGTTCCCTCTCCGCAAATGATTCCCTTTGTTGGGCCTCGGAAGCTAAAAGGTATATGCACATGTCTCCGCAAATGCCTTCAATCTAATCTTTCCTTGTGCAAAATGGTTGTCTCAAATTTTCACATAAGTCTCAAGCAAAGATTGACATCTAATGAAGTCGCTTTTGAATTACCATTCACTTTAAAAACCAACGCTTTAACATGTCCGGGCTTAGCCTTCTTCCCAACCCCCCAATTCTCGCTAGTTGTGCATTTTTGGTACTAACGCTTGTTCCTAAGCTCTTAGGCGGTATGCCAATATAGAATAGAATTGAATATAATATAATTATTGTCCCTTTGTGCCCTAGGGTCTCTCGGATCGATGTAACATAAGTGAGCTCCTAAAAGGGCGCTACTAGCACATCACGTACCGTATATTGTAACCTTTTCCTCAAGGCTTTCTCCACATATAAAATTGAATTGGATTTTATCAATGAATGAACCCAAATAGATCTAACAAAGAACAACCTACCTACTAGTGTCCATAATTTAAAACCCACCTTGAAGGGTCAAGAAATAAGATGAGAGCTTAGAGCGCCAAATGATGTGGTGGAATGATGTGGCGCGGCTAAAGCTTGAGAAAAATAGATGCAAGGTTGAACTCTTTTTGGGCTGGCAAATGTTCTTCTTTAAAAGCATGCAAAGAAAAGGAATGTCCTCTTCTTTATCTAACCTAGGTGCTTCATCCTTAAGGACAAAGATATTTCAAAGGTATCTACATCGCCATTGTCTTTTTGGGCGAAATTTTTGTGAGCTGAAAATTTCGCCTGGAATTTTCAGCGACGGGCAGGCTACTGAATTTTCCCAAAAATTTTCTCGGTCAAAACAAAAATTCTGGACCCCCTGAATTTTGTCCCTTTTTGCTTTTCCTAATTATCCGCCGGAATATTGGCTACCCTAGAAGGGGATGCGAGGGGCCGACGGAAGCAAGGGGGCCACGGATTGAAGATCTGGGCAAAAGGTGGATCGACCTGTTTTTCTTTTTTGTGAAAAATCCCGCCGTTTGGCCCTATAATTTCGTGGTTTCGCTTTTTCTGAGAGCATAAATTGCCTTTCTAAGTGACACATGAGGAGCTTGCATCAAATGCATGCCCCTCACCAGAAAGCATTTCGTTTTAGCTCTTCAAATTAGTTATTATTAGTTAGTCTATCTCGAGTAAGTACACAATGTTTCTTGTGCTTATCCAATTAGATGAGGTATAATGATAGTCAAAATAATTTTTGTTAGGATAAATGTCCAAAAGTGGATATAATTTTTTCAGTTGAGTTCCGCCAAATTAGTTGGAAGTCAGACAATTATTCATAGTGTTTAATGCTGATTATCTAAATTTGAAAATGAGTACGAGATGTATAAGTTTGATTCATATAAAAGAACCTCGATATTTGTGTCCACCAAGAATACTTCTATTTACACTTGATAGGCAATGTTGCTATGGTATGTGTTTCTCATGTATTAATTGGTCTCTAGTAGGGACGTTAAAAATGCTTCTTCTTCTAGTAGGGATGCAGCTTTTGAGGGGTTACATTGACTAGAAAATGAAAACAAAGAAGCTTAGACTTATTACAGGTTGTGATAATATTGAGTGGAACTTTTTTGCAAAAGATGTTCCATCTTCCTAAAAGGATGATATGCAAACTCAATTGTGCCGATTTATTTATACAAAGTATCATGAAATTATCAAAATATGTTGGACGACTTCTCTTAGGATAAATGTCTAAAAATGGATATTATTTTCAATTGAGTGGTTCAAGTGGTTCAATTATTCATTGTTTGATGTCGATTATCTAAATTTAAAAATGAGTACAAGATGCATAAGTTTGACTTACATGAGAAAAGAACACTGATACTTATGTCCGCCAAGGTAATTCTATTTACACTTTGACTTGGAATTACACTAGTTTGGATACAATAGATATCAAGTTTGAGGGTACATTGAGATAAGAAAATTGGAAGAGCAATATTGCTACAAAGGCGTGTTTCTCATATGTTAATTGATCTCTAATAGAGGCATTAAAAATGCTTCTTCTTCTAGTAGAGACGCAGCCTTTTGAGGCGCTACATTGGACTAGAAAAATGAAATGTAAAGAAGCTTAGACTTACTAAAGGCTATGATAAAGATTAGGTGGAACCTTTACAAAAGATGTTCCGCTCTTCTCGTGATAGGGTGACATGCTAACTCTAAGAGCCGATTTATTTACATAAAGTATCATGAAATTAAATTATTACAATATGCACAAACTTTTTTATTTCATCTCATATCTTTGATATCCTCTTTATTAAAAAGAGATGGCTTTGTATTTGTGCCTAACGCCAGATGTGTAGACGATGCAAGCTTCCTTCCCTCTTCATGCCATGGGACTATTTTGGTCGCTCCCAGCTTATTTCTCTTTACCTCCACTATGATAGGGGAGGGTGCCCATGAAGTTCCACTTAAAGAAACATATTTTATTATGATGGACAATTTTTTTTTAAGTCCTCTTTTTAACATACCATATTGAAGCTTAAGTTCTTAGGTTTCAATTGATCCCACACAAATAGAAGTTTTCATAAATTTGGAGTTGGCTAAGAAGGTTTTAAGTCGAGGCTAATTTAACCCCAATAGACCACATGTACCCTTCAATGGACCACAAAAAGTGCCCTTTAATGGACCACTAAGTACCTTCCAATGAACCACATGGGACCTTCAATGGACTACATTAGAACCTTTCAAGAGCCAACCATCTACTACTTATGAGCCAACACAATTATACATCAAACTTTTTTTTTTTGATATATGTGTCACACTATTCTAGAAACTGCATGGCCCTAAATCTCCACCATAACTCTAAGGTTTCCAACCTTCATGGTCTAAGGTTAACACAAGGTAAACCATCCAAACAACATATCTTGATGTATTTTGGGTATTTTTCCAACTATCTATCTAACTAAGACCTAAGGAATTTGATAAGTGAGAACTTAACGGCAGAGTTGATCATCGGGCTATGTATTAATGAACCTCATTGGAGCTTTCTCTGACTTTTAGTAAAAGCCGTGTTGTATCCTTTACATAACTTGTTTTCAATCAACTCTGGCCCCAATTATACTGTGCTGCTTTTGCAAGAGATTAAGGGTCTCATTTACTTGTGTACTTTGTTGATCCATTCTCTCTTCTTATGCTATGCATGGTTCATTGATGGTTCATTGCTGTTGCCATGGTAATATAGTAGGACTCCAACTTGTTTGGGTACCTTATGCACCGCACAATATGACACCATAGCCGGTCCTTGTAAGCCGCACCTTTCTCAAAATGACTTCTTGTTCAAAATGATGTCCAGCCCTCTACACACATTGGATGGTAATGAGTCAACACACTTGGACTAGAACAATCAAGTTTAGAATTCATCTTAACGAGAAGGGCCTGCACTGCTTGCCTAATCGCTAGTGCAAAGATGAGTGGCACATGTAATGGTGTCCGCAAAACCCCTTCCGCCGCATTAGCCGGAAGTTATAAAGCCGCTGCTTTTCCTCGAACCCATGCCGCATATGCCGCAATAATAGAATCCTATGAAACTAAAACCGGGCATTTGTTGAAGTAGCTTCTAGGTTTCTTCTAACTTCCCACGATGTACATATCAAAATCAATCAATTCCATGTCATAACATTTTGCAAAGGGTTGGTATCAAATATCAAGTTTTGGTAAATTGAAGAATGCCACATCATGTAGTGGCATACTACACTTTGCAAAAAAAACCATCAAAAGTCCGAAGTTTCAAAGATCTATTACTTATCCGATTCATTGAAGGGCTTGGATACCCGCAAAGGCCGTAAATCAGAAAACCAATGTCGATTCAAGCCTAAAAATAGAATGCAAACAACAAAACAATGCATGAAGCATGATGGATCTAACCTGTAAAAGACCAAGAAAACTCAAGAAAAACATGCAAGGTTGTGTTGCAAATCTTTCTTGAAGATTAGGAGGTGGATGTACAGTTCCAACCTTGCAAAACGTAATATTGGCATAAGATTTTTGATGTCCTCTATTCAATCAGATGCCCGCTTGTCTAAAGATATATCTCATACATATCTCAAAGATGTAATGTACCCAAAATGCATGGGAGTAGAAGGTTCAATTACCGATTGAGCTATAAATCGCCATTTGAGTCTTTTTATCATTATCCTAATTGGTAAAGAACACTATCTTCAACACCGCTAAAAGCTTCAGCCCCTTGGAGATGTAATGTAAAATTTCTTTATGCTTGCTTGGGTCATTTCTATCTCTGCCGTGGTCTTACTATTCATTCTACACAAATCTAGTAGCCGTGGTTTTAGTCAACTGAGTGTCACCAGGTTCCGTGATTCCACATCAAAGAACTAAATCAACTCCGACAATTTTTGAGAACCGACTACGAAAGCAATGAGGATCAATATGTATTTTTATCCGGCGATATACCAATGATCATGATGCAATCGCCGAGGTAATAGATAAAAAGGACAGAGGACCGGATAAGCAAGGGGCTGGTACCTATGTTGGGCGCCGCGAAAAAGATCAATGATGAATTGTTGAGATGATAGAGAAAAAAAAAAACAGAGGTCTTCTTAGCGTGTCTTCTTAGCAAGTCGGGCTTGTGGTAATGAAGTATAGATCAAGAATAACTATTCAAAGTGATGAAGTCGGGTACAAGGAAAGAACAAGGATATATATATATATAACCACCGCAGGGCCGGAGGAGTACACAAGAAAGCCAAGGTGATGAAGCAATCCTAGAAGAAAACAAACCCGATGGCAACCTTTAAGAGGCGCCCTCTCCGCCCATCGCATCCATAGCCTACCGTAACCACTACCCCTGCCGCCAAAATCTGCTTGTCGCAAGCCGCCTGAGGTCCAAATGGAGGAAATAGGTGGGCGAAAAAGGGCAAAGGGGTGGGCGAAGGAAGGCAAAAATGGGCTTAAAATGGGCGCTTGGCTAAGAAGGGCACCCTCCCCCTAGTTCAAATTATGTTTGTTTTGTCAAGACATGATGCTCACCACGGACTCGGCTTTGGCTTCATCCGAGATTTCTCCTTCCTTCTCAGACTTTTTTTCCCGATGCTAATCTGTGAGCGGCTTTGGGATTGTTAGACTACTATTTCTAAAGCAATATGGCCCAACTTGAGGCCCTCGCCAACCTATTGGATTTAATTTCTGGCTTTTTCGCCTTGGACCCGGCCAACTTCGGGTTGCTTTAGCATGGGGTCATAGCCTGGCCGGAGGATTCGGCGCTTTTTTTTCCGCAAAATTTTTGGGCGCTTTTCCTTCCCCGCTCATTTTGTTAGCCTCCTTTCCCACTCTTCTATGTGAAACGGCAACCTTTGTCAATTATTATGGAGGTCATTATTTGTGAGGAATGCCTCCATTGCCTTCTATTTCATGAAGCAAGCAAAAGAACAAGATCGCTTCAAACAACACCGCTGCTGCTTGCTTTCAGATGGGCTCATTGTTCTTAGATTCCGTATAAGAGAAGTTGGAGTTTTCAACCGCTTGGGGCTTCACCAGAAATGAGCGATGGCCCTTTCTGAGATGAGGTTTGTTTAGAGTCAAGGTATTCTTCCTCGCATTAGTTCTAGCTAATGTTCTCAAGCAGAAATGGAAGCCCTTTCTTTATGAGGAAGACAACCCTAAGAGGTGCTTTTTCTTTTGTTGTTTGCCCTTTGCATTATGTGCCAAGAATATGGGTACAATCCAATTTTTTTACTTCCTAACTTAGAAGTCTTTAGTCCAGCCGAACCACTTACAATGTTGTTTGTTTCATTCAACATGATCTTGGTTGGGAGATTGCTATAAAAAAAGTCAACCAAATGTAGATGTTGGAGCATCAATTAATGCCGCAAGTTGCGTGATCCAAACCAAATTGATCCCTCAAGTCTACCACATGTCTATTGTCATGTATTGTCTTATCCTCTTTTTCATTGTTTTATTGCTTAGGTTCAAATGCTCAAAGAAGAGCATAGTATTCAGATTTTGCCCTCGCTTTAACTTAGGAGAATGGCTCATCCGTAGCACATATTCAGTTCAATATATTTCATGAAATCCAACGATTCCAATGATTTCATGAAGCACATATTCATTCCAAATTATATTCTTTTTTAAAATCCAACGATAGACCTTTATGTGAAATTCATAGTGAAGGATTTGATTTGTAAGTGTAGAATGGCCGAGGATTTGAGCATGTCAAATGATTTGAGTGTGGAATGGCGGACCATTTTGGAGCCCCGCCGTTAAAAGGGGGGCTTATATCATCCATGGTGCGTAATCGGAGGGCATGGGATGGGAAAAATCGTCCTGCTTATGGTGCTAAAGCCTCCCATCATTGTGGGTTGCAAGGATCAGCTCAATGTCAAGCAATGCGTATACTATCATTTGCATGTATATGAAGATCCGCGGAATGAATTCAATGATATTTGGTATGCCTTCTTCATCCATGTAGTCCATGTAACAAGTGCAAATTTTTAATTTGTGCGCACGCCTTAAATTATATGAGCTATCCCTGCTCAAGCATTGTTGTCTTATACTTGGAGTTACAGCTTTTGCACTATATTTTTCTCAAGTAGGATAAATGATGGCTTTTTTCCGCCATGTTTCAAGGCCAAAGGGTGCTACCGCTTTATTCCATAATATCATATGTGATGGTCGTGGGAGCCCCGCATACACTTCATTGGTGAGATACCACTAGCTCCATGGAATTGGTAGAAAGCAGCACTATGTGCGATTATTTTCGTGGACGCATTTCTCTTGCAGATGGGATTTGCTTAAATTGAACTTGATCAAGCAATGCACTCTATTTTATGTATTATAAGACCTGACCGCACTTATGTCAGCTTGCATGAAATGATGTCGGACCAGCAGCCTCCATGGCTAGATTTACTTTTCTAATGGGCCTCATGGATGCCGAGTTACCACTGAGGTAGATTCGATTTTTAATTTTGAATCGGTCAAAGGGTCGTATATAGTGGCATGGCTAAGAAATTATAACAGAGTGCTCGGCAGCTTGCCAAGTAGGTGAATTATGTAATGACTGAATCAATTGAATATATATACAACATAAAAAGTGTGGAATTCTATTTAATATTGGTAAACCCCAAATTGCAGATGAGGCTTTCTTCATTTTCTTTTATCTTTTCAGTTTACTTTATGTTATATAAGGATTATAATATTATGCTACAGGTGGAGCATTCTATGACGTAATGGATAGTCAAGAGCGCTTCCAAATTCTCAAGTTGCTATGGCATGAAAATTTCATTTGTGGCAGATGCCTGGCACATTTACATGATATATAATTGAGCATAGAATTGCCTTCACGGAAACTCAATTATTTACGTTATGGAACCCATCTTCATGCTGAACTCTAGAGGATGCCTTTTTCCAAAAGATAATGACTTTAGAGAAGCGTATAGAACTTGCAATTTACCCTCCTTTTTTTTCTTTATATATGATTAAGCAAAAAAAGTTTATCCAACTAAGTCTATATGTTCCACACGCATATTAGGTTAACAAGGCGTAAATTGTGACGATTGCCACACGCGAAGAAGAGGTCGTGACCGCTCAATGCATCCAAATTTTGTATTTCTTGCACTGTCCAACTGCATTTAAATTTCATATTTCTTTTCCTTTAATTATTTTATTCATTAGCTTTAGGTCGATATTGCTTAATGTATCTCTTTTTGCTATTTGGTATACTTGGACGATTAAGTCTTTGTATACAGTTTGGTATTTTGTTTTAATTTTTTTTTGGGTCCCATATTCTCATGCCATGATAATGAGCTCATAAGATGTTGCTCATACGCTCCGAAAGCTTCCTGTGGACGTTAAAATTCTATCCATCCATCCATCCATCCAACTATCTATCTTAATGCTATGTTCCTATTTAAAAGCATCAATTGTATTTCTCATCCCACTCCATATATTATGCACAATGTTCACATCTAAGCACTCCATTCCATTCTTAGTATCTACAACCGTCTATTCCACCTATAAACTCCATTACATCTACCTTCCACATGCTCAAGACTAATGCCATGCATCGCGGGTCACACCGTCTGGCCCAAGATAATAGTACTAAATGATTGAACATGTCAAACATGTTTAGGGTTTAGTGTTAAGCTACAAGGTGTAGGGTTTAAGGATTTGAGCATTTAGGGCTTTAGAATTTATCACATCATGAATGCCAATGAACATAGAGCATCTCTTAGATGGACATGCAATGCTATCAACCATGTCATCATTACCACAAATTTAGTGTTTAGTGCTTATGTTTAGGGTTTAAGATATCATGATTATGTGTCAAGTAAATTACAACTCTTAAAGATGGAGTCCAACATGGTGGCTTACCAAGTTCTATATTGCTTAGGAACCTTGAATCTACATACACGATTACATCTCATCTACAACCCTTCACTCGCACTTGGCACTCTATTACATCTATAGGCATAATTACATTTTGTAGCTCTTAAAAGCACCTATAAAGTTTATTACCTCTAGCCATTCCACACGTCCAGGACTAATGCCCGGCATCGCCGGGCACACGTTTCTAGTCAACAGGGAAAATAGATAAGACTACCCGCTAATATGGCTGTAGAAGCACTACCAGACTTAGTCTTTTCGAGGCTTATCATAGGGGTATACATGCATCTTGTGTTGTTTGGAACTTCTGCCTTATGGAAAGACATGGGATGGGACATGCTGCCAATTGAAGAAGACCACTCCACCAATTTACTACTATGAGAATGATGCAATGAACAAGTTCCTGAGAAAAAGCAAGATGATCAAATGAGGCATGTGCTTTTTGAAAATTTAGAGGCCACCGCTTTAGAAGCAAGAGAGCTTTTTTCTTTTTTAAGAGTAATAGAAATTTTGATTCAATCATACTTTGAGAACTCAATTGTCAACAGTTTCAATTTCAATTTTGACTTGTGTATGATTCACTTGTATCTTGAATGTTTATCAATAATTGATGTTTGCCTTGGGAATGAGTTCAAATACAGTTTGGAACAACAAGGAAAGCAAACACTTCAAAAAATAAAGCCTTTCCCATTTCTGTAAAAAATTGTCTCCATAAAAATCAATACCAATTCCTCAGATTTAGAATTTTTAGTGTTTTTTCCCCTTTTTTTTTAGCACACCAGGTCTACTGGGCCTACACGGCCTACAACCTTTCTTGCAATTCTAGCATATCCACGTATAACTTCCATGTCATCAAAATCTGATGTTCCTTATTTTGCAATCAAGTAGATCTTCTTTTTAAGATCTAAAGCAAGGAAAATTAGCAAAGGGCCAAAAAACACCTGAGATAGGATGGGTCATGATCCCTCTCCTAATTCCTTAATTGCTTTCTCCTCCTTCTTTCCATTTCTTCTCTGTCCCTTTTCCCCGCTTCTTTCCATTTCTCCTCGCCTCGCCAAATTTTGTTTCATTAAGGGCCATCATTTCTCTTTAAGGTATTGTTTGTTTGTTTTTTTTATTGTTCTTTATCGGCGGTGTCTTTCCAGAAGCACAATCTCGATAAGCTTGTTTTCTATTTCAGGGCTTCATGCTAGTTCTGATAGCATTCTTCCTTTTGTTATTTAACTCTCCTTTTTTTTAGTCATTATGACTCTGGCCTTCAATAGAATCCCCTCGGGTGGTTGTCCCCGTTGGAAGTGGGAGCCTGCGGCCCTTCCGTGATCTTTCATATGCCTACATGTATGCCTTACATTCATTGGAGACAGGGTTCTTGTATTTGCTCTTTATTTTGTGCCTCCTTAGATTTGGAATGAAGAATAGAATGAAGGGCTTCTGGCAAGGCGGCATTGGCAATGGCATGTGTCCTATGAGCATTTCTGAACATGGCAGGCTGCCTTTTAGAAAGAGCTCTTTGAACAAAGACAGGTCAGGTTCAAGTGGGAAAAAAATGACTTCTTGGCGCCTTCACGGCTAGGGCGGCAGAAAGAGAAAGGCCTTTTTTTCTCTCGCCACTAAGATCATGCAAGTGACACCTAATTTCGCTCAAAATCTTGTTCCCGGCTGCTAGAAGGGGTTTTGGCTTCCTACATAATCCGTGATTTTGCTTATATCAGCCATTAATTGGTGATTCTTGATCTTCTTCATGGCGGCCTCTTCAAATTTTCAAACGATTTTTCCACTAACGGACTTATTCCGATGCTTCCCTTTGGTAAGCTTAGTGATTTTCATGAATTTAGCAAAGGCATGGGATAGTTCTCGATAGGTTTCCAAAGAGCCCAAGATTCTTGTTTCTTGGTTAGTCCATCCAACATGTGATTTAGGGATGAGACGGATCTTGCGTAATAGGTTCTTTTTTTGTTTCTTTTATGGATAAGCACAATCAAAAACGCCAAGCAGATGCCTATAAGGTAGAATAAAATCGGCAAGCTATGAGAGAAGATGATTCAAAGTTTCAGCTTTTATCAGCAGCCTAAATATTTTTACAAGTCTATTATGTCGAAACTTTTCCCCTCCTCTTGCTCTTTTTCTTGCTAGCGGAAAGATCTAGGGATGTTTTCTTGGAAGAAGCAGAGTAAATTTTTGATCTTAAATTACGCTTTTAAAACAAAATGTCGTTATTTGAGATTGCCGAGCTAGGATCCGATTGTGCCCGTGAAGATGCTTCCATATCAAGACCGTATATCATGAGCCGATTTAGGAGAGTTCTCGTGGCGGGGCGTGTGTCTAGCCACTACAGTCACCGACCGGGCGACTTTACAATGCAAAGATCTCCTTTTAATCACACATTCGGTAATAAAATTGTATATTTGGATCATTATAGTCTGAAGTATGGGATTCCCTGAGCAGAGCGGGAGACTGTTCAGGTTACACTTCATCTCTTCCATCTTCATTTCTATTTTTGCAAGAGGTTTTGGAGCATTCAAGATTTGTTTGCAAACAAGGAAAATGGACACTTGGCTCCTATAGTACTGCTTAATTGGGAAGATGTTAATATCAGAGTAATCGGGTTAGACAAAAGAAGAGGTTGAGAGAGGCTCATGTGTACTTTAGCTACAGACATGATTCAGATCCAGATGGGATCCTTTGTACTTAACTTATATCTGATCCATAGAGGGATCTCTCAGATTGTAATTCTTCCTATCTCGATTAATACGTAAACTTCTGCTCCTTCAAAAAAAAAAAAAAACAAAGACAGGTAAGTCTCTCCTTATATATGACCTCCATGATAGTGCACTATGCTTATGTATTGTTGATAATATGTAATAATCCCATTCCATTCAAGATTAGGACAGGCATTATAACCTAATTCCTCGCCAACAGCAGCCTGTTTAATGCTTGAATTCAAGATTTTGTACTTCTTGGAATCAAATGCTTTGGATAGCATGAAAGTAAAACTTCCTGCTAGAAATGAAGAACCATTGTAGGCACCAAAGCTAAAACCTTGTTTATCAAAAACCTTAGATTTTCGTTTTTGTTGCGGTGTTGAACTTTTCTCATCCGCTACTTTGCTTGGCAATGGATGCTTTGAAGAGCTTGTGCCACCATTTGGCCATGTGCCTATGAAGTTGCAATAAAACTTGGATAGTAGATTTCGTTTTGGACCTGGCAATTTTCACTTCTAGAAATGTTGCATGTGAGCTGGATCACAAGCCTGATCTGATTCAAAAAACCACGGAGCTTGGACCGAGTGCCGTCAAAACTCTCTAGCAAGCTGATCTTAGGCTCCGATAGCCTTAATCCAGAGCTAGACACAGATTCATGTGGAGCAACACGTATTGTTTGTCATCCACCATGGCGCTTCTTGACCTAAAACAAACAAATCTTGCTCTTTCAATTATGCAGTCAAAGCAAATTTCTAAATATGCACTTCAAATGCGCAATATTTCTAGAAGTAAAATTGCCGTGTCCAAGAAGCAAACTACTACCCAAGTGTTATTGCAACTTCCTAGACACATGATCAAATCCAAGTTTTGCTTTCACATTTACTTGGCATTTAAGCCATCTTTCGACTTAAAAGCAAGAGCTTCCATACTATATGATCTTGTATTTACAATTATTGATATTTTTGAGCTCATAGCTGCAAGTATTCAAGATGTGATATTCCTCTTTCAACTACAACTACAAATTGCAAATGGCTTTATATCACATGTTTCAATTTAAGCAATCAAAAGATAAGAAGCTTAAAGATTTGTGCACACTACTTAGATTAGACTGATTACTCTATAAATGCTTTAATCACACTTGTCAATTGTTATTGTCAGCTTCAGCGCTTTCCACAGTTTAAGATGCATGGTAGTTGATGCAGTGCATGTCATGTTTACAATACCATATTTTTGTAGGTGCTGGTGATCATTTTGTTAACATACATAACACCTTCAGCACTGCTCTACATATCAGCTTGACATGACTTCTCGTATGATAAGAAACTAGACATATCTTTTCTTTCCATTTTAGTTTCAAAATCTAGAGATTTCAGATAGATATTTGGGAAATATGGCATTAAATTGAAATACTCAAAGTTGTCAAAATTGATGACCAGTAGCTTGACATAGTAGTCATCTTGGAAGTTAAAAAATAATCATCTTCATCTGTTGAATGGATGAACAGAAAGCAATCGTCATTTACTAAAATATTAAAATATTCTTTAGTATGGTTGAATCTAGCATGATTTGTAGTCGCATGATCTGAGAAATAAATGAATGAGTAAATAAGTATTGTTTGATGGATTTATGTGCATAACCCCACATATGGAACTTTTTCTTGGTTTGAACATAGATATCCCATGGTCCAGGAACAAGATGGGCTGATTGGTTCTCTCCTCACAGGGTCAGCTCTAAGTTGCTTTGCTCCTCTATTGGAGAAAGGAACCCTAGAGTTGCAAGATTTTGTTGCTTTCACTGCAGAGCTCGAGGCATGCTTTGGAGACACCGATCGTGAGCGCACAACAGTCACAAAACTTTGCAATCTAAGGCAAGACTACCTGGATGATGTTGCACTTCGAGATTGTTTCCAAAGGGGGTTATGTGAGGATGTCAAAGATATATTTTGTCTATGGAGGACCCTCAGACTTTGGAAGAAGCCACCAGATTTGCAGTTCGATGTGATAATCGACTCTTCGAACATAGGCAGGAGAGACGTAGTCAGATTTTCCCAATCACACAAGCCAGAAGCTACGCCTCCTTCCTGGTCTCATCTCAGAATCCAAAGAGGTTCGGACCTGAGCCTATACAGATTGATCGGGAAGTTTGAGGACCTTTATCTACCGGGGCCGAAGCAAAGGTCGAGAGGGCTAATCTTTGCCTCTACTGTGGAGGAGATGGCCATATTGCTCGTGGACCCTGTGAAGCGCCCAAATCAGTCGGAAAACTTCAGGGGCCGGTTCGAGTAGTAGGTGTCTCTCGTCGGTTGGTCGCCTTCTCAGACTCCTTCCACACTTCTTGACATGTTTATTCCATCATATAAGGTCAACACGGCATTTTTCATCTCTATATCATTGAAATCGAGGTTG
Organism: Isoetes taiwanensis; assembly: GCA_021234155.1. Lineage (NCBI taxonomy): Eukaryota > Viridiplantae > Streptophyta > Lycopodiopsida > Isoetales > Isoetaceae > Isoetes > Isoetes taiwanensis. The sequence continues at coordinate 375,006 of JAJEKV010000291.1, read as the reverse complement.
GAAGGTTGGAAGCATTGGCTAACTTGATTGTGGTGCAAATGCTTGCTTTATGGATAGTGCATTCGCCAAAGAAGCACGCCTATCCTTAGAAGCAAGGTGGAGCATTCCGGTTCTCACAAAGTGATTGATGGATCGGAGATCTCCTCGCAGAATGTATCACTTCCTCGTGAGTATTTCATTCAATCTCATCGCTAGTCCACATGCGCCAATAGTCTTGGGTCTGCCCTGGCTCGAGCTACATAATCCACGTGATTGATTGGCGCATTAGATCATTTCCCCTTTGCTAGTTCTAGCTCTAGTTTCGGGCCATCTCAGCTCGTCAGTCTCGCACCAACATCGCCTTTAGTCCGTAGTATCATGGGCTCCCTCGACCTCCCCCCTGTTCATGTTTCTACTCCATGTTCCGATTCGCTCTTGCCTCTACCCCAGCCATGCCCTAGATTCTGACCATATTCTTGATGATGTCCTAGCTCTAGCTCCAGCCTCCAGCCCGCTCGCCCCTCGCTATGTAGAGGCTTCTTCATGCCCCTCGGCCAGATCTTAAAGATTTCTCTTCGCGAAGTTCGTTAAATCTTGATGGCAAGATCCAAGTTCAAGATTTGCAATCCAGTTCACCCATCACCTATCTCGGGCACCGCTGAAGTCCGCCCCAATGCTCCCGTGATAAATATGGTGACTTCTCTGATGTTTTTGACAAAGTCAAGGCTAGCAAGCTCCCAAAGCATGGTCCATGATTGTCCTATTGATTTGCAAAATGGACAATGCCGCTATATGGTGCGATATATGGTCTATTTCCTCACCGAGTTGAAGGTTTTATGGATTATATTGAAGAGAATCTAGCCATTGGTTTCATTCGACATTCTCGGCTCTTTGAGCGCCTATCTTTATCGCCAAAAAGAAGGATGATCATTGCGTCTGGTCGTTAATTATCGTGGCCTCAATAAGATCACAGTGCCAAATCAGTATCCGCTTCCTCTGATCTCAGAGTTGTTGGAGCGACTCCAAGGTGCGCATTATTTTACGAAGATTGATCTTCGGGTGCCTACAATCTTATCCGGATCTGGGAGGGTGATGAGTGGAAAACAGCTTTTCGTACTTGGTATGGCCATTTTGAATACATAGTTATGCCATTTGGACTTATCAATGCTCCAGCAGTATTCCAGCATATGGTCAATGATGTCTTTCGAGAGTTCTTAGACACTTTTGTTATCATTTATTTGGATGATATTCTTATTTATTCTAAGACTCTCGAAGAACATGAGAGGCATATTCGACAGGTCCTTCAGAAGCTTCGTGAGTAAGGGTTATATGCCAAACTTGAGAAGTATCAGTTCGAGCAGGATAATGTGGAGTTCCTTGGCTATCATATCACTCCACATGAAGTCTCTATGGATCCCGAAAAGATCAGCACTGTTCTGGAGTGATAAACACTTAATTTGTTCGAGATGTTCAGTGTTTTCTTGGGTTTTCCAATTTCTATCTGTGTTTCATTCAGGATTTTTCGGATATTTCCCTTCCTTTCACACGCCTCATGGTTAAGGACTGCCATTTGAATGGAGTGTGGAAGCGGAATCTGCTTTCGTTACTCTGAAGCATGCTTTTACCACGGCGCCAGCTCTTGCTCATGCAGATCCCCTGCGCCCATATGTTGTCGAAGCAGATTCTTCTAATTTTGCTCTTGGTGGGATCCTGCCACAAAAGGGGGATGACCATGAATTGCATCAAATCGCCTATCACTCACGGAAGTTTCAGGCTGCTAAAATCAACTGTCTCATTTATGACAAGGAGTTGTTGGCAATAGTGGATTCTTTCGAGGAGTGGAGACATTTCCTAGAGGGATCTCCTTACAAGGTCACAGTCTATACAGATCATCAAAATCTAGAATATTTTCAGTCTGCTCGAGTGCTCAACCGTTACCAGACTCGGTGGCATACTCAAATATTATCCCGTATTTATTTCGTGATCAAATACCGTCCTGGATCCCTCCAAGAGAAGTCTGATGCCTTGTCTCGACGCTCTTACGTTGAGCCCAATCTAGGTGATCCTGCATTTGATCAGCAATCACGGGTTATTCTAGGGCCTGATCGATTCTAGCTTATGGGCCTCACTTTGTTTGAGAGGCCTCATGATACGGCCTTGTTGAAGTCTATTCGAGCATCTCTGCCCTCCGATCCATTGGCTCAAGATGTATTCTCACACCTTGGCTCTGCATCATCTTCTCAGCAAATGCGACCAGACTATGATCGTTTTGAGGTCCGAGATGGACTCTTATTCTGTCGTGATGGGCTTTTGTATGTGCTAGATAGTACTTTTCGGTTTTGGGTTCTCTAGGCTTACCATGATTCACCTATGTTTGGACACTTTGGAGTAGCCAAGACGCTTGAACTTATTAGTCGAGAAGATTGGTGGCCTGGGCTTCGTCGCTTTGTCGAAGCTTTGATTCAATCCTGTGACATCTGCTGTTGAGCGAAGGTTCCAATGAGTGGAGAAGGTTGAGAATACTAGTATTTAATTTAGTAATAATTTATTTCATTTTTTTGTATATAATATTTAATTTTTATTTTTAATATGAGATTTAATTTCTTTCTTCAATTGATAATATTTAGTTTTTTATTTATTTTTTGTAGGGGAGATCCTCTCCCCCTCCAAACTCTCCTTGCCCCTTTCATCCTTGCCCCTAACCCTCCCCCCTTTGCCCAGCCTCCCCCCATCTTCTCCCTCCCTCCCTCCCTCCCTCCCTCCCCCTTCTTTGCCCCTTTGCCCCTTTCCCCCTAAACCCCTCCCTCCACTTTTGCCCCTTTCCCCTAACCCCTCTCCTCTCTCTCTCTCTCTCCTCCCTCCCTCCTCTCTCTCTCGTCCCCTCTCTCCTCCCCCCCGCCTCCCTACCTCTCCCCTACCTCCTCCCTCTCCCCTACTCCTTTGCCTCCCAAAAAGGGTTTATTCAAGGGGGGTTCACATAGTTATAGCCATACAATTCATGTGAGTGACCCAAAAGGGTTTATTTTGGACTTGAACCATACATATACTCTTACCGAGTGGGCTTTTTTTAGATGACTCTGGTTCAATATGTGGCTGAAATGGGGGTTTTTGGAAGATTTCTAAGGCGTATACAAGGGGGTTTTCGGCGACCCCTTGCACGCACATGTGGTACCCCCTATATGATAGGTGCACCCCCCGGGCATCTCCCCTTCCTTCCTACCATTCTTTTTCCACTGTCTCCCCTTCTTTTCTCGGATTGTTCTTTGTAAATGTTATTGTTGTTTTATTAAGAAAAAATTCTATTCAAGCATTCAATTAAAAAAAAAAAAAAAGTCTGAGTCCCATTTTCATTCTGAGTCCCAAACGTCGAGATCTGACCCAGTTTAATTAAATGCGACTTAGATGCAATAGAGGAAGATAAAATATGGCAACATAAGCATTATAGGCAATTGGTCAGGAAGAAAAGCGTGCATATCTTAGCCTTAGGCAGACCATGCTTTGCAATGAATGGGTACAAGACACACAAAAATTGTGGCATAAGTTAAAAAGGAAAGCACAACCATGCATAGACTTGCAAGGTGATCTTCTCCTTGAACATATAGTAGCATTGTATTTTAAAAAAGAACTTGTAAATGAAACCCATCTATCACAGGCACAGATTGAAAACTTCTTTACAGATGAGGATGTAAGCAATGGAATAGGGCGCTTAGCAAATGGAAAAGCTACTGATAACTGTGGGCTAGTGGTCGAAATGCTCAAATAGGCAGGGGAAAAATGGGTGTCTTATATTACAGTGATGTTCAATAAGATACTAGTGGAGGGATTCCCACATACTTGGCAATCTAATAGGATTGTTCCAGTTCATAAAGGCGGTGATAAAGAGGTAGTGAGCAATTACATGACTATTATGGTAAGTAATTTATGGGCTAAGCTCTTTGCAAACATAGTCAAATCTAAACCGAAAGTGGGGCCGAGGCAAATGGAGTCGAGCACATGGACAAGCCGGATTTAGACCTAAACATTCTACCATAGACCAACCGGGTTACATTGAGAGCAATTGTGGAGAGCGCCAAAGATAAAAAGAAGCCTGCTTTTTATTGCATTTGTTGATTTTAGAACCGCTTTTGATACCATGCCGAGAGAAAAGTTATTGGATAGATTGGAAGCACTGAATGTTCCAGTTACCATCAGACATCTTGTTAAAGTTTTGTATGAACAAGTGCTGGTAGAGCTTTCGCATCCCTGGTCAGAATGTGCCAATGGAAGAATAGCAAGCAACATTGGCGTGAAACAGGGCTGCCCATTGTCCCCCACTCTATTTGGGATTTTTATTCATGAATTAGAAGATTGGATTGTTTTCCATGGTGGTGTTGGATCCCCGCTGCTGGCACATGTCATTGTCATTCTTTTATATGCAGATGATGTGGCTTTGTTTGCACGAACAAAGCTGGATTTGGAAAGGCATCTTGAGGCCCTATCAACCTTTTGCTCAAAGATAGGTATGATGGTGAACACTACTACGAAGACAAAGGTTATGATTGTTGGCACAAGGAGCAAACATGATTTTACTTATAGAGACATACCATTGGGAACCGTACCTCTTTTAAGTATATGGGAATCATTTTTAGTAGCAATTATTTATGGGATGAATGCATAGAGCGTTGATACAATGAAATCGCTTTTAAGGCACTATGTGCAATGCAAAGCAATGTCATAAAATACATCTCTGGAATTGGGATTTGAAGAAGCCGCTCTATAGATCACTTGTACAAATAGTTATACTATTGGCTGTGAAGTATGGGCTCCAAGCTTGATAGAGCTATAGAAAAAGGTAGAGAATTTGTAAAAGAAATTTTTGCGCGCTGAGCTAGGGGTGAAAATGCATATACCATATGCGATGATGCTTGCAGAAGTGGGAATGCTGCCTCTTGAGGGAGAAGCAATGATTCAGATTGCCTCCTACTTGCTCAAAGTCAATGCATTAAGTGAAGATTGCCTTCCCAGTATAGCTAAAAGAGCGTCCGCGGATAAAGGTTGGTACCATGATGTAATTTGTTGGTTGCAAAAATGGAATAATAGTGTAGGTGAGTTGGTGGGCAAGAGAGATAGAATACGAGATTTGGTTTGTCATAAGTTTCAAATTAAAACCCGAGCACGGTCCAAGAGGTAAAGATGTCTTTCTACCAACAATCTATTAACCCGTCTTTACAGGTAGCAAAATACTTGTCAGAGAATATATATATCTCAAATAGGCATTTGCTTGCTCGCATGCGTTTGAGCTCACACTATTTGAAAATTGAGACTGGAAGATGGCAAAGGATAGAAAGGGTCAATCAGATATGTGAATTGTGTCCCGATGGCATGATTGAAGATGAAGCGCACACCTCATTATAATTGTAAGTGTTATGAAGACATTAAACTCCAATATTCTATAATGAAAGTTCATTATTGGTTCATTAGTTGAGCTCTTTGGACTCTCAACAAAACATTTGTGTTCTTATATAGATTTATATAGATGAGGTGCTACAGAAAAGATGTACTTGCTTGAAAAAAGAAGTAAACATGTGGAGAGTGAGGAGTTGGAGGTTTATGATTATGGTGATATATTGTGCTTTGTACTTTCTCGTTCTATAGACTGATAGGTCTCTAAAGGACGTAATAAAACATTTCATTTCATCTCTCTCTCTCTCTCTCTCTCTCTCTCTCTCTCTCTCTCTCTCTCTCTCTCTCTCTCTCTCTCTCTCTCTCTCTCTCTCTCTCTCTCTCTCTCTCTCTCTCGGCAAAAAGGCCGGAGGTGGGTCGGGCTCTCCCAAGGGCAGTCCATTGCCGGAAAGGGATGCACAAAGAAGGAATAAACAAAGATAAGATTTTGCAGGTGCTCCTGGGGACTGATGTAGATGAAACGGGAGGAAAAGCTCATGGGCGCACGGGGGAGGCAGGACAAAATACTGAGCCGGGGGCCCGCGATCTCTCTGGAGCAGGAGGACCAGGGCATGCTCTTCTTGGCTCTGCTGGGACAGGGGCAGCCGGAGCCGAATCACAGCCCCCTTTGGGTACTGATGGAGTAGGAACAGGGGAAGGCTCTGTAAATCGAGGTAACCCAATCTTGACCGCCCAAAATGTAGCTCTCTCTTCACACCAAACCGGTTTCCCTAATACATATGGGATGCAAATGAATCTGATGGATGCTTCCATGGCTTCTCATGGAATCAATTTGATGGGCATTGGGCAGACCGGAACCGGATTTGGAATGCAACAACATTCAACACACAGTCCATTTGGAGGTTTTACAGGTGGAAATGCTACAGGAGAAATTATTATGGGTCACCGCCAATCGGCCATGATGAAGATACTAGATTCTATGGAGCAATCTAGAAAGGAAGCAGAGCAAGCAAGAAGAGATACAAAGAAGATAATAGACTCAAATGTTGAAACTTCTTCAAGGTATGGATCAATCTTTGAATTCGTTGAAAAGGAAAATTCGAAATGAAACAATGAGAAGCAAACATACGATACACCTTTTAACAATGATTATGGGGAGAATGACGGATGCAAAAGAAACCCTGACAGATGTTCTACTAAACCGACAAATGTAATGAATGAAATTGTTGAGAAACAAGAACAAAGCAAACGAGCATTGAACATGAGAATCAAACGGGTTACCGGAAAAAGAAGAAGAAAATACCAAAGAAGAAGTACAGCTCGTTTCAAAAAGCAGCCCCCACGATGGGATTATCAATGCATACTTAGTGGGTAAATGGGATGGACGGTTTCGCAATGTGGTCGAAATTTAGTAATGAAGAAGCCAAGATCGCGGGTAATGCAAAAACGCACTCTATTGAAGGGGCAAAACATATGGCTTAATGATGATTTAACACAGGTCCAATTAACACAACGGAAAGAGGAGATCCATAGGCTTAAAGAAGCAAGGCAGGAAGGCAAGAAAGTTTCTTGGAGGAATGGCAAGGCCATCATTACAGAATAGGAAGAAAGACCATCAGGGTGTGTATGTGGAACATTAATGGTAAGGTAGATGAAGTCGCTTTACTCGGAGATGTTCTCAAATCTTGGGATTTATTTTTTATGGTAGAAACACATGAACACGAAGAACACGGGTTACCTGACATAGAAAATTTCACTTTATTACATTCTGTATGGCATACTAAGGGCTGGAGAAGAAAGGGAATAGGAGGCATAGCAAAGATATGCACGCAAAGTTGACCTGAAAAACTTGTTTACGTGTGGTTAAGAAGGACACATCTAAACAACATATTTGGCTGGAGACTATGGGATGCTATGGGAAAGTATACATAGCCGGATGCTACTACCCGCACAGGGACTCACCTATTTATAAGACAAGGGATATGGATAAAGATGACCCATTCCATCACTTGGAAAAAAGATGCATTGGAGCTAGGAAACCGTGGGGACATTATACTAATAGGAGACTTTAATAGTAGAATAGCACATAAACAAAGTATATACCGGCCTTGATGACGGAGAGGCTATCTGGATGGAACCCTTAGATGAAGAAATCATGAAAGCAAATGGATGGGCAAGGGTAACTCAAGACCATAATATGGAGGTACAACCCCAAGGTATACACCTATTGAATATGTGTAGTGGATTGGACTTGATTGTGTTAAATGGTATAACAAAATTTCCATGTTCTGGAAAATGTACATCTAAGGGACCTACAGGGGATGGAGTTAGTGTGGTTGATTTGGCACTAGCAGCACAAAACATCCCGAAAGCATATCTAATCATGATAGATGACTCTCTTCCTACCTCGATCACTACCCTATTGTGCTAGACATAGAGGTACACAATCAAGAGACCACGCCTTTAAGGAAACAGATATTTAACAAACACATATACATGCAAACTAAGAAGAAGGAGTACAAAAAGCATGAAGAGAGAATACAAGAAATCTTATGGCCAACCCGACTGGCCGATCTTGATGCCACGCTATCATCAATGCCGATCGAGGTGGCTAGTAACCTGCTTCTTATCACGTAGAAGAGCAAAAGGGCTACCATGCAATGGATGGTATGATCAACAAAGGCAAGGATAAGAGAATGGAGTATAAGCATGCTAACATCGTATGTAAGCCTAAGATAAGAGAGGAATACGTAAAAGTCGGGTCGATCAAAAAAACGGCCGTACATGCAAATGTAAAAGAAAAGTTTGTGAAGGAGTTGATTGAAGATCCTAAAAGGTTCTCGGGCAAAACTAAAAAGAGGAATCAAATGGTGAATACACTAGGAGTGGACGCAAGCTAATAAAAACAGTGCAAATTTTAAACCGTACCACACATTGAAGGTCCGAATGATATCATGAAAGTGAATGGCGAAGTGTTAGTTTTCTCTCAAGAAGAAGTAGAAATTGGTATAAAAAAAAGCTAGCAGAGGGAAGGCAAAGCAGATGCTCTTGGCCCCATAGTAGCTGAAAATGGTTAAGTGGGCGTGACCGTGGGTAACAAAGATAATCACAAAGATGATGAACACGGCATTGATCAACGGGCTTTCCATCTACATGGCGGACAACCGAAAGTGGTACCGATTCATAAAGCGAGGGATGCTGCAGACCCAAATAACTATAGAATGGTGATGGTAAGTAGTCTCTTCTCGAAACTCTTTGCTACACTGCTAGAAAATAAGCTGAACACATGGGCAGAGGAGAATGACGTTAGAGCGTATAAAGTGTGTTTCAGCGGGAAAATCCACCATAGACCATTTGGTGACTTTTAGAGCAGTTATAGATTCAATAAAAAAGACCAAAAAACCGCTTTTTGCATGCTTTATTGATCTTACCAAGGCCTTTGACATGTTGCGCAGAAGAAATATATGGGATTATATGGAAAATATTGGAGTTCCCCAGAAACTAAGAAATGCAGTGGCGATATTATATGAAAAGGTGGTGGTTGGATTGTCATTCCCATTGAACCAACAATGCCAAGAAGAAATTGTCAGCAATATAGGTGTGAAGCAAGGGTGTCCTTTATCACCTACTCTTTTTGGTATATATATTGACCAATTAGAAATGTGGTTAAATAAAGATGGAGGGGGAGGAACCACAATTGCTGGATATGCACTAGCACTGTTGTTATATGCGGATGATATTGTGATCTTTGCCAGGACCCAGCAAGGGATGCAGAAACATCTAGATACATTGGCTGATTTTTGTGTTAAAACCGAGATGAAGGTGAATTTGGGAAAAACAAAGATTCTTATATTCGGGATAAGAGTCCATGATTTTCACTTCTACTACAAAGGGGAGGAGGTAAAGATTACATCCACATATAAATACTTAGGGCTGGTTGTGAAGCACAACTACAATTGGAACAGCGCAGTGGAACAGAGAACAGATGCAGGAATTAAAGCTCTCTACTCAATGCAAAGAATATGCAATAAAAGAGGGATTGTTGACTGGCAAATGAAAAAAATGCTTTATAAGACTTTGGTGCGCTCTGTCATTCTATATGGGTGTGAGGTGTGGGGTCCAGGACTCTCTCTAGACATGTGGACTAGAGTGGAGAAGATCCAAAAGAAGTTGTTGTTGTTGTTAGAACTAGGAGTTAAAGTGCAAACACCCTACCAGATGATGCTTGCTGAAACAGAGCTATATGAACTTGAAATCGAAGCATTACTACAGACCATACACTATATCAGAAAGATTCAAAATATGGATCATGATAGATTGCCCAAGAAAGCTATGATTCAGAGTGGCCTAAAAGGATGGTTTGCGAGTGTAGTTGAATGGATGAGACGGTGGGACATGACGTTGGATGATGTACCGCATTTAAGAGGACAAACTAAATGAATGGGTATACAAGAAGGCACGGGATAAAGGGTGGAGGAATCACGGTACTAAGATGGTCTTCTATAGAGAAATGATCAATCCAGAGTTGGGAGAGGCCATACACCTAACAGTAACCTTTCACATTTTAAACAACATCTTGTTTCTAGACTGCGCCTTTAGTTCCCACCACCCTAGGAGTAGAAGTGGGACGATGGGGGATGTCCCACGACATAGGCGCACATGCAAAGTATGTGGTGAGGATGTGATTGAGGATGAGGTACATCCGACATCGCACTCGCCAAATGCATCAAAATCCGAGACACGTATTACAAGATATCCCTGATATGACCATACGTGAGTTTTTGAGATACCACCGTGACGTTGGATATTTCCTAACGGATGTTATGAAAATGAGAGAGATGACTATAAAAAATTATAAATATTTGTTGGACATTTATGAGAAAGAGGGAGACATAGACTAATGATACCTTATGGAAAGGATCATTGGATATTCAAAGAAAAAATGTATTTATGTTGATGATCGCCTTCTAGACCGATGGTCCGACTGACGCCAATAAAAACATTATCTTATCTTATCTCAACCAGTAGCATCACCGGAGGTACCTAATTGAAGCAATGGAGCTGACCGTCTCAATAAGAAACTACAAATAATTGTTGGAAGAGTTCAAAGAAGACGCCGAGAGACAAGTCGCACTCTATTGCCGGGTGCACTTTGACATGAATGTTTTTGTTAACAAAATCCTCAGATTTATATCAGTAACATCTAATAGGCCCGATGGCCCCATAGATGGAAAATACAAGCACCATCTCTCTCTCTCTCTCTCTCTCTCTCTCTCTCTCTCTCTCTCTCTCTCTCTCTCTCTCTCTCTCTCTCTCTCTCTCCTCTCTCTCTCTATCTCTCTCTCTCTCTAGGTGCTATCAGAGTGCGCTTTTGACAATTCCGACTCTATTTTGGGTCTGTAATGGCCATAATAAAGGGGCTAAACCTTCCAAAAAGCCACTGAAGGCAGTAGATACGGATTCAGAAGGTGAGACGTCTGAACACTTAGAGGCAGAAATTTCTCTGATAAAACCAATTGGAATGAAATTTCGGCATTTAGGCAGGAAGCTGCATTGTGGGAGGAGAAATTTATGGCACAAATTCATAGCCCCGAGGGTCGAGAATGAGGCACTTAGGGGTGACTTTAAGCAAATGATGGAGGAGGTTGAGTTTATTAAATCGGAAATTAAGAAGATGCAAGAGGCAAATGCAGAAGAAGAGATATTGATCATGTGTACCTTGCAAGGGAAGCCACCAACATGACATTGAGAATGAAGCACAAGCTTGGGATTAACATGGAATAAAGATCGAACCAAGATCCCGTGAAGCAAGTGACCACCTTCATTGTGCTCTTCCGCCTAACGATCACTAAAGCTTATCGTTGCTCTCTAGTTGATGATAAAAAAGAGATAATTTGGCAGACATATTTACGGTGTTCCTCTTATGCATAGACGGGTGTTTGTGCCTAGTTGGGTCGGCCTATCCACTAGGGTTTTATTCCTGTCTGTGCATTGTGTATTGCGCCTTTGTTCTTATCAATAAAAAGAGTCTCACGTCCTTAAAAAAAAAAACCCCCATTAGTATATATAAAGATATTTTGGGGCCAAAGAAAGGTGGGTTTTGCAAGGGCACTCATGTGGGGGTTTAGAGCATGAAAACTATAAGGAGAGGATATGGATAGGAAGGGCACTAGAGAGAGTAGGGAGGGCACTAATGAGAGAGCAGGAAGGGTGCTGGTTGAAGTTCCTAGCTTTTTATGTCAAAATTTATTTTAGATAGATTTTGTGCTTCAAGTTTCTGGTGGCACCGCCTAAGAGCTCCGCCATAATCATCACCCCCTAATGTCTTATGTCAGTTAGTTGCCTAGGTGGAGGGGGATTTTCTGTGGGAAACCATTATCAACAACACCAGGAGATTGCCACGTGTTGCCGCACTACGAGTTTCTCACGGGAAACCCCTCCACCAAGGCGGTTATCTAGGGCATGGTATCATTTTACCCTTGATTGCAGGGTCACGGAGGTGTGATCCCGGGGATCCCCTAGAGGTGTGACCCCGAAGGCATCCCACCTTACTGCACAGTAACGGTGTAGAATCCCATCCCCTTATAGGAAAAATCAAGGTTTTTTCTGGTGGCTTGGTCTCCCCCGATCTTCTACGGAATCAAATGGGATCGGCCCGTGGGTGGTCAAAATAGGTCGGATCGAGGTACGTGTAGGAGCCGAAGGAGTAAGTGAAGCGCCACCACCCTATAGAAGAGCTTCAATAATCAGATAGTTAACCGTGGGATCGAGGAGGAGGGGATCCCACGTGGTGGTTCCGGGAGGACGTGATCCAATCTAGGGTAAAAGGATGTTATGTAGCACGTATAATTTTTATTTTATTTATTTATTTGTCACGCCTTTGAGACCCCCCTGTCCATAGGCTTACATAAACAACTAAACGAGGCCTTGAGCCTTGATCTCATCAATATATTGGTTCAAATCTAGAGTTTCCTTTCGAGCTCCCACCACTCTTTGAGAAAATCTCCTAGAAGTGTTGGTTTTAATGAAAGAAACTCGCCAGAAATTAATTCCATCAATGCCATATTTTTTTACAAAGCCGCAAAACATATTACATTTTAAAAAGGCATGATGCTCATCTTCAATTTGAGGTTCCCCTGCAAGAAGCGACGTAATCAAGTTCCCGTGGTACCTTCCCTCTTCCCCGCTTCTATCTCTAAATGATGGCTACTTAATCTCATTTATGTATATAAGTTGTCTCTTCTTCATCCCTATACAAGCATGTAAATAATCTTGTTCCCCATAAATCAACATTGATTCACTTCATTTCGATAGAACTCCATCTTAACTCCTGGTTGGCTCCATAATTTTTCCATGTTCATTCCACTACCAAATCCCGTAAATCACATCAAGATCCGGCATCCGTAAGACTAATGCCCCACCATTCTCGACCATGAAACAAGTTGTTGGTACCATCCATTACCAACTACCGACCGTGATTCTACCAAGGCTTGATGCGGTAGTTTTTCGCCCTCATCCATATGTATCGGTCGATTATAAAAATCAAGAGTTTGGTATAGCGCTCGGTTTCAAAATGGAATCATACCCACTTCAGCCAACATCATTTCATATGGAGTTTGAACCTTTACGCCCAATTCTTGTAATATGAACTTTTTCAGACTTTCTCAATCTTAGCCCATTTATTTCTTGCTAACCCCGCCCCCAAACCGGGCACCCTAATCGGTTGTACCAAGGTTCTCAACATAAGTTTTCGCAAGAACCACCGCCTTTACTTCCATATTTCTCCACATACTAAAAATACCGTATAAAGCTTCGCAAACCTCCGCTTATTCTTTTTTCAACCCCCACATTCCATTTGTAATCATCGCAAATTCTATACCAAGATATTTATAATCTGATGTACATGTTCCAATTCTTGCCCTTCAAATCTCATATATGTATCAACCGCCTTTTTCCTACCACCATAGTTTTAGTTTTACTCTCATTTACTTTCATTCCCGCCTCATGGCAAAAAGATTCTAAAGCATTTAATAAGCTACCAAGCCATCTTCTCGTTTCTCGAGGAGGACAACGCCATCAAAGATAGAACAATGCCTTAATCATATATCGTCCTAATCTCACCCCCACGCCTTCCTCTCTCTCCAACCATTCCTCTAATTCATCGATAAACAACCAAAAAGTGTAGGAGATAGCGGACAACCTTGTTTAAGTCTAACATTGCTTTCTATTTTGCCAGCCTTCCATTGGGAAGGATAATTCAATAAATACCTTTTCATATAAACAAGCTACTCCATTTAGGAGTTGATGGGCACATGCAAATTCTCCAAAATTATTCCTCAACTTTTGCCTTGACACCCCACAAAGGCTTTGGTAAAATCTACAAAGCGGCAGAAAATGAATTTTTGACCCCTTTTGCCCCTTCAAAGAAGAACTCCGCAATGTTAGCAAATGGTCAATGAGAATGATTTTTTGAAACCCCGCCTGCATTAAGGACCTCTTCCCATGTTCATCTGCCCAACTGCTAATTTTATTCTCCAGTGCTGCCCCAAATAATTTCGCCATAGTGTTACTGACCATAATAGTTCTATAATTCTCAACTCGATCCTTATCTCCAGCCTTAAATATCGGTATTAACCGATTCAGAGACCACTTCTCTGGAAAACCCTCATTTAAAGCTGAATTAAACATTCTAGCTATCCTTATGCATACTTGCACGCCCCCCATTTCAAAATTTCTACCGCCATTCCTTTTCAATCCCTTGCTTTTGCCATTAGACATCTTTTTAAGAGACAATGCAATATCGCCACCGTAAATATATCATGCACTTGTTCACCACCTCTCCAAATGGTTTACTCGACATTGTACGCATCCTTAACATACTCAAATGTGTCCCTGTCAAAAAAATTTCCCAGAGGCACCCCCTTTGCCTTAAATCGGTTCCAAAAGTTTTTTGGTCTTTCTTTCAGATCGCCCAACAAATTTTGCTGCCATTTCTCTTGCCACAATGCATGCTTATGACGCATAAATTTTTTGAACATTTTTCGTGCTAGAGTATTAAAATAGTGCTCTCTAGCTTTGTGACAGCTCTACATCCCACCATGATTGGTTTTTTCTTATGCATATACCCTTTGGTACCCAAAAACCTTTTGTCCGCAGATTCTAGCAATATCCAAGTAAACAATTGATTCTCGTTCTACTAGCCTTTCTCGCCAATTCAAATTCCCAAAACCGCTTCAATTTCCTTACGAAAAGTCCCTCGCTTTATTCCAACACAAAGCAACTTACCACCTTGTGTTTTCCATGATTGATGCCTTGGGTTCTTATCTCCAAAGTAACGCGACAATAAAGCATGATCGGGACCGGGCTGATCTAATATCCGAAAGCTTTTAAGCGGCGACAAATATCCGCATTCCAATAACATAATCCACAACACTAGAACCTTGAGGGGTATTACAAGTGAAAACATCGGTCTTGGGGAATTGGTTTGTTCCATTATATATCACCATATCAAATGTCTCACAGAGTTGCAAAAATGCTCTCCCATAGGATTATTATCGTAATCTCAGCAGAGGTCCTCTCCCAACCAATACTTTTAGCAGTGGATTTCATCTAGCCAAATATTATCCAAGTCTCCTAGAAAACATTTGCTTGAGAATCTTTCACCCTTGCATTAAAATCCCCCATCAAAAATAATACTATGCCTTTTTGCTTAAATTCTCGCTATATCATTTGCCAAGTGAGTGAATGGGTCATTCAAACTTAAATCCTCTTCATCATAAACCCCAAAGTGGGGAGCAAAATAAACCGCAATATATATAAGTGAGGCCCTCCTTTAATTTCAATCCATTAAACTATCACACCGGAAATTCCTCAATTTCCAAAGTAAGTTTCTTTTTGGTATTTTTTGGGCAAAAGTTTTCCGGGCGGCGCCGCATACAAATACCGCCACCACTACGCATAAAAAACATTAATACATGAAATTTTTCAATATTTCAAGGTGGAACAAAACATTAAAATTTCAATATTTCGATTCAGCTTTCCATCAAGGTTTCCAATTCAAAACACAAATATTTCTCTCTCGCTCTTAGTAGCCATGTTTCCTTTGAAAAAGGTAGGTACGCTAGCTCAAAATTAAACAAAAAAATTGATCATGAACTTATAGAAGTTCCCAACAACTTGAACTTATCACGTAAATTCAAGATAACAAGCTTATCGTGAAGGCAGACTTGAACCGCTGTTTCCCTCTCAACATTAAAGGTACATTACTAGAATCGAAACTTGAATGAAAGTGCGCTTATTAAAAGTTGCACCAACAAAGGAGTGACCACCAGCTTTAATGCAAAGTAATTAGATACTCAGAATAAAGATAAACAAAAATAATAGACAATATAATTAAGCTTACCAACATTCTTGACTTCAAATTAGGCATGGAAAATATTTGTGAAGTCGAGGATTTGACTTCGTGAATTCTTCAAAAAGCCCAAGAATCTACTAAATTCTTGTCTTCCCTCATCAACCTTAAACTTGAATTTGATTACTTTTACCACTTATATCGATACAACATTCGTTGGTTACGATCAATCGCATCACTTGATGATGCCACACGATGCTCACTAACAGTACACCATCATTGCCGTAAACAACCGAATATTGCATTGGTTTTCAATTAAAACAAATGCCTGGGTGGGATGAAGAACCCCGCATAACAACACCTAACAATGAAACAACCACCAAAGAAACCTCGCAACCTCCAAGTAACCTACTAGCACTAACTATAAACAATAAATACCTAAGGCAGAAGGCTTGTCAGTCAAACATTTAGCAGAACGTGAACCAAGCAATATATTTTCTTTATTCTTTATCATCTCGTTAGTACATCAGAGTACAAACGCAAGCTGCCATCATCATTATATGGTTTGCTGTTGATACTCATCGCAGCATTAACTTGAATTTCTTTACTACGATCATACCTAAACAAGAACCAGCATGTGAAAAAAAATAAACTATAAATTCAATATAAAATTAACAAAACATTTCACTTACTGATAAGATTCTCGTTCTCACGATGCCCCTCAGAATAAGCTTTCCAACTTCCTGAAACACCAGCCCATTGACATTCGTGTTACGGTAGACACACGACCGCTCTTGTTCGATATTTCTACATCAATGATTGCTCCCATGTTCTGAATCCACTTTGATATATTATTACAACCAACCCTGCCCTTTTGAAACCAAATCTAACAAAACAAACGATTGATTAGACTTACCAAATAGAATAAATACAATTAAACAATAGAGAAATCTGACCTGAGATTTATAATTTGAAATTGCTTGTAGGAAGAAAGGTCTTGGCGCTAATTTTCTTTTGGAGGTAGATGCCTCAAATCACTGCTTGTATGTCGAACAAAGTTTTCTTCAAAACTCCAAATTGGAGGACTAAAATGGCTTGGATCAAATTTCATCATCTTTGTAGTGCCCCACGCCTTACTTGTCCTTTCATTATAAAGAACATACTCGGAAAGTCCATCAGCCTCAAGTGTCAAATCTACATCTTTCACTTCATACAACTCACTTGCACCCCCTAATTGCAAACCTAGTGCAAAGATAGAAACAAAGACGTTCAAGACCCTTAGGAGTGTTTATCCGAAAGTCTATGTCTTCTAACAGTGTTTTTTCAGAATTAAATGGAATAGCCTGCGGCTTTTTCCCTCGGACGACGCCAACTCCTAGCTTCCTAGACCTATCACCGCAAAGAACAAAGGCAGCCCTAGCCCTAACATATGGGGATCACGTAAGATATTAAACCCACCGTTCTTTTGCATCTTGGAGTCTTTGATTCCCGGTTCTTCCTAAGAATCTTCCCTATTGCTTTCAAAGAAAGAATTTAAACTACAACAAAAATACACAAACATTAGAACCCTAATGTAACTTAAACAAAAATAAAAAGTTACCCCGCCAGGAAACATGCTCCCATCCTTCTTCCTAACTTGTATCATAAATCGAACAAGCATCTCGCTCAAATTGATCATCGGTATGTCCTCAATTGGAATACTCAAGTCAATTGCAAAAGGTAAGTCGGAAGTTTTTTAGCAAATCTCCTCCATCCATCAAACTTTGCCCTTGCCCAGTTTTGTCTGCTTTTAGACTTGTCCTTTCCCCAGTTATCAACATCTCTAAGCATCTCAACATCAATACCAAAGATATTCTTTTGTATCCTTCTCCACTTCTTTATCCACAAAACCCTCACTAAACCAAGGTCGCTTCTCTATATCTCTCAACAGATTTTCTACCTCTAACGGATCTCGTCTCAAAGAACAAAGATTCTCGCTCTTCTTCCAAACCATTATCATCCAACGGATGATCCTCGACAAGTGCAAATGAGAAACCGCAACATGAATCAAAACCCTCTAGCAACATTAACAACTAAAAACACTTCAATAAACCTTGCTTCCCCCATTTCTGCAACAACAAGAAATCTGCAACAAGAAAAACTTGTTAGATAATAGAAACCTTAACCTAAAAACAGAACCTAAAAACAAAACCTAAAATAGAACTTACACTTCAAGGCTCCCTATCTTGCTTCATAAAGCTCTCTATGTGCTAGGGAACACAAAAAACTCCAAAACTCCAAAACTCCCTATCTTGCTCGCAAAAAACTCGCCTATGTGCTATCAGAAACTCCAAAATCTTGTGTATCTACCTCAAGAACTCGACCAGAACCTAAAAAAACTCGCGTATCTACCTCAAGAACGCGACCAGAACCTAAAAAAACAGAGCAAACATTAGTACCTTCTCAGATTAAATGAAAACTCGAAATAAAGCTAACTATTTACCTTACTTCGGCAGCGGCGCCATACTTCACCTAGAACAAAGAAAGAAGAAAAAGATTAGAAAGAAACAAAAAGAATGAAAAATCGAAGAAAACATCCCCGACGTCGCTGGGCATGCCTCCTTACCATTCCAAAGAAAATGGCTTCAAATAAACATCTACAACAAGATCGCCCAGACTCGGCCATCGGGCCGGGACCTCCGCCATCGCGAAGAGGAAAGAGAAAAAAACTCGATTCAGCACGGAATTTCCAGTGATTGGATTACGGGAGCCGCCACCTTTCAGTGGTTTCCGGCCGAAACCTAGGCCGCCCTCGCCATTGCCGGCTTTCCAACCTAAAACCACTCAAAGGTGGCGGTTCCCCTAGCACATAAACCGATTGTGCCTGCTAGCTTTAACAACTGTAATATTTTTACAGACCTCCTGTTTTCGCGCAAAACAAGCTATGCCACCAAAGCCTCTCCCTCTAACTCCTCTTTTCTCATTCCATATGCTTTAAAGAATTTAATGACTAGACATTTGGCAGTAACATCATATAGTTTACCGTTTACAACTAAACCCTAAACCCTAGCGTAACGCGTAAGGGCCTGTCCCATATTCCGCAAATCAGAGCCATTCATCTTTTCGGTTGCAGAAAAGAATGCTCATTCGCCCACCTCTTTTCTCTGCTCTGTTTATGCAGCTCAGATAAAAAATTTGAGGTTGATTTCTACATTTCTATCACAAAAATGTCTGGAGGTGGAGGCAAACCGGACTTTCAACATCCTGTTCAAGAGCAGCTTCCTGAGTTAGATTACTGCATAAATGACAGCCCTCCACTGGGTAACAATCCTTCTTTGTATATTAAATCTGCAAATGCAAGCTTGCTTTCTGTTCTTTGATCTGCTACGTTACAAATTTCTTGGCTCATTGCATTCTTTTAGTTGCAAAGAATGCATTCTACTCTTTTTTCCTCTTCTTTTTGTGTAGGTTTGCTAACGTGTTTGATGATTTTATAGCCGAGACTATTCTCGTCGGATTCCAGCACTACTTAACGATGATCGGCACCACTGTTCTGGTTGTGGCTCCCCTGGTCTATCAAATGGGAGGTGACGATGTAAGAAGCATCCTATCTGATAAAAAAATCGTATTAGTTTCATCGTCTTAGGCTAGTAGTTATTTCATATCCTGGGTCCTATTCTGTTTAGGGAGACAAGGCGAGAGTGATACAGAGCTTGTTATTCGTCAATGGTATAAACACGTTAATCCAGACCTTTCTGGGCACACGGTTACCTGCTGTAATTGGAGGATCGTATGCATATATTATCCCCATCCTCAGTGTTATTACATCGCCTAAGCTTATGGCCATAGCTGATGATCGAGAGGTGCAAAATGCTTAACCTATCTATAGCTATGGCAAAGCGTGCTAAAACTATCAAATGCAATGTTTCAGAGATTTCTGCATTCAATGCGAGCTATTCAAGGTGCCTTGATATGTGCTTCTATTCTTCAAATTGTGCTTGGATTTTCCGGTCTCTGGGGTATCTTTTCAAGGTACTATGAATTGCAAAACTTCGTTTTTTATTTGGCCAGCATTTAGAAAAGACACTGATATAATGTGATCGAATAGGTACACCAATCCATTGAATATGGCACCTGTGATCGCCTTGGTTGGAGTAGGACTTTACGACCTCGGTTTTCCTGGAGTATTCATCCTCTCTTTTCTCTTTTTTCAATTGAAAAAACCTTCTCTTTCCTCAAAAAGAAGCTTTAGAATGTAAAAACTATAGGTATGGGTGGTGTTTTACAATCTTTTGTTGAAATGCAGGTCGCAAGCTGCGTGCAGATAGGCATACCGCAACTCTTTTTGCTTCTAATATTCTCGCAGGTATGCGCAAATCTTATTCTGTTATCAACAGCGAATGTGTTGTGCTCTTAAAGAAGTGCGTATTGCGGTAACAGTATCTCAACAGTTTCAAGGCACACAAAAAGCTCCCTTTTCTGGAGAGGTTTCCAATCATATTTTCAATAGCCATCACATGGGCATATGCCCATTTTCTCACAGTAACAGGGGCTTATAAGCACTCGTCAGAGCTCGGGCAGATGCATTGCCGAACTGATAGAGCTAATTTAATAAGATCATCTCCATGGTAAGCTCATCATTTTAGAATTATTGTTTTTGTTCCAAGACCAACAACTTTTTGGTTTGGCAGGATCAGAGTACCGTATCCATTGGAATGGGGATCTCCCACTTTCAACGCAAGCCATATATTTGGAATGCTTGCCGGAGCATTGGTTTCTCTTGTGGAGGTGCGTTATGGTGTCTAACCTATGTGCGCCATCTCCTATATGTTTTTTTTTTTTTTCACTTAAACAAAATTTGTCACTGCAGTCTACAGGGGCTTTGTATGGAGTCTCCAGGCTTGCAGGTGCCACACCTCCTCCATCTTACGTTCTAAGCCGAGGCATTGGTTGGCAGGTACGTTTCTCTCAACTGATCTATACATTAATATATTTGCAACCCCGACGAACCATTTTTCCTCGTTGTTTCTTAGGGCGTGGGTATTTTCCTGAATGGTCTTTTTGGCACGGCAGCCGGTTGCACCGTCTCTGTGTAAGAATTCTTGTGCTGTATAGATTGATTGGCATCCTTTTCTTTCACTGTATGATACTTTAGAGCAAATTGTAGTGAAAATGCTGGCCTTATTGGAATCACAAGGGTTGGAAGCCGTAGAACTGTTCAAGTGGCTGCCCTGTTCATGATCTTCTTCAGTTTGTTTGGGAAATTTGGAGGAATATTTGCTTCCATACCTGCACCCATTGTGGCTGCAGTCTACTGTGTGTTATTTGGAGTGTTTGGTAAGCAACTTACTCTTCTTGCCTCTTCTTTTAAGACAGACAGTGACATTTCCTAGTTTTCTTCAGCCTCAAGTGGAATCTCTTACCTTCAGTTTGCAAATCTGAACCTGCCAAGGAATCTCATCATTCTAGGGTTTAGCTTTTTTTATGGGAATTTCAGTGCCAGCATACATAAAGCAATTCACCATTCTGTCTGGACATGGTCCAGTACACACGGGCTCGCGCTGGGTAAGATCCTTTATAGAATTTTGAATGCATACAAGCAAATCTTTTTTATGAGTGCATAATACAATATATAATGTTTTTCCTCTCTTTCTTGTCAGTTCAATGATCTCTTCAATGTCACATTCTCTTCAAGCCCAACTGTGGCACTAATTGTTGGAGTAGTATTGGATAACACCATGAAGCTTAAAGTTGGCAAGAAAGATAGAGGGGCATCATGGTGGAAGAATTTCAGAACGTTTGGAGGTGACAAGAGAAATGAAGAATTTTACAAGTTGCCATTCAATTTAAACAAGTTTTTCCCTCCAGTATAGCGTGATTATATAACACTGCCCCTGACTGAAAAGTTATACCAATCTTCCTCAAGGCCTCTGCCAGCCCTGTTCTGGCATGTATAAAATACCTGCCTTAAAGCAAGACGCGACTGCGACAGATTCATTCAACATGTCCATATTAGGTGAAGTTGCAAAGGCAAAAATTCTTATCTGCACCATCAAATCCAAGATACCTTTCAGGGATCAATTTTTTGTTTGAGAAAAGTGTATTGTAGCTGCCATTGCGATTGGTGCCACAGGTTTTTGAAAAATTATAACGCCTCAGGCTTTTTGTTGAGCATTATCTTTTAGTCTCATCTGTTCTTGAGCTGTCTAGGTATGTCGTTGCATTTGATGGAAAAAAAGGCCTTTGTTTGGAATGATGATTAACAAAACATTTATGCTGGTGTATGTCAGATGTCTGAACTCAAAATCCAAGGTTATTAATGGCCCGATCGATTACTCAAATAAATCATGTCAGATTAGCAGATATGAAAACGCCCTTTTCTAAGTAACAGGAGGTATGACAGGCACAGAACAACACTCCTTTCATTCTCTCTAGAGTCAAGAAATTTATTATAATTTAAAGCAACCAATTGAAATGACACTAGGAAGTGACAGTGCTTTGGTAAGGCTGTATTTAAAACCGCTAGGCTATGGAGAAGTAGGTGGCAGGTCCATTACTGGCAGTTTAAAGAGGAGGCCAAAGTTTGTCCAGACATTCACACCATTTATAGCCAAATAACCGAAGCAAGAAACTTATGAGTTTTTTTGTTTGTTTGAGGATCTTAAACAGACAATGATCCAAAACTAGAGCTGCATAGCAGGTAGAATCAACACTATTGGACAACAGTTTTGGACATTATTCCAAAACCAGAGCTGTATAGCAGATGGAATCCACAGTAGAAAAGAATTGAACAACATTGTTGCAGAGGCTGTATCAGAAGGAACTTTCCTCTCAGTCACGCTGTACCTTAAAAGTGTCTCCATTGTCTTCTTTTACTAGCCACGTCCCTTTGTATCCCTCCTAGGCTTTTCTTTTTAAGTGTGGGTACTTTGTTGATGGAATATTTTTTCTATAAAAGTGTACTAAAAAGTAGTGTGTGCCTTTTGTTGTCCCTTACAATAAAACAAGCATGCTTTGCAATCCTATAAAATGTGCATAAAATAGTTTGAGGTCCGCCACTAGACATCCCATGTGCAATACTGGTGAACACAATTATACATGCGCTTTCACATCCATCAAAAAGTACCAACCTTGTAATGAACAAACCTTAATTCATAATGTTGAAAGAATCATAAAGCTTGGTCAAATCTGACTCCAAATTCTTGATAGTATAACACTCTTCAAAGTCACGATAATAGATCACTCTTTGTGCATCAAATCTTATGCCAGCTTTAGGCATAGATAAACTATAGATTTGTAATTTAGGCCTTTCCGCTTAATTACCTCACTCATTATCGTGCCTTTGTGGCTTGTTTTTGAGCCCACATAGGCTATAGGACAAAGCATATTGGAAGGCATAGTATACATCATATATCTTTTACTAGTCATGCCGAAAAGAGCTTTTTAGGGTTGACATCTCTCTAAATCTACATGAATTGTAGAGATACCTCCTCAACTATTTCATAAAACGATATGGACTAAATTAATGCTTGATGTAAATACACATCACTACCAACTTGAAACAAGTCACATTTTGCAATCCAACACATTATCTATAATAGAATAGTACTATATGTACCCCGCATCATTCCCAACTGACAATTATTCATGTTAGACGATCTCCAATAACTTTGTTTTATCAACTCTTTTCATAGTGCATTGGCTCCATACATTATTCTCAAATGGTATAAATACTAAAATTGCTCCTCCTCTTCCTTTAGAGACTCCTCCTCCATTATTTATTCTTACTTTTTGGGAACTCTTTGTGTACGTGTGCTTTGGGAATATTTCAAAGAATATACCTTTGGATTTTGATCTTTGCAATATGTTAGTGGAGTTTAGAGCTCCGTTGTTCTCTATGGCTCTATTATTAAGGCTCTGTTATAAGCTCCAACCACTTAAATCTGGCGTTCTCTATTGCTTTTGATACCCATGTCGTAAACTTTACATAGACCCAAATTATTTCTATTCAAGTTTTTTTTCCATGTTTTTGCAATTCACACCTATTTTGGCCATTTTTTATCCAAAACCAATGTTGTCAATGTTGTGTGGTGTGTGTCTGAGATTAAATTGTCAAGAATCGTCATATATCCTACTAAAGTGGTATGAGGTTAAAACTACTAAATTTTGTTGTCTATTTTGCCATAGAAACTTCTTTTATGTTCATTTTTTATTTTATTAGTATCATTAGAAGCGACCAACAAACCAATCGATGAGTTAGATGAGGGAATCGACAATAATGCAAGGGACAAGATATATATAAAGAGTTCGCAAGCGAAGAAGATGTCACTTGGAAAAAGAAAGAGGATTTGAAGAAGGATTTTTTAGTTTTTCGAATTCCTAGACCAAGGAGGCATGCCATCTAATTGGTAGTAGTTGTAGACATAAATCATTTGTTATGTAACGTGATATATTCACAATCTCATAGAGACCCTATGGGCTAGAAGATAAAAAAAAGGTAGTGTGCTTCAAGAAAGAGCTACAGATCAGTTCACCTATTTACACCTCGCGAACTTGTAATATCTCCGCAAGGAAAGATGCAAGCAACTGTGAGGGTCTGAAACACTGTATACACATTTTGAGGAACATATTGTTTTAATCCACCATGTTCTCTAATTGCCACGTATGCTAGACAAGTCCACCTCTTGTGCGAGAAGATATTACCGCACTCTGTAAATAACTATAGAATCAGTTTCTCGTTTATAAATGGAACAAAAAAAAAAATAACTATAGAATCAGTTTCTCGTTTATAAAATTCCATTTTTCCTTGTGCATTTGTCCGTAGTATCAATAACTCTCGTTTTGACTAATCCCTGATCTCTTTCAGTTATTATAAATATACTTATCATTGAGATACCCCAACAGTTCAACTATGAAAATCCTTTATGATACCAACCATTATCGGGACTTGCTTCTAGTACTTTATATGGCAATCTATCTGGCATTAGAGATTGAACTCTAAGCATATACCAAATGAATTGGCACTTCCACTAAGGGCAGCATTCCCGCTTATGCTAACAACATTGGATATAGTATTTGGAGTTTAATTCCAAGCTCATCCATCAAAAAATATTTCTGAACGTATTCAATACTTTCCCATTTCAAATATGCCAGCCCCAAATTTCAAACTTGGCGTCCGTACAGAATTATAGGTTGCACTAATGCCCTCTATAAATGCAAGCATATGGTCCAATCCCACAGATGAATTTTATAACATTTTGCCTGCATTCCAAACAAAGCTCTCTTGCCAGCATTTTCTCTATTGCCACATTCCATGTGTATTTATCTGTTCCCTCCAAGCCAAATATTTCTAATTATGCACTTGCTCCACAACCTGTCCCCATAATGCAGCTAACATCCTTTTCCAGTACCAAATTCCATCACTTTTTTTTCCAAGGTTTACCATCATTCCTGTGTACTCACAGAACTTTTTTATAACATCTAATTTTTATTGTAAGTATGTAGTTGATCGTGCAATGAGAACAACGTTGTCCGCATAAAGCAAAAGTTGTACCAGATAATCTTCCAAGAATCTTGCTTCTTGACAATTTTCTTTAAGCCAATTCTCAAGTTTGTCAATGTATACACCAAAAAAGCGTCAGCAATGCTGAGCGACCTTATTTTACTCCAATGTTGCTAATAATTCGCTTGCTGCATTTTTTCATTAAACGGAAGCTAAGCTGGATAATCACTTTCTCATACAAATGAGTGATTCAGGGGCCGGCAAATCATCCCCAGAAGATGGGGCTTCCAACAATCCTGACTCAGAAATGGGGGCTTCTGCCCTGCACAAGGTAAATCACCTCCCGAAACTGATATAAATCTAGGCCCTTCTGCTGCCGCTTCTGCTTCACATAGTATAGACCATTCCCCAAAGGGAGCAAAAGACAATGGAGTAGGTAAAGCAATTGCAGGGGAAGATCTGGCTGCCAAGGCACTATCGGAGCTATCCGAAAATTGAAAGCTGCAATGTTAGGGGCATGGACAGGAGATAGTGCATGTGGACAAAAAAAAACCATACAATCTAGCAGGTCAGATTCATCCATAGAAGCTTCACCTATGGAAGAAGTAGAAACCGAAGTAAACAAGAAAGAAATGGAAGCAAATGAAAAACTAGCAGAGGCGAAGCACAAAGCCTCAGGAATGGTAGATGCTATAATGGAAGAGAATCGTAGGGCAGAGAGCATCACAAGAGGGGAGATATTTCATCAAAGCAAAGAGGCTAATATTGCGACGTCTAAAGGTGACATACTGGCCAAGAAGCTTTTTATTATATTTGATTTTAAATCCCGTGCTGGTTGAAGATTGAACACCTACCTCCAGACATGCTGATACCAGAGTTTTTAAAGGTCATCGCTAACACAATAGGCGCTTATATCTCACACTCCATAGCCAGAGGGCCAAGGATCTGTGTAGCCATTCCAGAAAGGCAAGCATACCCAAAGGGGTGATAGTTAAGAGTGGCAATTTCTCTTTCAAATTCCCTTTGAAATTGACCAACAAATGGGAAATATACAGAATGTTTCTAGATCTAAAAATTGAAGGGCTGGAAGAGAACCCACAGGCAAGATCTATAGAAGAAATGAGTTCTCAGCATCAAGCACAGAACGATAATCCCCAAGATCCCCCCACAAGTGCTGGGGTCCCAACGAGCCACCCCACTGCTCCTGTAACAATTACCCCATGTGCTCCAAGTCGGGGAGTAGAAACCCCTAACACCAGCAACGCGGCATCTCCAACCAAGAGACCTACATCGGATCCTATCATCTCTACAATTGCTGAGGGCTCGTCAAAAACAGAAGGTCAAATTTGGGAAGTGGGAGGGGCCAGGCAAAAAGGGAGAACCAGAAATATTGCTCGAAAAAGCAGAGGGCCTTGCCCAAAGTCCCCTCCTCAGATGTCTCTCAGCACTCAAATTGTCTCTGAGGTAAACAATCCTCTCTCTTAGTACATTAAAGAAGTAATGAATTCAGAGGAGGCATTGCCAGAAAAGGTGAAAGAAAATCGAGGAGATATTGAAGTATATGGAGAGTTGACAGCTATAGAGAGTGCCCTCCCACCACACAAGAATATGTGGGCAGACCTCCCAATGGAAGATGAGAATGGGGTGGACGAAGATCCTCTCAATGTAACAGGGATAAAAAATTAAAAAGGAAAACGTAATAGAAACAGATGGGACGGGGAACATGAAAAGGAAGAAAGGGTCTCCAAACATCTCCCAATGAATCATAAGATCCTTAGCTGGAATATCAGGGGAGCAAAATCCTTGGAATACAAGAAAAACAGATTATCAAACACAATCAAGGAGATAAATCCAGACGTAATATGCCTACAGGAGCATAAGTGTAAACAGGGGGAGATACATGAATTGTTCAACACAATAGGTAAAGAATACGTGGTATCGCTGCAGTAAAAGATACCTCTAGTGCAGGCACTCTGATCGCCTGGAAGAAGGACGTAAAAGTATGTGATTCACAGGTAGACAGGTTTGGTAGGTGGGCTATAATTCTATGGCAACATGAAGGTAAAATATGGGGTTTGGTGAATATTTACGCCCATAACAACCCTAGGGGCAGAGGTGCTTTATGGGCCACTCTCAGACATAGATTGAAAAGCTTTGGAAGTCAGATAGCTTGGCTTATGGCAGGGGATAGACAAGGGGTGTCGTCAGAAATAGTACACGGGTTTGAGAAAGTTCAGTGGAGTAAATTGGTAGAGGATATGGGCTTCATGGAGCTGGACGGAGATAAGGAATTAACACAACATAGCATAGAAGTGTATTATAGAAGTGTCATAATTGTCACTCTAAGTTGTCATACATATTATTATTTTGTTGCAAAACGGTCATCAAACAACAAACTAGCATGCAACTGTATTAAAAAAGTGTCACAATTGTCACGAAGAGTTGTCTATTTATGGACGACGTATATGGCATGGAAATGCACCAAATTCGAATTATAGTCGAGGCTAATGTGATGTAATGCAAGATGCAATTATATACAATAATTTTGACATAAATTTGGTTCAAATACGATGTAAAATAGCCACTAATATTATCATTGCGTCATGCTTGCATCATGTCGGCATGACGCAATAAATGACACAATAAGTGACGCTTGTGTGTCATCAAACCACGACATTTATAGCGACAACTTTTTGTCAATTTGTGGGTCTTGAAAAGACATTTAGTGTCAAGTTTTTGGACGTTATACTTGACGTAAAACAACCTATCCTGTTGTAGTGCATCTTCCTTGGATTGGAGAGCCCCGCAAGGAGAGGCTTTGTCAACGCTGCCATGTTGGAGCTGTGGAAGACGAATGCCACACCTTTTGGAATTGTCCGGCATATGATGATATTCAAACACGCTATGCTGAGCTAGTCCGTCCTGGCCAGCCCCTGCATGAGATGTTGAGCACGGCCTCGGTACGGATGCCCCGGGGGTTTCACCAATTAAAAACTGTATGATACATGTGCGTGATTGGTTAGGGGTTTTATTTTTTTGAACACGTCCGTATACGGTCGAAGCATAATATGTCTACACTGCCATTTTTCCACAGGGGGACGAGAAGGGGAAGGATGGGCGGGATCTCTCCACCCGTATGATACTATAGATATTCTTCAAGATCCGGCTCCCAGCTTCATCCGACATCAGGTAGCAAGTTTTTCGAAAGCTTCCGGTTTCTTCATTTCTTCATTTGACTTTTTAAGTTTTAGGTCTTCAGGAGCATTGCCATTACTTTGACATCCAAAATGATCTTCAGGAGCATCGTCATTACTATAACATCGACTATATCTATTCAAGACTCTGCCCGAGACTCTGCTCAAGGTTTAGAAAAGATCACATTTGCATTTTGTTTTACTGCTTCCAAATATTAACCATTCTCTCTTCATAGTCATCATCTTTATCATTTTGATCTTTGTGTCTCCATGCTTTCTTTTTTATCATTTGGGTTCTTTTCATCATGCGGAGAGTTCTTCTTTTCATCATTTGTGCCTTGCTTCTTGTTGTTATGCAGAGGGATTGATCATGGAACTCAGATCTGCGGCAATAGTAGGGGTTGTAACTTCTCTTCCAGTGGTATGTGTACTAGTTGATATTTTAGAAAATGTGCATTATTAGCTCAAGAGTTCCTTTGATAATTCTATCCCTTCGTGTGGGCAGTTGCGCTAGACAGCAATGACAATACATTGTCATTTAGAAGCTTAGTTTTTTGTGTCACAATTAGCTTTGAACTTGTTTTATTTTTTGGTTATACTACACCTAGGATGGTAGCATATATAGTCAGTGGCCATACTATTACGGAGCATGTATCTTGTCCAATATGCAGCATACTAACAACAGGCACTTCAAGTACACTCCGGCCGTTTGGAATTATCCTGCAAAGGCGACTCCCCTCATCCTCTTCGGGACGAGAGGCGGCATCTCTCGACACGAGCTCTCGGGGGCACACAAGGCACCCCTAATAGTAGTCGGGCCACAATCGAGGAGGTAAAGAGCGCCGCATCTACCATGGATTCAGACTTAGAGGCGTTCAGTCATAATCCTACGCATGGTTGCTTCGCGCCACTGGCTTTTCAACCAACCGCAATGACCAAATATGCAAATCAACGGTTCCTCTCGTACTAAGTTGGATTACTATTGCGGCACAGTGCATCAGTAGGGTAAACTAACATGTCTCACGAGATTTCTGTTCTCGTTAAGCTCATCTTAGGACACCTGCATTATCTTTTAACTGATGTGCCGCCCAACCAAACTCCCCACCTGACAATGTCTTCTGCCTGGATCGGACCGCATAACGGACCTTAAGACTAGAAGCAGGGAGCGGGCCCCGCCTCCACCTCACGGAGTAAGTAAAATAATATTAAAAGTAGTGGTATTCCACTTGCGCCAAGGCTCCATCATTTCACAAAGCTGGACTAGAGTCAAGCTCAACAGGGTCTTCTTTTCCCGCTAATTTTTCCAAGCCCATTCCCTTAGTTGTGGTTTCGCTAGATGGTAGATAGGGACAATGGGAATCTCGTTAATCCATTCATGCGCGTCACTAATTAGATGACGAGGCATTTGGCTACCTTAAGAGAGTCATAGCTACTCCTGTCGTTTACCCGCGCTTAGTTGAATTTCTTCACTTTGACATTCAAAGCACTGGGTAGAAATCATGCAGGGACCATCGCAATGCTTTGTTTTAATTAAACAGTTGTTCTAATTTTGAGATGACTGTTCACCGCCTAGGGAGAGCGCCCCCGAGAGGATGCATTCTACGTCCGGGCGAGGAGGCCTGCCCTCGCTGCGGGAGGCAGGTCGGGCAGATCGCCAACAGCCTACGGGGTCAAGCCACAGACCCCTAAGCCCAGCCCTCAGATCCAATCCTTTTCCCCAAGTTACGGATCTATTTTGCCGACTTCCCTTGCCTACATTGTTCCATCGACTAGAGGCTGCTCACCTTAGAGACTGATCGTTTATTATTACGGCCGTGGCTTTCGTGTCGCTCCTCCGGATTTTCATGCCCCAGGAGTGCACCGCACACCGCAAGATGTGCGGTGCTTTGCCGGCCACAAGGCCCTATCTCGGGGCAAACCGATTTCAGGGTCATCGGACTGTTAAGAAGAAAAGAGAACTCTTCCCAGGGCCCCCACCAACGTCTAAGAGCATTATGTATTAGCTTCAAAATGGCATGCTATTAGGTTAATGGATGAAGGCAATCTCAACATATAAGGCCAAACGAGTTTAGTAACTAAGTATGAGTTAAGCTTATATTTCTAACGCCTATGCAAAGACCAATTGGCTAAATAGCAGTGACCAATTATTCTTAGGCTAAGAAAATGACACCCTGCCTTCATAGCATTCACATGGCTTCGCACAAAACAAAAGAGACTCAACATGAAATGAAGAAACAAAATCTATGTAAACACCCTCTCGGACCACCAAAGGGCAACCCCTCGTGTGCACCATTTGCGACTCGTATCAGAACATTTATGCAAAGGCTCACCTGATCATTGCAGTTGCCTAGGTCCATCGTCTTCCGATGCTTCTGCTATATATCAGCTTATGTATAGGCTACTTCAACAGCATATTTATGTTACTTGAAAAAAATTGTTGCTCCAAATCTGTCAACATAACCAGAATTGTTGGATAGCACAAGTTTCCTCTGCAATATTGCTCTCTGAAATTTAAAAAATTCAGATCATTTAAAGAGTAATAAAATCCATAGTGCATAAAAATCATACCACCACCTCTTGTTAACCGCACATTTTGCATTATATCTGCGACTTGTTGCAACAATATCTAAACTTCCAAAGATCCTTAAAAAAGCTAAAAGTCGTGAGTCCAGGACCCTTTTCCAAAAGTAATTCCTGGAAGACCAGAATAATGAGGCACCACATGATAATATAAAAAAATGAATGAATTTTCCCACATCATACAAATACGAGTATATTCAATAGGAATTGAGATTTGCACTCATCCCACATGCTCTTTCTTATGAAAATGTACTTATAACTTCGACAGCATGTAAAGCCTTTTCATAGACTGGGGAACATTGGGAGGGCTATAGTACACTGCTGTCAAGCTGTTGAAGAAAAGAGGCATTTTGCCAACAGCTCTTATATAATATTGAAAAAAATGTAATCTTTATGAACACTTCCAGGTTAGTAACATATCTAAATGCCATAGTTAAGATTTCTTAGTTTGCACAGCCATTATCTGTCTGCTGTAGTAAACCTTAAAATGCAATAAATCATGACTGCTGACAACCAAGAAACCAAGAAAGGCATTTGCGGAGGTGAAACCAAGAAATTAGACATCCTTACACAAGCTGATATGTCCTTGGGCATATTCTTCAAAGAGGAGCCTAAACAGCTTCTTGCCAACTGATCCTCCTGATGGATGCCAAGGTACCATAACCTCATGAGAACTAAATTTCGCCACCGTAACCCCCTGAACCAAAATAGTCCCGCCGGGTCCCTGCGATTGCCTGACTTTTTTGATGCTCCAATTTTGGGCATTCACTTATTCGGTGACCTAATCCTCCACAATAAGCACAACCTTTTACACCACTAACTTTGGCGAGCTCTTCAATTCCCTCCATTGGATCATCAAGCGTGGCTAATACAGGCGGTATCCTTTGGTTGGCTTCCTTCAGCAGATGCTTCAAGTCGAGAAGAGTAGTCTCACTCTGATTTTTGTTGATGAATGTGGTTGCAATACCTGTTTTGCCACATCGGCCAGTTCGTCCTATTCTGTGGACATAATTCTCTATCTCAGCAGGCATGTCATAGTTGATGACGTGTTGGATATCTGGAAAGTCCAAACCTTTGGATGCTACATCTGTAGCTACAAGGACATCCTTCTCTCCTCTTTTAAAGGAAGCAATTGCATATTCTCTTTCCTCTTGGTCCTTCCCTCCGTGGATTGCCACAGCTTCGGACCCCTTTCACAAGCAAGTATTCATGAATATCATCAACATCAGCCTTGTTTTCACAAAAAATTAGCACAGGCGGTGGTGTCTTTTGCAGACACTCCAGCAAATACACTATCTTAGCTTCCTGTTTAACATATTCAACCTCCTGGATAACATCCAAATTTGCTGCACCTGCTCTGCCTACATTCACCACAACAGGCTTTACCAGAGCACTTTTCGCAAAGTTCTGAATCTTCTTCGGCATTGTGGCAGAGAAAAGCAAGGTTTGTCGCTGAGCCTTGAAATGGTCGAATACCTCTCTAATGTCCTCTTCAAATCCTAAGTCTACAAGCCTATCCGCCTCATCCAATGTTAAATACCGACAATTGTCAAGATTCATTTTCTTCTTTGCAAGCATATCCTTCAGCCTTCCTGGTGTCGCAACAACAATATGCACTCCCTTCTTCACAACTTCAAGCTGAGAACGCATGTCAATACCTCCAATGCACAGCATGGACCTCAATTCTGGATAGTTATTCTCCCTTAGAACATTAGTAAAATCTTGAACTACATCAAAAGTTTGCCTTGCCAGCTCTCTAGAAGGACAAACAACAAGCCCGAAAGGTCCCTCCCCACCCATCAGACTCATTTTGCTCTCCTCCTCCAAAGCTAGAAGAATAAGTGGAAGTGCAAACACCAACGTCTTACCTGATCCAGTAAAAGCAATGCCAATCATATCCCTACCAGATAAAATTACAGGTAGACCTTGTACCTGAATTGGAGTCGGCTTAATAATTCCTTTCTCCTTCAGCTTTCGTAATATCGGTCCAGGCAGCCGCATATCTTTAAAATTTTTAATGGGCGGTGGAATGTTCTCACCTTCTACAAGTATATGCCATTGCTTTCGAATCTCATCACAATCAGCTTCACTCATATTCCTAATATGAGATGGTGGCTTCCAGTTTGTCGTCATCGGTTCAGTGTACTGAATCCCTTTAGCAAGCTCCCTTACAGACATCAAAGTTTTGCGATCAGACAATCTTTCAATCATTTCCTTTTCCTGGATAACCATTTGCTCAGTGGCTGAAATCTCAGGCATATCCTTTTTGAGCTGCAAGGCCTTAACCAAAAGACTAGGTTTTGATTCTGCACCTGTGGTTGGATCATTGCCATCTTCAGCTGTGGACGCCGTGATGCCACGGCCCTTACGCTGTAAAACACGCTGAGCTTCCAACATCCGACGCTTTTTTACAGGCACATATTCAACATAATCGTCGTCCGCTTCCGCAAAACTGGCGAGTTCCTGATCGTCGTCCAGATTTCCCATCCTGAATAATGAAATTAGGGTTCTTCCCTTACCTTACCTATCTTTATATAAGTCGTCGCGTTTTTTGGGCCTTTTCTCGCTACCCTTTATTTTCGGTGCATTTTATTGGCTCCCGATTTTGGGCTTGGGTTTAAGAGGGGGTATTGGAGGGGGTATTAGACTCATGCTTTCAGCATTCCTTATTGCTCATTCCTTATTGTTTCTTTGGGATCATTGGATCCAGGTATATTTGTGGGAATATTCAAAATCAACGTGTGAGGAATTTACACCTCACACACCCCGTATACCATAGCGCACCCCTGCGCATGTATATACGTAGAAAAATATAGACTGTCATGCGACATACGCCGCCGTGAACCATGGGGAACAGAAGAAAAAGAAGCTCGTTCATCTGATCTGCTGCAACACTAACGACTATGAAAACATTCTGTATCCTTCGCAGATGGCTAGCATTCCCACATCGATGTTCTTGCCACACTCTAGCTTTCACAAACCAAATCCAAAGAACAAAACATGGCATATTGTCTCGTGGGACTGGCATGTTGGAGCCACCTTGGCATGCGTGAGCCACCTTGGCATGTTGGAGTCTAGGTGGCATGTTGGAGCCTAGGTGGCATGTTTGAGCCACCTTGGCATGTTGGATCCCGCATGGCATGTTTGATCCACCTTGGCATGTTTGGGCTTAGGTGGCATGTTGGAGCTCGTGTGGCATGTTTGAGTCACCTTGGCATGTTGGAGCCTAGGTGGCATGTTTGAGCCACCGTGGCATGTCGGAGCCTAGGTGCCATGTTAGAGCCACCTTGGCATGTCGGAGCCTAGGTGTCATGTTTGAGCCACCTTGGCATGTTTGAGTCACCTTGGCATGTTGGAGTCTATGTGGCATCTTTGAGCCACCTTGGCATGTTGAAGCGTAGTTGCCATGTTGGAGCCACCTTGGCATGTTTGAGCCACCTTGGCATGTTGGAGCCTGGGTAGCATGTTTGAAGTCAAATGCTAGTGAAGTGTGTCAAACATATATAACTCTTGTATGCTGCCATTTTGTGGCAGTAATGGCATGTGGACAACTTGGTCATACACGGATTCTTAGAAAACCTTAAAAAAACACTACCTAAAAAAACAACACCTTAAAAAAAACATCCCTTCAAAAAACCATAACAACACATCCTTAAAAAATAGATTATAAGAAACCACCTATTCTTAAAAAAAAAAAAAAACTACATATCCTTAAGAAAAACTACAGCATATCCTTGGAAAACCACACCCCCATATAACTACGTGTAGGTTTTTTTTTAATCTTCAAAAAAATAACTCGTATTTTGCTTTTACTGTTGTTTTCAGCCGTGGACGAAATGTTGGGGTTGTTGTGAAACTCCATCTGATACTGTCATAAGCTTTGGTAAAGTCTAGCTTTAGATAGGCCACCTTTTGTCTTGTTTTTCTAGCCCAGTGTAAACCTTCAAATGCTGCTGTGACATTGCTTAGGATACTCCTACCTGGTAGAAAGCCAGATTGGGCTTGTGAGATGCCTTCAGCTAGAATTGGCTTGATCTTCTCTGCCATAGCCTTAGCTACGATTTTATAGAAAGCAGATAAAAGTGTGATGGGTCTCCAGTCGTTGATTGTGCTTGGCTCCTTACTCTTGGGAACTAAGGAAATACATCATGTGTTCAATCTGTGGTTTCAGCTTGCATAAAGTCTGTATATGTAGAGAAGATATCATTCTTGACCCATTCCCAATTGCTTTGATAGAATTCTATGGGAATTCTATCCATACCCGGACATTTATTTTTAGCCAGTAGAAAGGTGGCCTTTTGAAGGTCCTCTATAGAGAGGGGAAGACTTAGTATGTCTTTCTGACTGGAGTCTATTATAGGTGAGACTTTTGAGACCACCAGCTCTTCGAAGGTCTCTTGAAATGGTAAATTGTGTTCTCCAAAGAAAGCTTTGAAATGGTTATATAAATACCTTTTGAGATCTCCTGGAGAATTGAGAATTGAACCATCGTTCTGAGTGATGGATGATAATGTGGAGGATCTCTTCTTTTCTTTAGCTGTCTTAAAGAAGAACTTGTGCATTTATCAGCTTCTTTTAGCCAGCTCAATCCTGCTTTACATCTATTTTCAGCTATCTTGACCTCTTCTATTGTCTTTATCTGTTCTATTATCCTTTTCTCCTCCGTCCCATCATTGGGGCCCAATGCTCTAAGAGAGGAGTTGGCCATAAAGGATATCCAATTATTCCCTTTCTTTTTGCACTTTAGCGCTTTCCCAGCTTTTGGCATAATTTTTTATATTTGAAAGAGCTGTTATCATGGTTTTCATAACAGAACCCGTTCTAAAAACTGTTTGCCATATGCTTTTGCAAGACTCCACAAAATCTGGGTTTTTCAAATATCTGGTATTTAATTTCAATACTGTTTTAGAAGTGCTAAACTGACATTTCTTAGTAGATATCACCTGTGGATTATGATCGGAGATAGCATTCTTTAATTGATTGGACCTTTAAAGGTTTGGGAGGATGGAGAAAGCCACGTCATTCATATAGCATCTATCGTGCCTTGCATACGTCCTCCCTGTTCCCAGCCATCCATTGCACCATGTACTTTGTAACAAAATAATGGCAATACACATGTACGTTTGTGACATGTGAACTAATTATTTATGTTACATCTACGTCAATGTTGTAACAACCATTTACATAATTAAGGAGATTGTTGCATCAATTTTGTAATAGTTTTATGTCTATATTATTGTCGTGGCTTGATTTATTTCTCTTGGATGATAGGTTTACAATTTGTTCTTTGTCATTCTATGTTTATATGCATTTTTTATTCTAATGTGAGTTGAAATAGAATAATGCTTATTTTTCCTTCAACTAATAAAAGTTACATCTAACCAAGATAACTAGACGAAGAAGAAGCGATTGCATTAAACTTAATAAATAGCTAACAAGTCATTGAAATGTTAATACCAGAAGTATAGCCACTAAATGAGATACTAAGTTTTGCTAAATATTCGAAGTTCTGCAATTGTTCTGACCTCAAAGTAAAAGTAGCTTCAATTGATCATTCTGCATTATCTTCAGGAGGAGAGGGACTTTTCACACGTCCAGTAGTTTCTCGATCCTCATTATCCTATTAACAAGTATATGTGGTCAAATAGTTGCTCATTACTATAAATTCTATGTATAAAAACATGCACTTCTCTCAAAAAAATTGAATACTTAACCATGAATCCTTAACTAATGTGAATCCTTAACTAATGGTTTAGGGTTCATCCTTTAGAACATGAAATTAAAAAATAATTGTTACAATAAGTTACTCACCATTTCTTCTTCTTCTTCAAAGTCTAGGTAAATAGGCTATTGCTTCTTTGAGATTTCTTCACCTCTTTCTGACCTTTTCATTTTTTTCTTGAACACAATCCTAGGACTAACTCTTTTCATATAATCACTGGCTTTATGCTGCAAGACAGTACCATTAAAATAAAAGAACATAACTAGCAAAAGGCACACCAGAGGGCGTTGGCAAGGTTAAACTTGTTAGATATTTAAGCGTAGTGTCATTTTATAGAAAGAAACTTAAATAGTTCTTTACATTTGAGTATGAATGCTTTACAGAGTGTAACAATGCTCGAAGGTAGGGATCCAAAGAGAAGTAAAGGAGAATATTTCTTAGGAGTCATAATAGGTTTGAGAGTCTCACCCTTATTCCCGGGAAAGAAAGGTTTTTTCTAAAGCTTGATTCTATAGGGTTTCATTTTGTCATCCAAAGACATTTGGAACCTTTTGCACACAGCACCATTCTGCAATATTTCATACAAAAGCAAGGGATGGTACAAAACAAGGGCATACTAAGATTCCGTTACAAGTTTCAAAGCAAAAGGACGCAAAATTTACAGTACAAAACAAGGGCATGGTTCTAAAAAGGTACTATTGTCTAATACTCGACTTATTTATTATTGTTAAATTGAGGCAACTAGGCAAGACGAAAGGCAGGGCCAAGGACAAGGGCATAGTTATTGTCATCATCGAAATAGACCCATCCACCTAAACGAAGAAAACTATTGAACTGTAGTTAATTTAATTCAACACAAGGTAAAAGGAGCATGAGAACTGAAGATCCTGATAATGACAGACTCTTATAACTCAATTAACTACTATAATCATCAGAAGACTCTGCAATAAGAGTAAACAAAGCAACATAATTTATATTCATATAATAATATAAAACTAGACTAGATTGGATTACAGGTTGCATAATTTTTTATGTTAACAACTCTCAATACGAAAGGCAGTGGAAAATGCCACTTTAACATAAGCATGTTAGGCTTTATCCTTTGCTTAATACTTGAAACCTTAATAGCCATTTTAAATTTGAAACCTTAATAGCCATTTTAAATAGTCGTCTTGTTTGCACGGGCACATAAACTAGCAGAGGGTGAACAGCATGGATCACTATTAAAAACTGCTCAACAGCAACTCAAACCCAAATCAGTGCTCTACCAATATGCGAGAAATATGCTCTTACCCTCTCCTAGCTGAGGTTCCTTCTTGTTTTACATAACATGGCCATGTTTAAATGACCAACATTCTTAGAAGCATATCTTACCATGACCCAACCACATGTGTCTACATATGATGGTACATGGGTTGCATAAGCAATCACATATTGCCAGGTGTAAAAT
This sequence comes from Isoetes taiwanensis, assembly GCA_021234155.1. Classification (NCBI taxonomy): domain Eukaryota; kingdom Viridiplantae; phylum Streptophyta; class Lycopodiopsida; order Isoetales; family Isoetaceae; genus Isoetes; species Isoetes taiwanensis. Next base: position 336,867 of record JAJEKV010000291.1, on the reverse strand, counting down.
TATTCACTTTTCAGGAAATAAAAGAAGACAATATCGTTCTGCTTGCATTTCTCAGATTTTGAAATAGAAGGACAAAGAGGCTCACACTTGAATACTTTGTCTTAAAAGTTTTATGAATGGATGTTTAGACTTCCCTATGTGATAGAATGCCAGCAGAATGCCAGCAGGACCAGCCTGAATATCAAAACATGTCAAAAAGTGTAAGGTTTTCTATCCACTGGTCTAAAAGTTTTATCTAAAAATCAACGTAGTTTTTGTGTTCAAGGAATATAAGAACCTGTGTCACTAGAATCCACCCAACATTGAGTCTTGGTCTACAGGATCAGCCAGATCTCCAATGATAACATCAAACTTCTCTTTTCGCTTCTCAAGCTCAATCCTGTAAAATGGCTCACATATGATATACCCAAAACCAGAAGCAAAACTAGAAGGTGGATTATAAGCACAAGACCACAAAAGCCTATATTCCTCATATTGTAACCACGACACTCTGAATACTCTGAAATAAACTCTTATATAAACTCTGAATACTGTGAAATCAGGCATGCAGATCATTACTTGGAGATGGTGAAAACCCAACACAGACCTTCTTGTATTTCCTCTTCAAACCATATATTCGCGGATTGGGCAGTGGGGCTTTCTAGCAGCGAATATGGTTGTGGCAAATTTGGGACGGGAGAAAGGAGGAATGCTGTTCAAGGGAGTTTATAATGCCAAGTAAGTTTTGATTGTTAAGATGGAATCGTTATGCTTAATTAACCACAAATTTGATCCATCATCGATCTTAGCACAACTCTACCAATGATTGGTTCCCAACTTGATATCTCAAATTTTAAGCATGTCCATTTCTTCAAACAATTCCACCAATGACTGGTTCCCAACGTAAGCAACGAATCTTGGACGGGCTAATGAACACAAATAATGCTGAAACTGCTGTGTGAATGTATATAACAAGACGACACCGGAAGATGGACTTATATCAGACGAAAATTCTGGGAACACAAAACAATAATTCTGAGGTAACACAAATCCGCAACAACTTGAGGTACAACAAATCTGCAAACTGTAGAACAAAGACCTTGCTACTTCTTCCAACTACCACCTTGGCATACTTATGAATGAAAGTATTCCAAAAACTGTCCCAAAATTGGTCTCCACTACCCAGCACGAACAAGGATTAAATATGGAAGCTATCCTGGCTCATACATTCTTCATACACGAAAGCCATACTCTTCAAATATCTACTAACTTCATTTCAATTCTATGGACTTGAAGGACTGCCAATCATAGAAACGTCTCTCTGAATTCTCCATTAAATCCAGAATTAACAATAAAATCTGAATTGCCTTAGCCACACTTAAGATCATATTGACAAATTCTTGCCATGCCATTGCAAAGTAAATGTTGCCAGCTCTTGCCATGATAAATGATGTAAGCAAACCTGCTATTGTAATGCAAACCGTTGAATATCTATCCCAGCAAGCAGGATCAATGGTATAAAACTCAGCAAAGCAGGATGAATATGGTGTAAATTGATGTTCCCAACCATGCAAAAAAGAAGTGCCTGTCGTGAACCAAACTAAGCCTTGCAGGAGGAATAGGATCACCTGACAGAGAAGAAAACACTGAAGCCGAGGTTGGTCTGTGCTTCTTGGTAGAAATCTGCAGGACAGAAACCTATACAAAATGAGGTTGCCCAAATGAAATAGGCTCTTCAAATGCTCGAAACCATCTCTGATACTTGCTGCCAGTCCACACCTCTCTCAGAGAAATTGCAGAACACAAACTCTAATAGGTTGCACGAAAAAGGCCAAGTTTGAGCATCGACCAGAAACCACAAGAAAAAAAATGCAATGGTTCCCGATGAGCAAGAGCCAAAATCTGATAAGCAAGAGCAAAAAATGCAGGAACCGTCTCTAGTGGCCGAATGTGCAGTGGCACAAAAAATAAACTCTAGGATCGTCACTTTGCAACCGATTTGGGGTAGCCCAAACTGTAGAGCCAGAAAACGTCTCTGGGCAGTTGATTCTTGTGGCAGCCACTAGCAAAACCGACAGAAGTTTATTTCAGCAGAGGGGCTTTCTAGCAGCGAATATGGTTGTGGCAAATTTGGGACGGAAGAAAGGAGGAATGCTGTTCAAGGGATCATAGATGCCCAACAGAAAAGAATTACCAGGCTAGGGCTTGGCCGCTAGCTGGGGCTTGGCCGCTTGGCTTGCTCTTTATATCTGTCCCATAGAAGAATCGGCTGATCCATCTGTATTGCCATACCCTAACGGCTGCCCGGGTTCACAGAGGAGAGGAAAAGGAAAAAAAAAAAAAAAAAAACCTAGACAAAGCACGTTTGATGAAGAAGCAGCTTTGCTTCGTCAAACGCTTGGCGTCGGATGCCATCTCCGTGCCAATTTTCCAAGCTTATCTAATTTTCATGGCCTTAGATTTTGGAAAATGAAGATCTAACGGGTTAAGACTTGCTAGGTTTTTATTTTTAGGCTTGATGTCATCAGACTGCCATGATGGTTAATCTTTCCCCTTTGGCATACATGTCAAGGAGGCTATAACGAAGGAATGCATCCAAGTGAAACTCAGCTTCCAATGCATTGGCATGGATTAACTTTCCATGTCCAAAGGCTGAAGTATAAGTGCGAGCAACCAAAATCTGAACAATAGTAATTTTATCTGGTTTCATATTTTGCAGTGGCATTTGTTTAAACAACCACAGAGAAATCTTTCATGAGATGCATGTCTTAAATCCACGATCCCACACTTAACATACATATTAACTAGGGGAAGTCACTGTTTATAATAACGACATGGACTTGTTTACCTTGAAGCATTGCTTTTGCATCTAAAAAATCTCCAGCCATTTACATATTCATAAGTTAGTTTTCTAACAAGACATCAGATGGCAAACAACTGGCATGCAACAACTTTTTTCTGTTGCTAATGCATGAATTATAAAAATGTTTAGCATTATGATACAAGTTACTTTATCTGGTATACAGGTGCGTGTCTTGAAAGAGATGAAAGGTTGTTTTGACTTCAACACTTTCGCTTTATATTGCTATTTTGGCATTCTTTAAATTAACATCATGCTCATAAATGCTTCTAAACACCTGCAATGATTGTTCCAACCACGGGCATTTGATATACATGTCAAACAGTCTACTAACATGAACGTGTGCCATTTTTCCCTGAGGTAGGCTCAGCAATAATGTGCATGCATCAATAAGAGGAAAAAACATAATTTTATCTAGAGATATCCCTAAGATGATAGTTACGTTGGAGCATCAAAATTGTAACATATATCTCTCTAGAGATGCTTTGGTAGATAACGTCGTGTGATGGCCTACATCTTCTTATAAAGGCCAAAGGTTTAGCCAAAGGTGGTTTCAAGGTTAAATGAATTGCATCAAGGAAAATATAAGGTCAGATACCTTAGATCCTTTTGCAATCAAGATTTCTACAATACTCGATTTCTAATTATAGAGCAAATCAAGATTTCTATAATACTCGAGCCAACCAAATTGTCAACTCAAGCCAGCAAAGGCCGGTCTAAAATGGGAGGCTAATATTTCCACATCTACACTTCTAATTGCCTTAAAATGCTGACACTAGAATGCAATATATGCACTTTAAGGATTGCAAAAGCAGCATCCAATGTTTTCAAAAATAAAATGACATCAGACAGGAAACAAAATACTTTTACCACATTTTGCAAAAAGCAGTTTATATGATCCACAGTGGCCCTGAGTTCACTTCTTGTTTGGCTACAAGCTTTTCCATATCGGATGTTAATTTCCTTGCAAGGTTGGCCAGCAAAAGACCCTTCATCATTTAACAATTACCTCCATCAATGCAGATCTATAGGCTCTTTAAATAGGCTTTTTAAATCTAAACATCTCCATTACTGTTCAAGAGATTTGCATGCCAGGATTCAAGAGGTTCGATGCTCCTGCCTCCGTACTCTTTAATAATGTTTGCTTTGGCAGCGTCGGAGAAACATGTCAATCCAAGGCTCAGAACTTTAGAATAAAACAATTATATGCAACATAAGTCAAAGCGTGTTCATAGCTCTAAAAAAAAGCATACTTCGTAGTACACATCTGTTGCCCCCAAAGGGCAACATACTAATGAATTGGTTTATTTGTTAAAGTTAGGAAGGTTAGGTCAAAGGAAGACTTGGTAGTCAACATTGGTGTGAAGGTCAAGGGATATTTATCTTCAAGGTCAACTCTTATAAGAAATGCTCTATTTGAGGTCAAAGGATGCTTATAAGGTTTTGGGTAAGAAGTTTGGAAGATACCTTTTTGAAGATTGGAAGCTAGAGTTTGGAAGACCCCATGGTAAACTAGAATCTTTTGCCCCTCAATTATTTCCCTTTACATTTCTCCATGCCTTCTCTCATTTTTGCCTTGACTCCTAAACTCCACTCTCATCCTATCACAAACTCATTTCCATTTCATATGCCCATCCCATTTATTTGCCTTTGCCTTTGAAAAATAAATTCTATGTCAAAACCCTAGGTGAATAACCTAGGTATCATTCTAGATACCATAAGGATGCCCTATGCCACGTGACAAGGCCAGATATGCTCCCAACTTTTTGGAGGGCATCCTCAAAGATTCCTAGGAGATCCCAAAACCAAAGGTTTATTTTCCCACTTAAACCATTGAAAATTGAATTTTTAAAAGGCCGGAATCTCCAAATATACTTTCGAAAGATGCTCATGAGATTCCCTCCACCTAACCCTAAACTTAGAAAAATTCTTCGAATCGCCGGGGACCTCAATTTACGCCTCAAATTCCTCCCCGATCTTCTCTTCCCGCCTCTTAGCTACCCAACAAACCCATAATCAAAGCCTAAGATTCTCGGATTCATAAAAATTTGAAAATATAACTGGGGTGATCGACACACAACTTTTCAAGGCCCGCACGCATCAAACCTCGACATTGATACATCTTTGAGCATGATCTGAAGACGTTCTTGAAGTCTCTGAGTTTTCCACAGTTTAATCTGAGAAGATTGGACTGATATTATTGATTTGATATTATTATTGACCTCCTAAGCTACATTATTGATTGATCTATGTTCCTAAGATTCTCATTCATCCTGTATTACCTTCATATCAATGAAAATTGATTGCCAAGTGTTCAAAAAATCTACTGTCATGATCCTTTAGCATTTTTACATCATAAACATTTTTACAGTAAAAGATCCCCCCATATTTTCCCGTATATGACCATCTGCACTTCATCTCCCATCTTATTTGCACCTGTGTGCACAAAAATTTCGAAAAAATTCCATTCCAAACTCAAGTTACCATTTTTTGCATTCTGTCTGATACAAATTTAGACTGATATCCACAAAAAAGTGCCAAAAAAATAGTTTTAGTGATTCAAATCATGATTTGACAGCATGCACCTTGCCTTTGAAGTCTATATAGCATCTTAGTTTTGGAATTTCCTCAAATTTCCACCTACAACTCAAGTTATAAAACTCTGAGCTCTGTTTTCAGTTTTGACTGGTATTGACCAAAATTTGACCCAACTTTGAGATCGAATATCCTACAAATTAAAACTCAGACTTGGTCAAGATCTTTACCCTTATTTGCCTACAACTTTTCTGAACAAGTCACAGTCATCTGACCTTGAAAATCAATTTGCATATGGAATCTGTGTCGATTTGAGTAAAAGGTCCAAATTCCAGAATTGGGAAAGGTATGAGAATTCTGTAACTGAGCTTTTTCTTTGGAAAATTCTTGTGTAGATTGATCACCTTAAGTGATCTGGAGGTTCTAACCTCAACTTGAGTAAAAACTCAAGTTGGATTCTTGTGTTTGACTCTCTAAGCCAGGTTGAGGGTCAACATCTTGGAGGTTCTACCGAGATCTTCCTGGATCTCTGAACTCATGGCTCCAAAACAAAAATTTCCAGCAGAACAAGAACCAAAAGAGAAGATATTGATGCATCGGATCTTTGCGCAGAAAGGCCATTGCATTCAAGTTTCTCAAGTAGCCTACTTCAGAACATGCCATATCAATTTGAATTGAATGTTCCTGTTCCTTTGCCTACTTTTGATTCCAGTATGAGTGCTAATAACTTCTTGAGAATATTTGAGGATTATTACAAAGACTATGGCTTCAAGAAGGGCTGCAAGCTCTCAGAGTTTGAAAAATGTTTCAAAGAAGAAAGTGAGGCCGGTGCTTGGTTAACTTATGAAAAGTTAATGGGCACCACTTCATGGGATGAACTTGTCAAGAAGTTTCTGGATAGATTTGGTAAGCTAGCTGCTCCAAAAGATTTGGTTAATGAATTGCAAGGTTTTTCTATACATGCAGGAGAGAGTGTGAACCAGTACAAGGAGAGGTTTAGCATTTATGAGCAGGTGTCAAAGAGCACAAGTTACCATCCCAACTCTGTTTTTAGTCACTGCTTTCATTAATGGTCTGGAAAGAAGACCAGATATCCAAAGGAAGTTGCTCAAGATTCAAGCTGCTGAAGGGTTTGATTCTATATACAAAGTCTTTGCCAAAACCACTGATTTAACTCAGATGCTCTCTACCTTGCCTGACAAGCATTATGTTCCTCATCACAATCATGACCCATTCTATCCTGATGCTACTGATGCACACTATGATCACCACCCCTCTATTCCCATTTATGCCATACAGAAAGAAAAGAAGAAATCTAAAGATGAGGAGGCAAGTTCTCAAAGTTGCGAGGTGAAGTCGATTTATCAAAAGTTACCAAGCTCTAGCAGAAATAACCAAACAATTGGTTGAACTCAAAGCCGCAAGAACAGGTAAAACTTACCCCTCGAATGTATTCATTGCAATAGGAATTCTCACCCATCAGAAATATGCTATTGGCAAGTGTGCCCCCAAATGTAATAGAAAAGGTCACTTTGGAAAGGAATGTCCCATTTGTTCTTTTGTAAAGAGGTTGGCCATACTGATGCTAGGTGTCTTTGTTAAGGAATATTTTGCTAAGCAGAAAAAAGAGAAGAGACCAGAGTCTAAACCCCCGTGGAGATTTGCTGAACCAAGCACCTCTATAAGGTTTATTCAAGCTACGAAGTTCCTAGATCCGAAGAAGTTATGGTGGTGCAAACTAGAAGTATGAATGAAGCTCGAAAGTACATGCTGAACCAAGTAGGCATTCTACCGCCGTGCCTTCACCACACAGCAGAGTGGAATCACCGCTCAAACCATAGCTCCACCTCCTCAAAGAAAAATATGGTAAGAAAGATCAAGACTTTGATGAAGTTGATGTTTTGCTTAAAAAATTCCAAGGTGAGTGTGGATCTTTTTACCTTATTAAAAATTGCACCTAGCTATAGAAAAAGGGTACTTCAACAAACCAATGGTGAGGCATTAAATGCTTGTGTGAATTTTACCGATGCCACTAACCTTGTCCTAGCACGTAATGAAGAAGACCCCGGTGCATTCATATGCTCTCGACTACTTTAGGAGGTTATACCTTTTCAAATGTGTTACTTGATGGGGATCCCCCAAATATTATGCCATATCATGTTATGAAGAAATGTGGTTTCGAGGTGGACAAGAAAGCTTCGTACTATTGAGATCCTTCTATAATGCTAAGATCACTCCCATTGGTGTGGTGACTAAAGTGCCCGTTAATCTGAGAGGGTATAATTGTAGCCGCCAACTTTATTGTGGTGGCTTTTTGAAGACATGGGGATGAGTCCGATATTTATGATTTACTTTTAGGAAGAAGGTGGTTAGCTATCATGGATGCTAGACCAATTTGGTCTCAAGGAAGATGTACCATCTCCAATGGCTCTCAGACTGCCACAATCTATAATCAAGATGGCTCCTATGGCTCTAATGAGGAGGTAAATTTTATTAAGGAAATGCTAATTGAAGAACCTTTGGGATTTTACAGAATACAAAATGCAAGACCAAGGAAATGTGAAACAGTTCCTCTCATCATGGAATTGCACTTCCCAGCAAACAAGGACCATCAAGATTTTTATGGTTTGATGGAGGTATTTCTAAAAAGCTAAATATTGCATCATCTGCTGCTATCCTAAAAGATTCCTCTCATAAACTCTTAGCTAAAGTAGGGAGGATCTTCCCCCAAATTACCTCTAATGTAGCAGAATATAAGGCTTTGATTGCAGGACTTCAGGAAGCCAAAGCTATGGACATTGCCAACATTCATATTTTTGGTGACTCACAATTAATTTGTAGACAAGTTTCAGAAGATTACCAAACAAAAAATGCAGACATGGAGCTCTTGAAAAACCAAGTGATGGGAGTGCTTTCAAGTTTTGCTTCATGGGAGATTACTCACATACCAAGGGAAGAAAAAATGTGGAAGTCGACACCTTATGCGGGGAAACTCTCATGGCACACCTAACGGAAGGAGCTATTCCGCAGGAAGACCTTGATGCTAGTGAGGTAAAAGCTCTTTGTCCTATTCTAACCATTAATGCATCGGGAAGAAAAGGATATCAAGAGATCACCATTACAAAAAAAATGGTAAAACTAGAACCCCGCTTGTTGGAGATCTTATTGAATACCAAAATAGGGAGAATATACAAATGTTCTTTGAAGAAAGGAAGGATGTGTTTGCTTGGGATTATTCTGAACTTACCGAATTAAAGCAGGTAGGTATGCCAATTTGAAATCAAGATTAAGGAAGGATGTAAACCTGTTTTTCAAAAATTGAGGAGAATTAATGCTTCATTGATGGGATTGATTAAAGATGAGTTGGATAAAATGCTAGATGCAGGTGTTATTATTGAAATTATTAATCCGTAATGGGTGTCTTGCATTGTACCTATAGAGAAAAAAAAAAGTGCCTTAAGGATCCAGATTGATTATCGAGATCTCAACAAAGCCACCATCAAGGATTGCTACCCTTTGCCTTTTCCTCGAAGAAATCTTATATGTTTAGTAGCAGGAAAGAGGTATACTCATTTTTAGATGGATTTTCAGGGTTTAATCAAATTGGCATTAAGGAAGAAGACCAACCCAAGACCTCTTTTATTACCCCTTGGGGAACTTATGCAATGAAAAGAATGCCTTTTGGACTAATGAATGCACCTGCTACTTTTCAGAGGGCTATGGATGTTATTTTTAGGCCCATGTCTCCTCAGGAATTCAGGGTTTATTTGGATGATCTTTGTTTAGGTTCTCACCCTACTAATCATTTGGAATTGCTGGCAAAAATATGTTCTTTGTGCAGGGAATCTGGAGTCAACCTTAACCCAAAGAAATGTATTTTCTTTGCATCCAAAGGCCAACTTTTGGGACATGAGGTATCCAACAATGGCATACAAGTAGCACAAGAAAAAGTTGAAGCCCTCAAAAAGCTGGTGCCTCCCAAAAACCTGAAGCAGGTCAAAAGTTTTATTGGCATGACTAGTTTTCTTAGGATGTATATTCCTAATTTTGCTCACATTATAAGTCCTATTTCTAAGCTGACAAGAATAGGCAGGATTTCCAAATCTGAGAGCAAGTATGTCCCTGTCACATGGTCATCAGATTGCCAAGAGTCTTTTGAGTTGCTTATAAAGTCCATTTGTGAAGCAACTCTTCTTAAAAAACCTGATTTGGACAAGCCATTTGAAGTCTACATTACTATTACCAAAAAGGCCATAGGCTTAGCTATTCTGTAGGACAAGCACACTATAGCTTTTGCTAGCAAAAAATGGAGTTTAACCGAGGAGAAATATACTAGAATGGAGAAGAGTGTTTGCTTTGCTCTCATGTTCCTCATTGACGCACAAGGTCATTTACTATTGAAAAGCCCAACAGTTTTATATGAAGCAAAATCCAACAGTTTTGTTATTTGGTAAAGCTACTTCTAAACCAAAAATTCAAAGGTGGGCTTGCAAGCTACAAACCTTTGATATTTCCATAAAAGAGTTACATCGTAAAGAGTCCCACCTTTATTTACCTTACATTTTTTTTATCATGAGGATGTAGTAGAAGTTGTTGACTTTGTGGATGCCTTAGCCTATTTACAAGCGGATGATGAAGAGCGTAATCAACAAGATTGGCAACTACCTATAAAGAATTTCCTACAATTCAAGGAAATGCCTTCTTGGCTGACCTCGAGCCAAAAAAAGGAGATTTAAAGAAAAATGCAAAGCGGTTCAAAATGATTAATGATGTTTTGTGTAAAGTCAACGAGGGATGGATCATTCTCGAGGTGTGTCAATGAAGAGGAATCGCTTTTGATCATTAGAGAAATGCATGAAGGAGTATGTGGAGGCCATTTTGTTTGGAGATACTACGCCAAGAAAATTCTCGTGTCGGTTATTATTGGCCTACAATATTTAAAGATTGTTATCTTGCTATAAAATCTTGCCACAAGTGCCAAATATTTGGCAAGAGGATCCTTATCCCACCGCACTAAATCCCATAATTTCTCCAGGACCTTTTCAAATATGGGGATTAGATTATATTGGCCCTATTAACCCCCTTCAGGGCAACATCAAAGACATCATTGTAGCTACAGATTACTTTTACCAAATGGGCGAGGCAATTCCTTTAAGGCAAGCTAATGCCATTACAACAGAAAAAGTCCTTACATGAGTATATTTGTGCACGGTTTGGCATTCCTCTACAATTACACTCGATAGAGGTACCCCTTTTGTGAATGAAGTTATTACTAATTTATTGACCATTCTTAAAGTCAAACATACCAAGAGTTCCTCCTACTATCCCCAAGGTAATGGCCAAGGTTACTAATAAAGTTTTGAAGGGTATTTTACGAAAAAAAGGGATGATAATCAAAAGGATTGGCATGTCAAACCGGTAGATGCCTTATGGGCTTATAGAGTCACCATCAAAGCAACAACCACTCATACCCCTTTTAACTTAGTTTATGGCATTGAAGCCGTGCTTCCAGTGAGCTTGAGCTTCCATCTCCGAGGTTAGCTCATAAGTTGTGTTTGCCTTTTGAGTATGCCTTGCGTGAAAGACTGGATGCCCTTTTGCATTTAGAAGAATATAGAATGGAAGCTGAAAATGCTAATTTGCTTAAAAAGCCAAGGATTTGGCTGCTTTCAAAGCTGCTCATAAAATACAAGGTACTTTCAAGGCTGGAGAATTAGTTCAAGTGGAATAAATCAAGGGAAGATTCTCTGGTAAGTTTGAAAATCTTTGGGAGGGCCCCTATGAGGTGTTGGAACCTGCAGGCACCAATTCTTATTGGCTGAAGGAACCCCGACTTCGGGGATGCCACTTCCAAATCCTATCAACACTATTCATCCTAAAAGGTGCTTGGGATCAAAGATATATGTTTATCTCTTTTTTTAGCTCTAAGACTTAGACAAGTTAGAGTTAAAGTTATAATAGGTTGGATAGGTTGGATTAGATGTTACTTGTCTTAAATTTAGGACTAATGTTTTCATTAAGTTTATATTTGCATTAGCTAGTATGAAGGATGAGCCATCAAAAGCTTCAAAACAGGGATTTTTATTAATTGCCAAGTGTCATTTGCAGGAGCACCCTTTTTCCATTTTCATTCATCTATCTCATTGTGGTCTTGCCCTCCATTTAACCATGCTCTTTCATTTTATTTCCCTAAATGTGCACTCTGCAAATTCAGCTTCACCATCATAGCAGAGTTGCAAGGATCAAGTTTAATGTGTTTGTATGTTTCCATGACAAAAATTACTTTTTCCATCTTTATTCATCTGCCATAAGTGGTCCTGCTATCCATTTAAACTTCTTATTCTTGTTCTCATTCCCAAAAGAAAGCACTCTGCAATTCAGCTTCACCATCATAGCAGAGATGCATTTGTAAGGATCAGGGAAGCACACATTTTCTTGTTTTGGCGAGATCCCAATTTCTGCACATCCACTTCACTCTCTCACACTCCATTTCCATCACCATCTTACCATATTTACACTCACTCTTACCTTTTCCTTTCACACATTTTCTTGTTTTGGCGAGATCCCCACAATTATACACTCATTTCATCTCATACACTCTATTTTCATCACCATCCTGCTATATTCACAACTCATTCTCACCTTTGTCATCCACTTACATCCACTCACTACCATATTCACAATTATTTCATCAACACTTGCACTTTATACCCTTTTTCTTCCATAATTCTCACTTAGACACTTTGGGACAAAATTGAAGACATTTTATGGCTGAGGGGACCAGCCATTTTCTTGTTTTGGCGAGATGTTGCCCCCAAAGGGCAACATACTAATGAATTGGTTTATTTGTTAAAGTTAGGAAGGTTAAGTCAAAGGAAGACTTAGTAGTCAACATTGGTGTGAAGGTCAAGGGATATTTATCTTCAAGGTCAACTCTTATAAGAAATGCTCTATTTGAGGTCAAAGGATGCTTATAAGGTTTTGGGTAAGAAGTTTGGAAGATACCTTTTTGAAGATTGGAAGCTAGAGTTTGGAAGACCCCATGGTAAACTAGAATCTTTTGCCCCTCAATTATTTCCCTTTACATTTCTCCATGCCTTCTCTCATTTTTGCCTTGACTCTCCTAAACTCCACTCTCATCCTATCACAAACTCATTTCCATTTCATATGCCCATCCCATTTTTTGCCTTTGCCTTTGAAAAATAAATTCTATGTCAAAACCCTAGGTGAATAACCTAGGTATCATTCTAGATACCATAAGGATGCCCTATGCCATGTGGCAAGGCCAGATATGCTCCCAACTTTTTGGAGGGCATCCTCAAAGATTCCTAGGAGATCCCAAAAAACCAAAGGTTTATTTTTCCACTTAAACCATTGAAAATTGAATTTTTAAAAGGCCAGAATCTCCAAATATACTCGAAAGATGCTCGCGAGATTCCCTCCACGAACCCTAAACTTAGAAAAATTCTTCGAATCGGCCAGGGACCTCAATTTCTGCCTCAAATTCCTCCCGAATCTTCTCTTCCCGCCTCTTAGCTACCCAACAAACCTATAATCAAAGCCTAAGATTCTTGATTCATAAAAATTTGAAAATATAACTGGGGTGAGCGACACACAACTTTTCGAAGGCCCAGATGCATCAAACCTCGACATTGATACATGCTGAGCATGATCTGAAGACATTCTTGAAGTCTCTGAGTTTTCCACAGTTTAATCTGAGAAGATTGGACTGATATTATTGATTTGATATTATTATTGACCTCCTAAGCTACATTATTGATTGATCTATGTTCCTAAGATTCTCATTCATCCTGTATTACCTTCATATCAATGAAAATTGATTGCCAAGTGTTCAAAAAGTCTACTGTCATGATCCTTTAGCATTTTTACATCATAAACATTTTTACAGTAAAAGATTCCCCCATATTTTCCCGTATATGACCATCTGCACTTCATCTCCCATCTTATTTGCACCTGTGTGCACAAAAATTTCGAAAAAATTCCATTCCAAACTCAAGTTACCATTTTTGCATTCTCATGCGATACAAATTTAGACCGATATCCACAAAAAGTGCCAAAAAAATAGTTTTAGTGATTCAAATCATGATTTGACAAAGATGCACCTTGCCTTTGAAGTCTATATAGCATCTTAGTTTTGGAATTTCCTCAAATTTCCACCTACAACTCAAGTTATAAAACTCTGAGCTCTGTTTTCAGTTTTGACTGGTATTGACCAAAATTTGACCCAACTTTGAGATCGAATATCCTACAAATTAAAACTCAGACTTGGTCAAGATCTTTACCCTTATTTGCCTACAACTTTTCTGAACAAGTCACGGTCATCTGACCTTGAAAATCAATTTGCATATGGAATCTGTGTCGATTTGAGTAAAAGGTCCAAATTCCAGAATTGGGAAAGGTATGAGAATTCTGTAACTGAGCTTTTTCTTTGGAAAATTCTTGTGTAGATTGATCACCTTAAGTGATCTGGAGGTTCTAACCTCAACTTGAGTAAAAACTCAAGTTGGATTCTTGTGTTTGACTCTCTAAGCCAGGTTGAGGGTCAACAACATCTCATGTAAAAAAAAATTGGATGTTGACATTCCTTTCAAATGAAAAGAAGAGGCAGCCATAACCTCAACTATGGTACAAAAATATACATCGTTTATTTAGGTCCTTCAGGTCTTATCTCACTTCCATGGTACAAGTTCAGCCATTGCTTCCTCATATTATTTTGCCAATGCCATTTAAAAATTTGGCAAAACCTTATACAATTGCACCACAAATTGAGCTAAAAACTACATTGACTGTTGGAAGCTGGAGCATGCCATAAAATACTTGCATCTGGCTGGGTGTGTCTCATGAGGATACAACATTGCAAAGCAGACTAAGTTCAGAATTACAGTTCAGAATTGCCAATGACTCAGAATTACAGCTCAGAATTGCCAATTACCCTTTATGACGATAGCAAGGCCTACCATTATGACGATAGCAAGGCCTACCATTATGCTGGTCGTTTTGGCATCTCAAAAATGTCACTACGATTGTAGGGTAGAGACCCCATGAGAATGGTCTAGGTTATGTTCCACCTCCTCGAGGAGGCTATGGAATTTCATGAGCTCTCTCTATGACTGAGATGCCCAAAAATCAATGAAAGATATAATTGTCACCATACCTGCAATGTCATGCTATATGCTTTCCAAAGCCGCATATCGCCACGAAATAGATCCGAAAGAACCTGTGAATATTAGCACTTAACACCTAAATATTTTCGATTCATGGCGCTTCTCATCGGCAGCCACAAGCTCGCAAATGGTAGCAAGCCTTGATTCACCATGTTCTTTAGCAAGTCTAACAGTGTTTCCATGAGAAATGGCAGTGGCTCGCTCTTGGAAGGAAGTGTAGATGAATCCTAGGTGTGCATTATTTTCAGTTTGAGGATCCTGTAATAGAAGTTCCAGACATGACATATTAGAAGTAAGAATCAGTAGCTCCAACTAATCCACTTAAGTTCACTTCGCTGCACAACCATGCAAAATTAGTAACAAGTGCCATTCAATTTTCACTAGAACATCCAACGTTGCTCTAGATATACTTAAGATAAATCATAACAAAAAATGCAACAGATGATGCAACTATTGAAAGAAAAATAAGAAAGACAGAGGTATACTACTCAAAAAGTGACACAAAATGCAAGCTAAAAGCCAAGTTTCCTAAAACATGCAAGCTAACCGCGTTTCATGGTCCTACTATACAAGTTCCATGAGGACTACAGATGAAAGGATATTATAAATTCCATGTTTACCCTTTCTGAGTTAAGAACTCTTACCATCATGAATCAGATAAAACAATGCCAAAAGATTCCATGCTTACCATTCCCGATCCAATCAAATACTATATTGTCTTCTCAATCT
Source organism: Isoetes taiwanensis (assembly GCA_021234155.1). Lineage (NCBI taxonomy): Eukaryota > Viridiplantae > Streptophyta > Lycopodiopsida > Isoetales > Isoetaceae > Isoetes > Isoetes taiwanensis. The sequence goes on along the minus strand of JAJEKV010000291.1, from coordinate 321,579 downwards.
GCCTCATGTCTGACACGGCCTGTCAAATAAAGATACTTATTTAGCACATCCCCATGTCTATTCTTCTCTGCAGTCCATGATCGTCCCCATACTGCCCAAGGGCTAGGGCTAGCTCCCGTTTTGTCCCTAGTCCCATCTATTGATCATGGTAAGATATGTTGGCAGAGCTTCTTCTGTTACCATATCTCCGATCAAACATAACAAATAGTCATTTTCTTTCCCTAATACAACACATTAACTCTATCTGGCATCTCTATCTCCACAAGCAGGAACTAATGATTTGTGAATGCAAGCAAAAGCTCTTCTTCCGTGCTGGTTTTTTTATTTAGCAAGTACTTAATTTGCATTTTTCCAATGGTATTGATAATTCTGCTCACAGAAACTTTTTTCTGACCAACGGCAGAAAGTTGTTACCTGTTTAATTGGACTTCTTGCAGTGTCTCCATTCTGCAAACCTTTTAAGTGCGGCAGTGTAGATGAATACTTATCAACTACATCTCTCAAGTGCCTCCATCAAATAGGTCCTACAAGTACCAATAACCAAGAATGTATACAATGCTTTAGAATATCAGAAGTATATCACTATCTTATAAAAATATGTCAGCAGTGGGAAGCAAGAAAAAGATGACGTGTACAGGGGAAAAAATTCCACATCAGCAAGTCAGATTGGGATGGAAGGCCAGGATTTCTTTAGAGAAATAGGGCAGTTTAGTCCCCCCGCTTGGCGCTTGATGCATGCCATAGCCGCTCTATGATTTCCACAGGGATTTGCTACGGTTGCTTTGAAGTGGGCTTCCCTTAGATACGCAATCCCATCGTTGTCCAAGGAATTCAGAGATCAAGCAGAGGATACAATCCTGCTGCATCCCTTCTGCATCTTAAGCATAACAGAGCTGCAGCTTAGACCCTTAAGCCTTTGTTAGAAACAGATTTCTCCGTCCCAAAAGATTGAAGGCAAAAGAGTTGCATGCTGCCCCGGGTCTGTTCTAACACTGATATTTCTGTGCCATTACAAATCCGGCGAAAAATAAGGAGATTAGAACCGCCCGCTTACTCGCTTCTGCCATAGGCATGGTTTATGATCTGCTTTGCAGAGGAAGAATCGAAAAGGAAAAGCTTATATTTTGGGTGAGCTATTTGGGCGATTCTCACAGAAAAAAGCCCAAAGCTTATATTTTGGGTGAGCTATCTGGGCGATTTTTACAGAGAAAAGCCCACTGACTTTTCAACCTGGGATCTAATGATCATCTGAACAGAGCTTTCGGACCCGAAGAAAGAATCGAAAAGAAGAATAGGTTGAAAAATAGAGCGGGAATATGCCGAGGCTGCCATGAATTAAGGCAGTAGAATCTCTGCCTACAGGCAGAATTGCCCGGACCTCTCTGCCATCTGTAAATTCTACACAATGAATCTAATTCGACCTCTGATTGTGGGAGACTTGAAAACCAAACACATAATTCTATTACAGGGATGTTTATGGGCTACACTAGGCAAATTCGGCATGTTTTTTAACCCAGTAACTAGGTCCTATGGACGATTATCACAAACCATATTAACCGAGACCATATTAACTGGCAAATTCGGAGCGACCATGTCGGATCATCTGTGAGCAAACATGATTCGGAGCTACCACATCGGATCATCTGCGAGCAAACATACCTTTACAGAAACCTATGTTTCTGTAACCTGCCTTTCATGCTAACGTGGCAAGTCACATAACGATGACTAGAGACCCTCTGGCTTGATTCTGGGTTCGTGGTGCAGCACCCATTTTACAGTTGCTCACCTTTTTAAATAAACCATTGTTTTATTGCCTCAATATATTTCCGCCCGTGGTATATAGAACAAGGGAAGCATGCTCGTGCCCATGGTAATATGAACAAGAGAAACATACTCTTTATGGCCTCAATATATTTCCGCCCGTGGCATATAGAACAAGGGAAGCATGCTCGTGCCCATGGTAATATGAACAAGAGAAACATACTCTATGAGAATTGGGTTGGCTATTCCCATAATTTGTTATATACGACATGAGTGTTGTTAGTGGGGAGCTCCTTGTTAGAACTAGACAACACGTTTAATCTTATCCTAGCAAAGATGTCATTCAACTTTTCTCTTATGATAATTCAGGCTTTCAATCATATCCTTTACACCAGCAAGGAAGCCACATTATGGTCAATAATTCCTTGCTCAAATCAATCTTCAAAAAACCAACAAGTAAGCACTAGTCAACTTGGAATATAATTCTTCAAGCATTAAAATCCCAATACAAAATATTTCAAACGATCACTGTAGCAGAGGGATTGACTGCCTCCATTCTCCTCATATATGAGACGGATCAAGCCATCCTTGGACCCCAATAATTCTTTAAGACTCTGCTTCACCTTATAATAGAACTGTCCGGCTGTTAAGGCATCATTCATACTTTCCAATCTGAGGCTGTTGTGTATTGAACTATATCCCACAGACTTGGTTAAGGAAATCTGCTACTTTCGATTTATCTCACATACCTGCTTTAGAAAAGCACATAAAGCACATAAAGCACTTATATGTATAAAGCACTTATATGCATTCGTTTTCATCTTCAACTGTGCTTGACTTTACGACCTACTGCCACTGCTTCTCATAGGTTGTTTTTTAGCTGCAATATATTCACTGCCACTGCTTCTCATGAATATAAGATGACAATTTTCTAACTTCCTTATAATATGACATGACTCATATTTTCAACACTTCCCCTTCATGTCATATCTCCTTATGTCATATCTGAATCTGTATACATGATTTGCTTTCTGAGCTCAGTGAACCTTTTCTCTGCCAGAACCTTTGTCAAAATATCTGCTACCTGTTTATCTGTACTAATATAATTAACTTGATCAATCCTTTGCATACTGCATCCCTAATGAAATGCATTTCTAATTCTATATGCTTCACCTTTCATGCATTCTTGGATTTCGGTCATGGCTATGCGGCTTTGTATCTTGCCACATAGCATCTCACTAGAGTTTGGTCGCTCAATTCCAAGCTCCAAAATTAATCTCCTTTCCCATATTAGTTCTTTTGCACATAATGTGGCTGAGGCATACTCAAACCTGCGATGAGACAATGCTATAGATGATTGTTTTTTGCACTTCCAAGCTACAAGACCTCCTCCAAGCATCATAAGGTATCCCGATGTTGATTTCCTTTGCATCTAAATCTCACCCCACCAAGATCACAAAATGCAAATCAATATTAAGTTTTTTGAATTGTATGCAATTCCCATATCAATAGTGCCTTTCAAATATCTCGAACACGCTTTTTGCGAAGAATCCAATGATCCTTCCCCGATCAATTGTTGTATCTAATGAGCATGTTTACACTATGAGCAATATCTCGCCTTGTGCAATTAGCAACATAGGCTAGGCATCCTGTTAAGGATCTATATGGAATTCTCTCCATGATTTTCCTTTCTTCATCATTCTTAGGACACATGTCAAGAGAAAGCTTACATCCCGGTGCGTGCAGGAGTTTTACTAATGTTGCATTCTTTCATTTTAAATTTTTCAAGCATACCTCTGATCCTCTTTTTTGAGTTAAAGTGATGGTACCTTTATCTCTATTTCTTGACACCTCAATCCCTAAAAACTTTGTAAGTTCTCCAAGGTCCGACATTTCAAATCGCTTTTTAACAACCTTTTGCACATCAATAAACATTTTTTTCCTTTTTGCCACCATAATGTTGTCATCAACATATAAAGCAATAATGCACCAACCGTCTTGACATTCAAATTTATACAAATTCCCATCATTCAAAAATTTAACAAATCCTTGTTCAATAAGATAAGAATCCATGCATTTGTCCCATTCTCTAGGAGATTGTCTTAGTCCATAAACTGCCCTTTTCAATTTCCAAACCTTATCTTCCCCTTGCTCAAATCCTGGAGCTTGTTTCATGAAAATTTCCTCATCTAATTTTGCATTTAGGAAAGCAGTTTTTACATCCATGTGATGCACTTCTAGATTCCATGCATTTGCCAAAGCCAGTAGCATTCTGACACTGTTCATTTTTACTAAAGGAGAAAATGTTTCATCAAAATCCTGACCTTTTTTCTGTGAGAATCCATGTGCAACCAGCCTGGCTTTGTATTTAGGTGATTTACCGTCTGCTCCAGTTTTGATTCTGAAAATCCATTTATTGCCTACTATATTCTTACCCTCCGAGTGTTCATCGTTTCAAAGGTGTCAGTCCTGACAAAGGAATCCATTTCCTCTTTCATAGCATTTAGCCACTGCTCTTTGTCATTTGAAACTAGTACATCATCTAAGGTTTTTGGCACTTCTGGGTTTAGATGCATTAAAATTTCAAAAATATTGTTTACCTCATGCTCTGTTCAACTTGCAATCTCTTACTCCTTCCAAATTTCATCACGACCATGTATCTCGGTCTCAAATTTCAAGCCTGCTTGAAGTTTTTGCACTTCATCATTCTTTTTCTTTTTTGCTTGAGGTTGTTGTTGAATTGCAGTGCGATCTTTCAACCCCGACTTGTATCTATTGATTCTTCTTCACCTTCCCTAAAGAGTCTTCAATTTCTTCCTGAATTTACGTTTGTGTTTCAGCCTCGCCTCAAAGATCATCATCTCAGTATCAATCTCATTTACTTTGTTAGTAGATACAACCTTAGCATTCTGTTCACCAACTTAACATTTTCGGACACATTTTTATAGGTCTAGATAATACTTTGTAAACTTGTCCCTCATCAAAGGAAACATCTCGACTAATAATTACCCTTCTTGCTTTAGGATCATATAACCTATAAGCCTTGACTGATTATCATATCCTACTAGATATGTAATTAGAGCCCGATCATCTAATTTTTTCTTTTTTCCTTTGGTATATGAACAAATGCTAAGCATCCATACACTCTCAAATTTTCATAATTTGGTTTCCATATCAGGAATTCCACCATGTGTACTAGCAGATGGCAACATGTTTTGAATAGTCACAAAGCGTTTGAACTGCCTCTTCCCATAAGAAATTTGGTAATCCTGCTGATTTTAACATGCTCCTAACAAAGATTTAAAATTGTTCTCCCTTCTTCCTTTCGGCTACACCATTACATTGTGGGGAATGACTACAAGTTAGTTGCCTTTTAATGCCTTTATTCTTGCAAAACCTCTTAAATTCTCCCCGATAGGAACTCACCTCCTCCTCATTTGGACCTCAAACATTTGATCCTTCTTCCTGTTTCAGTCTCCATCTCATTAACAAATTGTTTAAACTTTTCAAAAGCTGCATCTTTAGTTTTAATGCAATACACTTTAGTTTTTCTACTGAAATCATCTATTAGAGTCATAAAGTATCTCTTCCCACTCAGACTAACAACATTAAGTGGTCCACACAAATCCGTATGTACCAAATCCAAAATACCCTTTGCTCTTGCACCTTTTTTCTTAAAAGGTAATCTGTTGTGTTTGCCAAGCATACATCCCATGCATACTTGTTTTTCAGATTGAGATGTGCTGATATTAAGGAATCCTTCCTTGTTTAATACCTCAATTGTAGCAGGATTAACATGACATAATCTTTCATGCCAATTTTTCAGAGATGGATAAGTCAGCAAATTGATACTGGACATCAAATGTTGTCTGTTTAATCCATATAAATTTCCAACTCTTTTTCCCACAAACATTTTTTTATTACCAAGAAAAATATTACAATGAAGTTTTTCAAACACCACTTTATAGCCAAGATCAACTAACTGGCATATTGAAATAAGATTTCTTATCAATCCTGGTATGCACAACACATTTTTTAGCTTTACAGCTTTGCCTTCTAGGTCAAACAACTCCAGAACTCCAGCACTCTCAATTCTTCTTAATTCCCCATTTCCAAACTGTACATGTCCTCCTTCTTTTCTCTGGCATTTTTTTAGCATTTCTGAGCTTCCTGTCACGGATCTCTCAGCTCCTGAATCTAAGATAAGAGCATCAGTGTCAAATTTTGTATTAATCTTAGAACAAGCCTTAGACATATTTACCTCAATGTCTTCATCCTGCTCATCTTCCTCTTGGCTTGTTTCTCGAGCAATATTTAGGCTAGGCTTAGCCTTGGATCCTTTACCTTCAAATTTCTTCCCTTTCCCTCTTTTTGGACTTGAGCAGTTGGTTGCTACCTTTACCCTCACAATTATAACAAATAACTTCCTTTCCAAGTTTAGGACAATTTATTTTAAGGTGGCCATAAGCATCACAGTTAAAACATGGACCAATTTGTTTTTTACTAAAGACCTTCTTGCCTTTTTTCTGTTTGACAAACATGGCCTCTGAATCATCCTCATCATCTCCTTTGGTCTGCTCAAATTCTGTCCTGATCATTCTAATTGCATGTTCCTTTGATTTAGCCACATTTCTTAACAAAGTAGCTAACTGAGCATTATAAGAGACTGCTCTAGCTAGAAGTTGATAGTCCTCATTTAACACAACTCCTGCTCCCTCTAAGTCAGCAATTATTGATTCAAATTTTTCCAGAAATTCAGTAATATTGTCTTTCTCATACAATTTTAATTTTCTCAACTGTTTTTCCAATACATCTATTTGAGAGGAAGACTTTTGCTCATAATTATCTAACATAAATTTCCACATTTCTGCAGGGGATTTACCTCTGAGTTTTAGCTTGATAGCTGTCCCCACCTTTTGGCATATTATGGATTGAGCTTCCATTATTCTTGCCTTCGCATCCACGCTAGCCACTGAAGTGACTCTTCTTGCTGCATTAGTTCCACCTTCACCACTTGCAGCTGTTCTAGCTCCACCACCTGCAACAGAGGTTGAAGTACTTGATTCTTCTCCTCCAGATACCACGACTCGGCCGATTAGGATCAACCAAGTACCATACTTTTTCAAATTCTAACACCTCCCCGAATGCCTTGCTTCCAAATGAAAACCTGTTTCCCCTTTGAAGACCTCTATGGAGTTTAAGAGATTAGCTCCAAATCGAGTAGACATCTTGCTTTCCTGGATTTATTGGCTCTGATACCACTGTTAGAACTAGACAACACGTTTAATCTTATCCTAGCAAAGATGTCATTCAACTTTTCTCTTATGATAATTCAGGCTTTCAATCATATCCTTTACACCAGCAAGGAAGCCACATTATGGTCAATAATTCCTTGCTCAAATCAATCTTCAAAAAACCAACAAGTAAGCACTAGTCAACTTGGAATATAATTCTTCAAGCATTAAAATCCCAATACAAAATATTTCAAACGATTGCTGTAGCAGAGGGATTGACTGCCTCCATTCTCCTCATATATGAGACGGATCAAGCCATCCTTGGACCCCAATAATTCTTTAAGACTCTGCTTCACCTTATAATAGAACTGTCCGGCGGTTAAGGCATCATTCAGAATAGAATAGAATAGAATACATTAATGTCCCTTGTGCCGTAAGGCCCCTGGACTTGTGTAGCATGGGCGAGCTCCCTAAAAGGGTGCTACTAGCACATCACGCTTGTTTTAGTGTAGCCTTTTCTGAAGGCTGACTTTTTCCTTTAATACCAGCACCCCGCTTTACCTCGGCTTCTTGGCCGTGCAGTGATGCGTCGTTATCAATCAGCTTTTAGCTGAGCAATTTGTGTGAGGCTATATGACCCGTATTGTACAGATCATATTACAAGCCCTCTTTCACTGTGTACCTCTCTGTGTCTGGTCATTATTCTTTGGATCGCATCTGCCAGATCCCGTAACGATTCCGTCATATTCATCATCCTGTGGACTGGTTCCCCCCATTTTATATTTCTATATCTGTCCCTGATGTCCCCATAGATCGGACAGTCGTTAATCATGTGGTTTTCATCCTCTATTTCCCCCGTCACAAATTCTCGCATATCCCGCCCTCCCCGTCTATCCCTCTCCACTGTCCTTTTTCGATTCTTAGATCGTGACTTCCCATCCCCGAATCGACCCGGTGCGCCCCCTTCTGTTCTTCCCCAATATGTTATCCCGGTACACCTGGTGTTCCATTTGTTGGTCTGGATTAAAAACTTGTACGAGCCAGTCTGTCTTGGGTCCTGTATATCTCTGCAGCCATGCTCTTGTCGCTATGTCTGCCCACTCCTCATTCCACTGCTCTTCTTCTATCGATCGCTTCGGGTTTAGTCCCATCCGCTCGTCCATGTTGCCACCTCTCTGAACCATCCAGTGCCTTCAAGGATATGTGATTTTGCTGATTCGGTGATTGCAATGCTGGACAATTTCCCTTGGGTGTCTCCAGCGTTGTCTCTGAGCAGGTATCTTATGGTTCTCTCCCATGCTCTCACTTCCATCGGCCTTTGCCCTGTTTCGAGGACCATGGTTGTCAGTGGCGTGTTTGTTCTTACCTCAATTCACTGCATGCCCGCCGCACGAAGATTCCTTCCCCTTTTCCCGGTTTCTTTACGGCCCGCCCCATGCTTCGCTCCCGCATAACCGGGTGGTGGCTATTGCTGCACTAAATAGGTAACATTTGATGTCCCAATCAGTTATTCGACTTCTGTTACAGAAGTTTTTCATGTTAAAGTAACTTCCTATCGCTGATTGGAATCTGGCGTTAGCTCCTTTGGCCCATTTCCCTGTGCCATGTGCGTCATAACCTAGATATCTGTATTCTGTTGCTTCCTCTATCTCCTTCTCTTTATATCTGAAAGGTTTATGCTTGTTCTTATGTCCAAAGATGACTATCTTTGTTTTTGCTAGATTCACTGTTAGCCCTGTATCTTCACAAAATTGTTCCAGAATCTGCATACTTTCCAGAATCTGAGGCTGTTGTCTATTGAACTATATCCCACAGGCTTGGTTAAGGAAATCTGCTACTTTTGATTTATCTCACATACCTGCTTTAGAAAAGCACATAAAGCACATAAAGCACTTATATGCATTCGTTTGCATCTTCAACTGTGCTTGACTTTACAACCTACTGCCACTGCTTCTCATAGGTTGTTTTTTAGCTGCAATATATTCACTGCCACTGCTTCTCATGAATATAAGATGACAATTTTCTAACTTCCTTATAATATGACATGACTCACATTTTCAACACTCCTATGGTTTATCTATCTTTCATTCAATGCTATTTTGTTTTCGCTGGTGTTGTCTCTTCAGGAAGTTGGAAGAAGGGCTACATATATTGGTCTTCAAAAACTTAGCTTTAGTCTTGCAAATAATGTCTCGAGTTTAGGTCTCAAATCCAGCAAACATGGAAAGGCTCTTGGCTACAGGCTGCTTAATATGTAGCATGTTATGCTGGTTGTGGAACTGCAATTTTTGTTACAGAAATGGGATATGCAGCCTTTGCCATGGATCTGGAAGGATACGACCAGTCCTATTGAAGCCTAATCTATTAAAATTATTTAGCATTTAACTAATGCGGCGGCAACGCCACCGCATCCCTGTCTTGTAAGAAGTATAAATATGTGCACATAAGAATCGGAGATAAAAAGGGCATTTGGTACCTCACCACCTTCTCCAGAATTTGATTTTCCACCAATTCTATTCATTTGCCTCATGTGTTTCCCAGGATAGAGCACCCAAAGACATGCCACCTGTGCAGAATCTTTCTGCAATCTTGGATGCTGGCTCAACCTTTGACAACGGGATAGGGTTCATGTCCTTACATTTATTGGCCTCATTGGAAAGGTGGTGCTTGATAAACCGCATAAGCACTTTTATTCCTTTTCCCGAACACGACCTTGTGAAGAAGCTACGACATCTCCTCAATTGTTCCCATGGTACTCTCTTGTAAGTAAGAAGCTTTATTATGCTGCAAAAAGAGTGGCCATTTTACCCGCATCATCCATTTAATCAAGCTCAAAGATATTTGAGCCATAAGAAAATGCACCACGGGCTGCAGATGCACACATCTAAACAACCACACCGCAATACCCTCTTCTCGACTTCACAATTCCAAAACCGCAACAAAATAGAAAACAAAATACCCATTGTAGCCCGGTGATCGATAGAGGGTTGGATTATCATATACCTGTGCACATGCTCAAAATAATTTCGCCTCTTATCTCCGAGAATCCGCTCCAAAGATCGTGATGGCCCCGCATCATAATGTCATAGCCGCACTACGGACACTGTGCACATGCTCAAAACAATTTCGCCTCTTATCTCTAGAATCTGCTCCGGCAAAGATCGTGATGGGTCAGATCATAATGCCGTGCCATAGCCGCATCTACGCACTGCAAACATCTCGCTTGATGCCGATCTTCTTTACTCCGAGGCGGCATCAACAACCGCATGGTTCCAATTCAAAAATGCCGCAAACACCGTGGGAAAGACAAAAGATTTGGGAAAAGGCGGTGATTGATTGATACAACTTTTAAGGCTTATGGATATTGAATGCGCAGTATTGAAGAAAGGAGGCGCTAGAGTTGGCTATGGGGGGCAAATCGGGAAGAAATGGGGTTTCTTTGTCCGACAACAAATCATTTTACCCTCGTTCCTTGAAAAACTTCTGGCCGAGCACTTCCAAGCTCGCGAGGAAGAGCAACTCCACGCAATGAGAAGTTATTCCGTGGCTTCTTCCATCTCCATGCCTATTTTTAGGCTATTATCTAATTTCCCTAGCCCTAGATCTAAAAAAGAGAAGATCTAACGGTAAAAACTAATTCCACGTCAGTTTTTGATGAGGTGGAGGTGCTACGTGGATAGGCTAGAATTGCAAGAAAGGTTGTAGGCCCGGTAGGGCTGGTGTGCTAAAAATAAATTATCATTCTTTCTACCTTTTGTACTTCATGACCTTTTTCAACATTTTTTTCTTCCACACATCATATCCACCATCATCTTTGATTTTTTGCATCAAATCATCAACAGGAAAACTACCCCAATCTGAAAACCATACAAAGATTGAAATAAAAAAATTAAAATGAGAAATAGTATCTTGTATAATAATATAAAAATGAAATAGTACTTACAAACTTGGATCTAATAGATGCATCTCCACCAGAACCAGTACGTTGCCTCCTATTTCGTCTAGCGGCTGCATCTTTTTGACGTTGGTATACTTGACCACATTGCTCAACGAATCTTTCCCAACATTCTTTGCTTACTTTTAAAGGACGACAATCTTTTCCAGCTCGCACTTTTCTTCGCAAGTTATCTCTATTTATGATCAATGTCAATTATCAACGAAGAAAAGTAACTAATAATAAAAAAAAAAAAAGAGCAAAGAAAAGAAAAGCAAAGAGAAAGGAATCACCTGTGGTGTCTCCATCTCTTTGCCAGTAATCTGTTAAGTTTTGCCTCGTTCAAACCATGACCAAAGTTGTCAATTATATACCTTATTGCACATTCTCGATGACGTGCCTTAACTTGACGCCAAGTCTTATTGCTCTCATGACAGTAAGCCTTCATACCATTTGTTGCTTGCTCCATGAATTCCTTCACTGCATCATCAAGATAGGGCATTCCTTTGTAATAGTACACCTGGAAAAATAAAATTTCATCAATTTAGAAAAATAACACAACTCGAATGATCAATTGAACTGTACTAATAACATATTGTTTTTAACCCTTCAAAACTAATCTAGATATATTATTTCTAGTTCCTTCATAATTGATGTAGAATACGTGACACCATGAAACTTTAATGCAACGTAAGCATGGAGTAAATTGTATGCTGAATGGTTTGACCCATAAAGATGGATGGCCAAATTCGAGAAATGGAGCTTTTAAGATTGTCTTGCACCAAAGTCTCCTGCAAGAAAAGAACCTAGCATTCAAAGTTAGGCAATATCTCCTGCAAGAAAATGAACCCAGGATGCATAAAGTTAGGCAACGGTTGTAGACCAAATGGCATTTGTCTAAACCTTGTTACTGCCCTTGTTCATAGGACCTGGGGTTAAAGACATGTTCCTGGTAAGCTTAATCCTAACAGTCACTCAACACTTCAGTCATCATGGATGCAACTTTTAAATCCAGCCTTGCATTCCCGAGATAACAAGCCAAAGGCATTTTAATCTATTAACAAAAACATGCGGATGACTGAAACAAATAAGGGTCTCGTTTCAAGCATGCAAATAAACTCAATGTATCGTTTAAATTTCAGACAGAACCATAATGATTTCCAGCAAAGAAGCTCTCCAACTCTTTCAACAAATGCAGCTCGAGGGTATGCTCCCAAATTCCTGCACATGCATTGGAATTTTCTGTGCATGTGCTTGCAATATGTTATTATCCCAAGGTATGCACATCCATGCACAAGTGCTGCTGAGAACTGAGGTAATGCTCTTATCAATATGTATGTAAGGTGTAATTGTCTAGAGACTGCCATAGTAGCATTTAATTATGTCTCTAGATGGGATGTAATATCTTAGTCTATCATTTCACGTGTCTTGCTAAGATGGGGCATGGTTGGATATCTGCTAACCTACTTCAACAAATGAAGCTAGAAAGACTGATGCCAGATTTCGCGATCTTTGTCATCATTTTGGATAGCTGGGTTGGCAAGGAAGAATTAGCCCATGTTAAAAAATTGCACAGTCACAGTCTGGCAATAGAGTCTGCATCAAACATTGCTTTGGAAAGCACCTTGATAAAGGTTTACGGTGACTTTAATAGCCTTGATAGTGCATGGATGCTATTTAATGCTGCTCATAAGAAAGATACACCTTTGTGGAATGCCATGATTGCCGTATATGCCCAATATGGACATAGTAAGGAGGCCTTGCAACTCTTTAATCAAATGAGATAATACTATCCTAAACCAGATGTATTCATGTTTGTAAGTGTCCTTGATGCATGTGCAAAGCAAAGAGTTATAACTACATGCAAGTTTTTACACGCACTGCTTATACAAACTCTATATAAATCAAACATTGTACTAGGGAATGTTCTTGTTACAATGTACAGTAAGTGTGGGAGCCTAGAAGATGCAGAGAAGGTATTTATCAGAATGAACAAGAAGAATAGCCAGTGCACTAACCGAACAGCAAGACTAAGAAGAAAGTAACCACTGTTATGGCACGATTTTGCAGTTATTTTCAACTTGGCTGGAGAGACACTAGTTCAAGCACACTGATCTGGTTCATGTGGTTGTTAGCACAGTATGCTCAAGTTGAACATGCTACATTTAATGAAGTATAGCTAACAAATAGTGCAAGAGTGGTGAGCTGATCAGCAAGGAACATGTTAAGCAAATGAATTACCTCCATGTTGCCATCTCTGAATCCATGTAGCTTTATCCGCCTGTTCCTATTGATAACAAAAATGTTATACAAGATGATGTGCTCCCTAATGGCAGCATACTTCCCAAAGGCTCTAGGGTGTTTTACTCTGTTTACTCCATCAGTAGAATGGAGAGCATATGGCTTACTTCCAAAAATAAACCCAAAAATAAACCTGAATCTGAGCACAAAGCTGCGAGTCAATGAGATATCTGGGCAAAGGTCATCTGTTTCGAAAGCATTACCATTCTTAGAAAGTAGTAAGTTGCCCAAGCAGCAAGAGGAGAGAAGAAAAGGAGGATGGCGTGAGGAAATCTAGTGCCTTCTTAAAACAAGGCAAGGACCTGCTGGGACTGCCAAACTAGAAGGAACTACAAGTAATGCCTCTGGAAACGATTCTTAAGCAGGTGCTGGCTTTGAAATAGGCTTTGAAATGAATCTGATACAATTATCCACCATAATATACTTTGAGCAATTAAGTAAGGGAAACAAATATCTGACCTGATTATTTTTTTGCCATAACTAGAGAAAAGAAAACATAGATTAGAAAAAAAAAAGAACTTACATCAGATTTTGTTAACTTCTTGAACTGAACACGATAAGATAGTTCGGTCTCCTCCGCAGAACCACCTTTTTGATCATCTTTGTCATCATCAGAAGAATCGACAGAATGAGAAGAGTGAATCTCCTCATCAGAGGACGAATCACTCAGAATAACACGTCCCGTGGTGATGATGCTATCTTTTTTCTTGTTAGCATTACTACCTTGTCTTGATGTCTCTCCTTCTCCAGAACTACTTGACCTCCTCTGTGCTTTCAAAATCTTCATAGCTTCCCTGCTACCAAACAGTCTTAAATTAATTAAGACCGGCGTAACAAGCTACCACCATACTGATGCTGCTGTGGAAGAAAAAGATAGAGCAACAGAGTAAGTTAAAAGAAGCAGGAGTAAAGGAGTTTAGGTCTAGCAGGAGCAAAGAAGAATAGGTCCAGCTCCACAGCATCAAGTAAAGCAAAAAAAAAATAGTTCCAAAGCACCAGCAGAAGCAAAGGAATGTTTACGAGAAAGCAATGGATGGCCAAATTCGAGAAATGGAGCTTTTAAGATTGTCTTGCACGAATTGGCCTACAAGAAAAGAACCTAGCATTCAAAGTTAGGCAATATCTCCTGCAAGAAAATGAACCCAGGATGCATAAAGTTAGGCAATGGTTGCAGACCAAATGGCATTTGTCTAAACCTTGTTACTGCCCTTGTTCATAGGACCTGGGGTTAAAGACATGTTCCTGGTAAGCTTAATCCTAACAGTCACTCAACACTTCAGTCATCATGGATGCGACTTTTAAATCCAACCTTGCATTCCTGAGATAACAAGCCAAAGGCATTTTAATCTATTAACAAAAACAAGTGGATGACTAAAACAAACAAGGGTCTCGTTTCAAGCATGCAAATAAATTCAATGTGTCGTTTAAATTTCAGACAAAACCATAATGATGTCTAGAGACTGCCATAGTAGCATTTAATGGGCATATTGATGGACATATTGTACACTGGATTATGCTAATTGCTGCTGTACAGAAACGGTTGCTTCATAACAATGAGAGAGATACCCTTAGAATGGAATCCACCCCTTTTCTACCTGGCACAACAGTTAACAATGGTACCTTGGCTCCTGCACAGCTTTCTGCCTTGCAGGAGCTTGGAGTAGTGGTTGAATCAAATCCCTGTGCTGGATCTCACATGACCATGATCTGTGATGAAGCTACTCCATATAGACACTTGATCTTCTTGCAGCTCCAATATTGCTCAGCAAATCAGACCCTTAGTTCTGGAGCTTTAAACAACCTCACCACGTTGATGCAGCGCAGAAAATCCTACTGCGCCTGGCCCTTCTAGTGTTTGGCTTAGTAAAATGCATAACTTGAACCACTTGTTTGTTAGGGGTTGGATTCATACTGCAAAACATGACAAACCTCGAACATCTTACTTTTTCTAATACTAATCTCAAAGGTCCCTTGCCTAAGACATGGCCTGCGAACCTAATGGTCCTCTGCCTTCTTTCTTTGGCGAAGCTTCAAAGATGTGCGCCTCTCGGACTTGATCAAAAATAATCTCGGCGTCAGAGTATACCAGTCGATTGGCAGGCTTAGAAGTTTACAAAAATTGGCCATGGGTGGCAATAGTTTGAATGGACCAATTCTTGTTGATGCTATACTCAATATGACAATTTTGGCATACTTGGATCTCAGCAACGATCACCGTAATGGCCCTGCACTCTCTCCTGATGCATATTCTCCAACGTCGGAGCCAGTAAAGCAGAGTGCATCTAGCACAAGGGCCCCAAGAAGGTTGTTTGGGTGATTGCCATAGATCTAGGTGTGATTGCCATATTCATTAGGGCGGATTTGGAGTCTCAAAACAGCCTCCTATCGGCTATTCCACGTCATATTTCCGCGCCTTTTTTCCCATGCCACCTAGGATACCAAACTCTCATAATTACATATTTACTTGGAATATTCTCCCGGAATAAGGGGGATCGCACATTCATGGCGCCATATGTATTTAATTACATTGGTTGTCGATTGTGATGCAACACGTTGGCTTCTAAAAAGCCACTTGCATTATAGCATACCGGCAAACACATGACCGGTGTCTCTTGGTTTGTCGATACCAAGCGTCGCGGCGTCACCGATTCTTGTCTTGCACTATTTTCATTTAGAGGCCATGCCCATACAGCCTTCCCCCTTCTACATTTCAAAATTTGAATGTGTAGGTTGAAGCTTTGTATCAGACTTTCATTTCGAGTATGCTATGATTTCATTTTAAAAGTTCGTAAATCGGGATCTTTACTTCATCCCAATACAAGCTTCCCGCCCCCTACAATTCGAAATTTGAATTTGCTTAATGTATAAAAGCATGGATTGTAGGAGAATGGACTTTTCATTTCCATATGCACGTTGCAAATTTCAAAAACAAGGCTAGTATGGACGTTCGGCTCACATGAAGCGAATTGGGCTGGGGCATACAAATTGTATACCTTAATTTCGCGCCGTGCGATCCACGCAGTATGGAAGCTCCAAATGATGTGTGGATAAGGATCCAACTGACTCACGAATATGTTCCAGTCTTCAATCGCAAAAAATGAGGTCTAAAAAATAAGAACTTAGACCTCGACGTGTTGCGTCTTGCAAGCTCAAAAAGTGTTGACATCTGGGCGGATGGCAGTTTATATCCATTAGATCTGTTGAGTGGCAAGAAACCGTCATTTCGGGACGTTTCAAGTTTAGTCCGATTTTATGGTGACAGTAACTCTGGCCTCCTCGGATATTGTGAGAGATTGAGAGAGGATGAAGGCATTCGGAATCGAATACAGTTCCTTGAGATGAGCTGCTTTCGATTGTCACAAGAGAATTGTAACTTAAACCAGCAGCTCTTTTTTCTCTCGCTTCATTACTCCACTGTAATGAAGGAAAGGAATGACGGCTTCGGGAGGGAAACCTCTTTGAGATACGAAGTGGACAAGACCAAATTGGTGATAGGGCAGCTGCAAGAAAAGATCCAAGAGCTCGAAAGAGCAAACTTTGGGCTTCAATGTAGGTTAAAGAATTTGAAGAAAACACCCCTTGGCTTGCAAGAAAGGAAGAAGCACTTTCGACCGATAGAGGAACTGAAGTTTGGATCAGGTGCATTCAGACATAGGGTCACGGCCACAAGGTCCGTTTACAACACTAGCAAAGGCCAATCAAGATCTGGAAAAAATAGAAGCAATCTTGGTTATGTAGTGAAGAACCTAGCGACAAACAGGGAGATAGTGGACATGATTTGTCAGCCCTATAACTCTTCTCTCAAGAAGATGGTATTGGAAATGGTACTAGGAGAGATCTACAAGAAGCTAGAAGCGACAGATGTACAGACTGTTTGTGACAATGTAGGCATCAGTAGGCTTGGTTACTGTTCTCTATTCAAGCCATTCCAGAAGCGTTGAAAAGAATGGGCACAAAAAAAGTATCCGCTCCACGTCCACAAATTGTTGAGAATACAAGGGTTACTAGGACAAAGATGGTGTATGCCATATTAGGAGAGATGCACCACGTTGAATGTGCTGGTCCTGCCATAGCCATAAAAGATAAGAATGGCAAGGATTGTTGTGATATAGTTGGATCTTTGGGTTGGCCTGGTTATTCTCTTACAATTCCTTGTCAAATATTATGACTTAACAGTTGCAGAAACTAATGGTGAGATTGAAGTTTGCATAAAATTGGATGAAATGGAACTGACCAAGTTTAAGAAGTATGAGAGGGTATCCGTTGTCATCATGAATAGAGCAATTGAGAATGCAATTGCACATGCTAAATCAAAGAGCAACAAGAATAATAAAAAAGATATAGAGGTGATGGACGAGGAGAAGAAGCGTGCCGAAAAATGGTTCTCATGTCAATCTGAAGATGACACCTGGTGGTTAGATCTCTTGAAAGTTCAGAAAGAAACGCACGAGGTATTGAAATGGGTGTTCAATCAAACTGACATCCCGAGTCTAATATCTAGATTCGAGGGAGGGGAAAAATTGCAAGTAGATCACTATGGATCTTACAAAGTAATTTTTCGCTTGGCATCTGATTTAAAAACTGAGAAAGCAATGTATAACATAAGTGGAGGAGGATAAGGAACATGCAAAAGTTGTCTGTACTGCAATCATGCAAGGAAGTCAAGTACTGGGAAGATTGTTTCAACCTTGTCCCTTAACCAAGCAAATGCTCCTAATAGAGGAGAACAAGATCCCAAGTTCCATGGCATTTTCCCCATTCCATTATAGAGGGTTCATATCTGCACTTTGCACGCCTTTGTGAGAATCATCAACAAGATGATATTTTTGAGCTGCAGATTCGTGTGGAACATTTCAGACAAGAAGAGAAGAGAGGAAGGAATTCGTAGAGTTGAACATGTTCTATCAGAAGCAGGTTTGCATGGTGGCAATGTAACATTAGAGCTCGATGAGAAACGGGCAGGAAGAACAAGTGTGCCTCGTAAGGTGTCAATTGGAGGGGTGAAAGCTCGACGCTGCATAAAGAATCATAGAGAGGCTCTGAACAGAAACCAGATGGGAGAAAAGGTCTATGAATATGGAAAATTGCTGGTTGATGCGGAGCAGGACCGCACAGATGGCGTTCGTTCGGCATTGAGAAAAAAAAAAGCATGGGATGCATTGTCTGAATTGTTCCATACATGCAGAGAATGGACCTCACAAGAGAAGATGCAGAAATGTTCGTGCAAGCGAATAACAAATTTATTAGGGCTTACGTAGACGCATGGGGAGAGAATGAAGTCACGCACTACTTGCACATCTTTTGGGCTCATGCACCTTGGTTTTTTAGGAAGTATGGAAGCCTAGCAGTGTGGAGTGCACAAGGCATGGAGAAGTCGCATAAACAAGCTAAAATAGCCTTTCATCGTAACACTCAAAGAGGGGGTGGAAATGTGGGAACCAACCCTCTAAGACAGATGACAGAGTGGTTTTATAGAAGGGCGATGGCTAAATACGACAAGAAGGTCGCTTTAAGGAGAAACCCAGAAGTCGTAAACACCATTGGCATAATGCTGAAGAGAAAACGGAAACTTGCTTGGCAACATTCTAGGGCCCCACTAGCATCGCAACAGTGGAGATCTAAGAGACAAATAATCGGTAAAGTATACTTGTAATATGTAGTATGTTCACATGACGCGGAGTACTTGCCTCCAACCTCGTTTGCACAACTGTAGCTTCGCGTCGTGTGATCTTATTTGGATCATACGACGCGAACAGTGAAGTTCGCTATTGCTTGTATTTATGTGGCTTCGCGTCGTGTGATGCAATTAGGCAACGATAGCCTATGTTCGCATCATGGGATCCGTCAGATCCTAGCCGTACTGTATGCAGGCCCATCTAATCAATCCTTTGGTCGTACAAAAGACGGTGTTATTGTGGCAGCGCATGCCACGTCCTTGGCATGACGTTGTCATCCGCATGCCACGTATGTGAGTAGACGTTGTCATCCACATGCCACGTGCTTTGAGTGCTGACGCTTGCTAAACCTAGATATGACTAATTCGCATTTACCTGCAAGATATCACATAATCAAACTAGATATTTGTGTTAGAGATAGTTTTCTATTAATAAATCAGGAATTTGTACATACAACGAGGTATACGTTATGGAGATCACACGACGTGAAATCCATTGATTGCTACCTAATTGCAAGCATGGCATTTCGCGTCGTGTGATCTTTTAGTAAAACAAAACATACATTTGAACAAGAGAATAAATATATCATCGAAAACAATAATAATATATATATCATCAATAGAACGGCTAATTTTTTTTCATTGAAGCAAAAAATACATAGAACGGCTAGGGATCTTCATGATCCTCTAGCTGATCTTCATGATCCTCTAGCTGAAGCCTTAAAGCTGCGTTCTCATCCTCCGCAGCTCGGAGCTTCTTCTCCATATCTTTTAAGGCATGCGAAATATTGTGGGTAGTTTCAACTGCCTCGGCCCTATGGCTAGTTGCCTCTTGGTACATGGCGAATGTTTCGGCGAGCTCAATGTCTCGCTCATGCGGCAGTGCCATCGTGAAGGCTAATCTGTCGACTGCCTCGATATTCTCGGCGACAAGACGGTTGTTTTCATCGTGGATCTCTTTGAATCTCTTCATCACCACTGCAAGGGTGATGTCCACGGGGAGCTCTTGGCGCGGGGGAGTGCTATCTTGGCGTGGTCGCTTGCTAGAGGAAGATGAAGATGCCATCGGAGCCGAAGGCGGATGGCGAAAGTAGAAGATGAGCAGAAGGCGGAAGGCGGAAGAGGATCAGACGTCGAAGGCGGAAGAGGATCGGAGGTCGAAGGCAAGATAGAAGGTCTTCTATTTATAACATAGATTTCGTAGTAGCTTGAGTCACACGACGCGAAGGATGCCGTCGGTCAGGAAAATGGACCGTTGCTTCTCGCGTCCATGGAATAATTTAAGGGCTAAACTTAGCTATTTGGCGATTTTTTAGCACATTTTCAAAAAAAATTGGCTAAAGTAAATGGAGAAAATTGGGAAAAAATTAATAATTTTAGCTTAACTTTTTCCGGGACCGCACCAACCCTGAAGCTCTTTAGCCAAACGCTAGAAAGTAAGAGAGTGAAATTTTATATTGTTTAGCTAAATCATAGAAACTTTTAGAATAAATTTCGGGCTAATTTAGCTAACATCATTCTAGTTTATATGAAATATATGATTAGTAGTTTAGTTTCTAGCATTATGAATTAATTTGGGTCTTAGACTTTGCTAGTTAGCATATTTTAGAATAT
Source organism: Isoetes taiwanensis (assembly GCA_021234155.1). Classification (NCBI taxonomy): domain Eukaryota; kingdom Viridiplantae; phylum Streptophyta; class Lycopodiopsida; order Isoetales; family Isoetaceae; genus Isoetes; species Isoetes taiwanensis. Next base: position 301,061 of record JAJEKV010000291.1, on the reverse strand, counting down.
TTTCACAAAGAAAATGATCAAAATAAGTGGAATATATGGAAAAAAAAGCATAGTCATTTGGTTTAATATTTTCTGTTAGCCACACCATAGAAATTTTTGGGATGATGTTTGGGTTAGTTTAGCTAAACGCTAGAAAGTATGAGAGGAAAAATGTGTAGAGTTTAGCTAAACCACAGAAAGTTTTGGGATTAACATGGCGCAAGTTTAGCTAAAGTCATTCTGGCTAATAAAAAATATGTGATTAGTAATTTATTCCCTGCTCGCGTCGTGTGAGGAATAAATAAATTAATTGTTTTTTTCCAATAATATTTCATTTCTTCCAGAGAAATATTACACGACGCGAAAGCTCATGTTTGTCAGAAAATCAGACTGATGTATTCCGCGTGGTGTGAATAAATACAAATAAAATAATTTTTATTAATAATTTCGGTAATACAATCTATACATAAGTAATTTTACTGATACAAGATCGAAAATATATAACTTCCAATTTTTCAAGCTTCGTCATCAATTTCATGCTCTTTCAATCCCCTGCCGCACTGATCCAACAAAGCAATGACTCCCATGTTATCGACCCCAGCTTCCAACCTTGGGTGATTCAAGCCAGCAGCTAAAAAATTTAACATATTGCTCTCCCGCATACCGGCTTGGTCGTCAAAATATTGTAACACAACATCCCGCCGAATTGCTATCACCCTTTCAGTGTTTGATGCCAATTGGGAATGGTTCCCGAACATGCATAATGCACGGACGTAATAATAGACAAACTCTGCACCTTTTGGACTGAAAGTTCTGCTGAAGACGATTATCTCCCCATTAACGAATCTTGAGATGTATCATAACAATGTGGAGTCCTTCAATCTTTCCTGTCCCCCGCGTGCATGTCGGCAAGAAAAATCATCTACTTCCCACAAATAAGACCCCTCAAGGTTATCTTCTTCACATTTCTCCTCATCCATGAGGCTTATGCTGCCGTGATTGACTGCCAAACCTGTAGATCCTGTTGGCAGCTTTGCACGGAGACGCTGGAATTCTTCTTCCGTTGGTAGATTCGCCTCCTCTTGAGCATATCGAGACTCCAGCCTCTCATAGGTTTCTTTAAGCTTTATAGCATTGCCGGTAGAAGAAGACACTTCAAACATCTCTTTGTCCAAGTCCTCTTCAAAATCTAGGCCTAGGTTTACCCATTCGGCCAAGGTACTGATAAGCTCGTCTTCCCTAGCACACATTCGTAACAAAGACGGGTTCCTCAGTATATCACGTAGCAATAAGTATTCTTTGCCTTCCATTAAAAATGGCGTTATGTCAGACAACTTCTTTTCATCCTCATCCTCATCCTCATCACCTCCAGAATCATCTTCCTCCTCTGGTTCACCCAAGGCCAGCGCGTCGATGCCAAAACTCCTACATTCTTGCTCTTCTTCTTGTAGATCTATCTCCATTTCTACGTCATAGTCAGCATCATCACACATAACTGACCCCCCCTCCCTGGCTTAAAGATTTCATTGTTTCCAGTGTATCTTCGGTTTGGCCGATCAGAATGCAATAACTAGCGAATGCAAACGGCAAAGAGAAATAAGTTACCTTCTTAAGTACAAGGACGCAGGAGGAGCCACAAGCAAAGACTCTTGAAAAATGTCTTCGCTGCTTGCAAATGGGAAGCCGCTTCCTCTAGAGCTAGTTTTGGAATCCACGAGCCAGGAACATCTGCAAAGGACGTTCGATGAGACAAAGCGGTCCGGCTGAAAGCTAAAGCAACCTCGCGATAGCATCCAAGCTCGCTACTGTTTCCCATGATGTCCAACTCCTTATGATAGAATGGATAAATCGCAGTCGGCGCAACTTCCTCGTTGTCATGTGGGGCAGATGCATACCATTCCAGGAACTTCACATAACAATCCATGGCGAAGCAGACGACGAATGCAAGAAGATGTTTAGGAGTGGTAAGATCTTTGTCACCGAACTCAAGTAGCCGTTATGTCGACATTATGAAAGGGGACACAGCCGTTGTGGGGAGATTTGTCCGTACATTTTAGGATTAGGGTTAGGGTTGGATCACACGACGCGAAAACTAGTACGTGCAAAAAAAAAGCACAATGCTTGCTGCGCGTCATGTGATCCTCACATATAATATAAAAAAAAAAATACAAAGTGCAAACTTAGGCTTCTAAGAAAGAAATGGACTAAGAGATGAAGCTTATAAGGAAAGCCATTACATTAAAGAATATTATACGTATGAAAAAAACACAAAGGCACTTCACGGCCTTTTTTCTGGGGGATCTTTCTTCTTGTTGTATTCAGCCATAAAATTTTGACCATAGTACTCAGGATCCCTTATGCGTAAGGCCAGGCGCATGTCCTTGGGCATGACGATCGCCGCTTGGCATGTATTCTTTGCAAGGCTGCGAGTCCTCGAGCAGTCGACACCAAAGCTGTTTCGAAGCCATTTGAAGAGCATTTAAAGGCGATTTGCTTGAATTCATGGCGGTATGATGTATCGCACCACACTCTTGCAGAGAATCTCTTTCATGAGCACGGCAAATGGGGCTGCGGAATGACCATCTCGGTGCTCTTACGATACTTCTTAATCTCGCGGAAGCTTTTAATGCCGGGCTTAGTCTTAAAACTTCCAGGCCACTACCCTCACCCACCCGGCATTTGCGGTTGTTGCTTTCGGCCCAGACTCTTCCGGCCGTCTCCTCACATTTCTGGTCGCCTTTCCCTTCCTGGCGTTGGGCCTCCTCATTTGATTTGAAGGTCCTGGCGCATCCACAGGAGGAGCAGGAGGAGTAGCAAGAGCAAGAAGAGGCGGCTGCCCAATAATTAATCCGGCGTCATATTCTGCTCGGCGATCTCTCACATTTTCATCCTCCGTCTCCGAACCGGAGTGCACCTCCCTATTTACTGCCGAGCTGCTTCTCCCACCGTCTGTCACGCAGAGTTCTTTTCCGCAGCTTCTGTTAGGCATGTGGATGAAGGAGGCGGACTAATGTAATCATCTGGCCTTACACCACCTGGATGGATCCTTGTGGTTTGCTTAGTTCTTGCCATGGCTTCTCAGCGGATGGCGCTTTATACTATGAACACTGACAAAAATAGCCAACTGGCAAGAGATAAATAGTAAAAAACAGACGTTAGAAGTAAAATATGATGGTAACTTTCTTAAATAATTGTACGGAACCCTAAAAAAATATCGGACAAAATACGGAACCCTAAAAAAACATCGGACAAAAACACAAATAAAAAACCGAGATTCAAAGCGCTAGGCGATAGACAATTTCTTGTTGATCGCGAACTCACTAAACTTTACATTTCCCTCTTTCCTGTAGCCAACCCTAATGCCGTCAATGAAATAGTCGTTAACAATCTCCTCTGTCTCCATTAGCACTCTTAGCTCTGATAATAGCCATTCGATTTCCATGGTGGCTGTATAAATGACTTCCTCCCCACGCCATACTCAAATATCTACCACATCGGAGTGTCTGCTATGGTCCTCAAACGGCTCCCAAAAAGTTGTGCAGCCTCTCTTTTTCTGTTTCCTTCGTTCTAAACAAGGTTGCAAATTAAACGGGAGTGTTGCAGCACTCCCGTTTCAAAGATTCCTTTAGAAAAAGCAAGGCACTTCAGAAATTGGGCCTTTTTAAGAGAGGTTCAAAGTTTCAGGAGTATCAGTTTTTTTTTTGGCCTGTTTTTGGGGTACTCTTTGGACAGGACTTTGGTTTTTTGGAGTTAAGCACGTGAAAATAGCAGATTTGAGACATGAGCACGTAATTTATTAGAGGTCGATGTACAAAAAACACAAATTTAGTAAACATAATAATAATAATTGCATTACTGGTTTTGTGTTATATCAATAATGGCCAATAATGGCAATAAATAATAGATGTCAATCAGTAGCCACAACAAAAATCCGTCAGAGATCTAAATTAAAATCTTCTTCATTCTTCTTGCTGCTCTCAGCTTGATCAGTTTCTATCGTTTCACCTTTCTCTGGTGACTTAGGCTTTTCTGTGTTGGTGGCTGCTTCAGGTATTGTAGCTAGAGCAACTTCTTTCAGCTCTGCAAATGTAGCTTCGTCTTCCAAAGAGCTTGTAAAAGGGGGCTGTATCTCCGAAGATGTCATTTTAGCAAAATCAGAATTAGACTTTGCCCCCAATTCTTGATTCTCGTCTGGTAGAGTTGGTAAGGCAGAAAGTCTCATCTTGATGAACTGTACAGCCTCCTTGTCAATGTCAACAGCTACACAATTACGGCCCTTCTTAAGTGCACAAGCAATAGTTGTACCAGAGCCAGAAAACGCGTCAAGCACCCAATCTCCTGGACGTGAGAACATGTCCAGAAGATGGTTAATAAGTTTCTGTGGCTTTTGGTAGTGATTCACTATTCTTCCTTGTGCACTAGGGTCCTGCAACTTCTGTAACACAGCTGGAAACTCCAACACGTTTGAAAAGTTCTGGCATGCCGCTGTGTTGAAGTGTTCCATTGTACGTTTTCCTTCGAAACTCCAATAAGCCACGTGGAGATATTCGACCATACTTAGCAGCCGCGGGCCTCCACCATGGTAATTAATATTTGTTTTATACCTAAGAAAAATAAAAATAAAGAAGGATTTAAGTACAGCCAAAAGAAACGTCTTCCGGAATAGAAACTCCTAACAAGAATTTAAAAATGCTACAGTTGTAACTAACAAAGAAAAAAAAGGTAAGGAAAACAAAAGGACTTGTGTATTCCAGAATAAGTGCTTATCAAACCAGATTTTCATAACCAGCTTGGGCAGGCGAACCGAAGTGATTCTTGAAGCTGGCTTCCACAAGACCGGATTGCATGCTTGAGTGAAATACTACCAGCCTCCAATGTTTTGCCGTAGTAATCTGCTTTATGCCGTCGACGAAAGCGTTAAACTCAGAGTTTTTAAATGGCTGGTCGTCGTAGCGGCTGTCTTTCAGCTTAAACCCATATGGAAGGTCAGCTACTACCAAGGTAAAATCTTGGGGCTTTATTGATTCGGCTAATTTGGTGCAATCACCGTGTACAATAGAGAATAGGTTATTTTGATCGAACATTGTAAACCTTTCGTAATCGGAGGGCTCAGAATCCAGAACACGCCTGTCCGCCAGCGTCCTCTCTTCTCGTGCTGTCCTGACCAAGTGCATGAAGCCCTCTGGCAGGTCTTTGTTTTTCTTTTTGCTCTGCAAAAAAGAACGTCTTAGTAACAAGAAAAACAACAATATAAAAAACAAATCAACATACCCAGCCTTCAAAATTTGGCGCATACTGGACAATCCTTTCGTCTGAGGTTGCGATAGGATAAAGCTCTTTGCACCTTTCCCAGCTGTCAACATTTAATTGTTCCATTAAGCAGGTTTGACATGTGATGACATTTTTCTGGCTGTAAGACCACACAAACGTTAGAAGGAAGAAAACTAAAAAAAAAAGCAACAAAAAAGAACTACTTAAAAAACTGAAAGCCAAAGTGTATTCCAGAATACACTTTGCTTCACACACGAAAGCCAAAGCGTATTTCGGAATACACTTTGGCTTTCAGGTGTGAGCCAAAGTGTATTCCAGAATACACTTTGGCTCACACGCGAAAGACAAAGTGTATTCCGGAATACAGTTTGGCTCACACACGAAAGCCAAACTGTATTCCGGAATACACTTTGCTTCACATACACTTTGGCTTTCGCGTGTAAGCGTGTTTTTTGAACTACACTTCTCCCTACCAAACAAAAACCAAAGTGGCATTCTTACTTGTGGAGCTCCTTGGACATTTCTTCAAGAGTAAATTCTTTATCGACAACCTTTTGCATTAGCCTTTCTAATATATCCATATCTGTGAAGCCCTGCATTTCTCGCCACACAGTGATTGTCATTTCCTTTTTGGGGACGTCGGATCCTTTTTTCTTTTCGGAGACCTTGCCTTTGCTTTTTAAATCACCACGCTCGAACATGGTGAATATTTTGTTTTGGAGGTCCCAAATCTGGAGATAAGAAAGCGATATCAGTGGGAGGGCTGCAGGGGTATTCCAGAATACAAAAACAACTTACTCTGCCATCTCTGAAGGCTAGCTGGAACCAGTTGTCGTGTGGTATTAGAGACTGCCGTTTGTTAGCCTCGTCGTATTTGAGGCAGCACTCCACAGCACACGCTTCCTTTAGTTCCAATGAGTATTGTGGTTTCTTCAAATCATCTCTATATTTTTCTTTAAATATTATATATTCCCTGTGCATGAACCTGATTTTGTCCACAAAGCTCATTTTCAGCTTATATTCGTTGTCAGCATTGTGCGTGTTGGCAACGATTTTGGCTTCCTCGTCTGTCAGGCCACAGTAAACAGCACAGAGCACAGATAGATATCTTGGGTTGTTTTTTTCTTTGTACAACTGTCTCCTTGCTTTGAAACTGTGGTTTCCCCCAAGGACATAGTGCATGTAAGTGTCTGCATTTTCTCTGTCGTAGTCCTTGGGGTCCATGCACTGGGTTCTGTCAACAAGAACAACAATTGGAGCAACATGGGCATTGGGGTTGCTCCTTATTCTGTCCTTCAAATTTCTTAAATGGTCAGCATAGATTTTTCGAACTTGAAGGGGGCGCTCACCAGCTTCATTCTTCGGTGGCAACCTCATTGAAGTTACTGGCAAGTATATTACCCCTTGAACATACTTGTTAAGATTTATTTGTTCCATCCTCTCTGAGGTCTTATCCACCTTTTTTTCTTTAATGGCCACCCCGGAGCCTTGCCCTTTCCCTTCTTCGTTTTGGTTGTTCCTCGGCGATTTCAAAGAACATCAAGCTGATGTACCTTCCGCTTCTTTGGTTCTTTAGCAGCTATCGTTGGCCTTGGCCTGCTAAGTTTTTTTTGGCCTTTGGCGAACATCTCGCTTCTTGTTCTTGGGACCCTCCATCTGATGATCCCCCTGATGGGCTCACTGAAGGACTCCCATTATCTTCCTCTTCCCCCTGCTCTAACTTCCATTTGTTTAAGTTTTAAACTTGTTGTGCTTCGAATCTCATTGATTATCACACCGAAACGTTTCTTGTTGATGTAGTGAGACACATACTTGTAAAGTGCTTGCGGGTTTACTTTGACAATTCTAAAGTAGGCTTCATCAACATGAATAAATCCTTGGGACGTCGCAAAGGATAGTCTGCCTCGTTGTCCTGACTCCCCGGCTATTTCACTAACAGCTTGTATGGTGCCCATGCAAACAAACTCTCTCATCATCGTACCTTTTATTCCCAAAGACTCGACAAACATGCAAGAAGATAAAGGTACTTGTACTTTCCAATTTGTTCCCTAGTAAAGAACCACCGTTTGAGGGTTTTAAATAAATCGCGGGCAAACATCTTCTTCAACCCTTCTCTGTGGGTGCGGCTTCTGGGACAACCTGATGGTCTTCTTCTGATGTTTCTTGCTGCTTTCTTGCCTGTACACATTTAAGTGTAAACGCGACTTTTTTAGTGAAAAAAATGATGGGGCGTAAAGCTATTCCAGAATACAAAATGTCTTAAACGAAGGATAAAAATAGTACAAAAACAGGTCAAAAAAGCAAAAACAAGAGTGCAACCTTAACACAAAAACAGGCTTAAACAAGTCTAAAAAGCCAGAAAAATGCCTAAAATTAGCGCAAGAAAAGACCTTTCAAACCCAGAAGTGGACAGTGTATTCCGGAATACACTTTCGACTTCGCGTGAAGGCGAAGGTGTATTCCGGAATACACTTTGGCTTACACCCTCAGTCGAAAGTGTATTCCGGAATACACTTTCGACTGAGGGTGTAAGCCAAAGTGTCTTTCGACTGAGGGTGTAAGCCAAAGTGTATTCCGGAATACACCTTAGTTATGCCTTCGCGCAGCGAAGGTGTAGAAGTCGAAGGTGTATTCGAATACACCTTCACTTCCTCGAAGGTGTATTCGAATACACTTTTGCCTTCGCTGCCAGCCTTGGCGAAGGTGTATTCGGAATACACTTTCGACTTTCAGCGTAAAGGCAAAAAGTGTATTCGAATACACTTTTCGACTTCGTAGGCGGAAGTGTATTCGGAATAACAAACAAGCACAAAATGATTGTATGCGTTGTACTTTCTAACTCACCTCTCCATTTTTCTCCATGTCGATCGAATCTGATCTCTCAATATTTTTTAATCGAAAGGCCGGGCGATTTGAGCTCGAAGGATGGAATACACAACCCGAAAGGCGCCAGAAATTTCCTTTTAAAGGTATCATTTTTTGTCTTGCACTTTTCCTATGTGAAGCGGAATACATTTGGCTCTATTATCCTAATCCACGTGTGTATTCGAAATAGCTTTTATTTTGACTTTCACTTGATTAGTCTTGGAACTTCTACTTGTACTATGTGGGCGTGTATTCGAATAAGAAAAGCTCGCACTCTGAAGGTTTTCTCAAATCTCTTCACTATTTTGCGGTTGTTAAAATGACGAACCGCCGTGAACAAGCTTCCACCACCTTTTCTTCTCTCAAACTCGTGTAGTTCGAGGACACGCTTGGGAACAACGTTATTTCTCTTGAAGACCCGGCATTCTCCCGACTCCTACATCGTCTTCATCGTTGTTGCTTCTCGAAGACACACCGAGTCCAGCACGTAACAGACTTCCACCACCCTTCCAACCGTCACCAAGTCCAGTTCGGAGCATGTTGCCACCACCCTTTGTTCCATCCCCGGGACCTACAGAAGCTCCACAACAACGGGTGCTCAAGAACAAGCTACCCCCCCCGTTTGTAGCTTCGCCCCCTTCATTCAAACATACAAGGAACACAGAAAGTAAAGAAGACTGTGAGATTCACTACAATTTCTCTCACCAGGACTTCACTACAAACGAGGACGATGCTCCAGCATGCACTCCTCTTCACACAACAACGGTTGTGACACATGGATTTGCAGAATTCCAGTCCGCTCTAAAGGAGATGTTTGCAAGAACTCCTTTTCAAGATGGTACAAGAACAGCTGATGCCACAACCTCTTATGGGCCATCACCATCCTTTAACACTGTACCCCCGCCTATTCCGAGAACAACTTCACGTGGTCTGTTTTCCTCTACAAGCACACTACTGAGGACAGAGGAAGTCACCCCCAGAGTAGAAGTTTCATCAGAAGATGAAGACACCAACGAGGAACAAAGAGATTACATGTTCTCCAGCCAATCTTCAAAGAAATTCAAGGTGGATTTTGGTTTGAGGGCTTGCTCCTCTGTAAGAAGAAGAAATCTTATGGATGAACACAAAATGAGGAGACTTTTGAGAACTAAATGCTGCTCATTGGGTTGCATCAACAGATTTAACATGGCTAAATTACGAGCAGTTAGAGACAGCTACAGTTTCATGACATTGGCAGACCAGAATGCCTACTTAGCTTATCATGTAAGACCAGACCGCAACACCTTCTTGCACTACATTAACCGGCCAAGAAGTTTGCCGAAATGCTTTATGGTTGTCCACCGCTTTAGGGTCCACCGTAATGTCTAGAATACACAAAAGATCGGACAAAAATCCAAAGAATCGATGATCATTGTGGACCAAGAAGAGTTGTAACCATGTATGCCCTTCTTCTTTGTGTCATGGATGGAGAAATATTTTAGAGAAACATGTGAGAAGCTACCTAACAAAGAACATGTATCATTTAACCGATAACATCACCAAAAAGATGTTTTTAATGAGTACAAAGAGACTTGCACTCAGCTTGACACATCTCTTACTCACACTTCACCGGATCGTGGAAAAGTGAATTTGGTCTTGTGAAAATTCCTAGAAAACATAGAATGTCCGTTTGCTTTCGAGGTGTGCGTAATTAAAGAGTCAACGAAAAAAGACAGAGGTCGAAAAGAAGTAAGCTCATGTTCTCCAATCTCTCACTTGTTTCCGAGAAAATGCTTTGACCTGATTTTTTCTCTGATATTGTGCAATGTAACCTTGCCGACATCGTGAACAACAAGCGGAGAGAGAAGAAAGCTTGCCAAGCATAGAAAAAAAAAAGCTCTTGAACGCCCACCGCAATACATGTCATTTGTGATTGATGGAATGGACCAAAAAAAACAACTCTACCACATTTCTTGAACATTCCTAAAGATGTGCCAGAGGAATGTTTTGTTAAGGTCCACCTTGTAGGAGCTATGGTCTTCAAAGGAAGTCTAAAGTGCAAAGTATTTTTGACGTATCCAAACTTGCATGGTGACCCGAACCTCACAATTACAATTCTTAACAAGGTCCTGTGCGAGCAAGAGCAATTACCACCAGTGCTTTATCTGCAACTTGACAATACTACAAGGGAGAACAAGAATCAAACACTCTTTATGCGTCTTGTGCCATGTTAGTGGAGCTAGGGATCTTTAGAAAAGTGAAGCTCGGTTTTCTTACTTGTAGGCCACACTCATGATCGATTGACCAAATGTTCAATGATTTTTTTGTGCGCCTTAGAAGGAAGAAGGCTTTCTGTCTTCCTTCTTTAGTTCGAATTATTGAAGATTCTTACACTCCTACTCCAGTGGTCGATCTTCTTAAAGAGACTGCTGATTTCAGAGAGTTTGTTTTCTCTCAACGTTCAAACAGAGAACAAGCTGTGAACAAGTTGAATGATCTCACCTTTCAACATCATATCAAGTTCTACTTGAAGGATGGTCAAAGCTTCTTCAGGGAAGAAGTATACCACAACTAAGGACTGAGTCCACCGAGGGATTACGCTTCCTTAAATATATTCCGGACACTTCCTTCATAGAACGTCTTTGAGCAACTTCCTCTCAAAAATCCTAAGGAGTCCAAGCAAGAAAAAAAGTACCCCGAGTCATCCTTAAAAGCCATTGAAAATGGAATTTCCTCGAGCTTTAAGTACTTCTTAGAAGAAGATCGGATGTGGTGGAGTAATTTCTTTCTCGAACAGAAAATTGTTGTAATAAATATAGCTCTAAGACAGTTTGCAAGAACCATTTCAATGGCCTAACACCTTCCATCAACCCCAAAGACAAAGCGGGTCAGCGGTTACTACATTTGCACCTCGCAGTGAGAAGATTTTAGGAGGACCGAGTCATGTACCTCGGACCAAGACGCAGGGAATGAGCCTCAAGGTAATATCCACACGAAATTACCAAAGGTATGCTAATTGCTCTTCCGACCGAGGAGGATGACAAAGGTCGGCCGCTTACGATAGCAAAAGTGCTTGACACGCCAAGGAGGAAGGCTTAGTCACTAAACTCAAGATTCATTGGCTTGCAACACGCCGAGAAAATGCTTTTGAAGGTAGATATGAGTTAGAAATGAGAAGCCAAGGAAAAGGGAGAAAGTCCAAGAAGGTGGGTTGTAGGGACGAAGCTGAACCTTAATGACGGACTATATTGTGCTATGATTTTAAATTGAAATCGACAATCGTCTCACGCGAGAAGACTATCAATTTGCTTAAAAAAGCTTGTAATTACGAAGAAGATGATGAAGAAGGTGGTGACAATGCTTCACCGGGTCTGCGGTGATAGTGATGAGGAAGATAACTCAAGCACTTCCTCGAAAGTGACAAATGAAAAAGTGAAGGTGATGACGATGGCATAAATGAATATGATGACGCCCCGATCCCTCTCTCATCACTCCTCACACTTTTGCACATAATCGAAGTCTTAGAAAAAGATCAGAAATTTTGCATGTGAATATGAAGATTCTATCTTCAAATTTTGAGAATACTATAGTTTCAGTTACAGATTTACTTCAATTTTTTGTTAAATATTTTATCCTCTGAAATTAGAGTTTCTCTCTTAAAACATACTTTAAGAACATTCTACTTGCTAAGAAAAGTGACACTTTAAAAAAGTCAATTCTTTCGTTGCAAAAAAAAATTAGTCATTTGGGGGGGTCAAAATAGAATTTCATGCATCCTTTTTTTTTTAACCTCGTTTTACCCCCTTGTTTGGTAAAAAAAAGGAAATCTTTGAGGAATATTCCTTTTGCTCTCGTTTCAATGATTTGCTCCCGTTTAATACGCAACTTTGTTTCTAGTTGACAATTAATATATAAATATTGTTTTGGAAGAAAGTATCTGAACTTAAAGGAGGACTTAACTACGCGGCACTCTGTTAGTTGACCGGATGATTCGTGGAATCGAACATCCCAGGTCGGAACCAAAAATAAGCCATCCACAAAATCGGCAGGGGGGAGAAAGCACATATATGTCTTCGGAGCTTTTCGAACTTCCTGCGCCATCTGGAATATGTTAGCAAATACCTCAAATGGTGTGAAGATTTTGAAACTCATCCTCACGCCTCCGTTTTCAGACATTCCCGCTTGCACCTCGTCAGCCAGGCATTTCTTCATTGCAATTACATTGTTCTCATTAGTCCAGCGGGCTTACAAAGTTCACTTAAAGGGGGCAATTCAACCGGCCTCAAGCTCGGTTTCCTAACCTTTACGTTGTAATCATGTCCGTAAAACCAGATGCCTATACCCCGCAAGGTCACGACATCCATACCTTGGAAAAGGACAATTCCGATGTCTATGTGATACACGACAAGGACACTACTAATGCTTTCGGCCAGAACGACATCTACGATGTCTGATAAACATAAACCTGCACAATAAATTTGTTTGTAAACACGCGTGTCAGCGAAAGAAATGAAAAGATAAAGGAGATCACCGACGCCAAACCTGTTTCTCTGCGGTTAAATAGCCGACGTGACAGCGACTTTGCATCGTGTGATCCGATTAAGGTGGTTACCATTTGCGGGCAATTTTGGGAAGCTGTTTTTGGTGGAGATTAGCTCTTTGGCCATATCAGAAGGGGTATATGCATGTCGTATTGTTATACTTTCCACGTTTCGGCCGCTAGAATTCAACTTGAACTCTTTTATCCTACATATCCAATGTCCGCGACGTCCCGATGCGCCTTTGTTGCTTAACTCTATGCTCGCCCCTCGTTGATGGCAACATACTCACCCACGAACCTATTGAGACAAAACCTCCCACTTCTTCACCTTGGGAGTTCTGTAAATGAGGCAAGAACACACAAATTATAGGAGACATGGATTGCAGATGAGGAGGAGTGAAGGCGAGAGGATGCACGAGAGGCCGGAGTGACAAAGATGAAGTTTGGCGCCAAAATTTGACAAGGGAGTTGGTGACGCTGACAGTAGGCGGTCAAAATCACCATTATTTTGGGCGGCGAAGTGACTCCCGAAAAATACGGGCCATTAAAATGGTTGCAACAAAAGCGCAGGCATCCCCTATGAAAATACGCCATGTGGATGCCAAGTAAACCTGCTCATTCTTCTACCTGCCAACTAATACTGACTTTCGTAAAGAGGCGCAAACCTGATTGGTCGTGGCGAATATGACGTGGAAATCTTTGTTAACCACCTAGTGGTTAACATTGTGCATGCACATGTTAGGTGCATGCACATGTTAGGTGTCAGTGGTGGCAGACTGACATTTGGCATGATTAGGTTAACATAAGTGTAGGGATTAGATTTAGTTAGTGTACGACTCAGATTTGCGGTCTACACTATATTAGACCGGAGCCTCTTCAGATGTAACCAGGTTTATCTCAAATTTGGAGAGCCTCACTTGGCCACGTTTCCCTCATTCTTTGTGCATTTTTCTTTGTCTTGTTCTTGTTTTGTGATCATGAGCATGGCAGCCTTGTAGCATCCGGCAGTCATGGACTGCTGCTACGGGGTGCATGCCAAGAACTCAAACTAACACTGGCGCCGTTATGCCGGGTTCGCTCGTGATCACTTTCTTTCACCTTACTGCCTGCTTTGTCTTGCTGCTCTCATGCTTCTTCGTTTTGAAGATTTCTTGTATACTATTCTTCACCCTTTTGCCCAACCAAGTCGATTCATGATTTCTATATCTGCTTGGAGGCTTTAATTTTTCAAAACAGCTGATGATTCTGCCAGCTGATCCATTTAATCTCATAAATCTGTTTTCAAGACCCTGTTCTTAAGGTGCAGCAAGCCCAGTTTGCAGTCAAGGATTTCTGGAGTGGTGACAGCACTCCACTGTGCAAGATCATCAAAAACTCACACTTTGAATCCTTTTTGGTCGTTCTTATTCCTGCTTACAGGTTTTTCAGCAAATTCTCACAATAATTTGATTGTTTTTTCCTCAATATTTTTTCAAAAAATCGTGCAGCACAACTCTGTTCTGTACATCAAAAATTTCCACTCTTATTTAGTGCAGCTATAGCTATATGCAAACATGCTTTGGGGCAGCTTTGTGCAGGAGCGCTTCATTTATTGGCATCCAGAACACGTTTTCAAAGCTTTCTTGTTTTATTTCTGTGGAGGGCCAGCACTCTGGCTAGCCCTCCTACCCTGTCCAAGAAACATCGTAGCATGCTTTATGCATGCCCATCTCAGTCCCTGCATCACCGTTCAGATTATGGTCAGTTCATTTGGAGCGCCCACAGGGATTATTTCAAGCACTAGACTTTACCTGGGTTCAGAATTGGTGCAGCCCTGTTTCCCTGGTTCTTCTCAGCTCGGTTCAAAAGGAAGCTCAAAATCCATGAGTTGGGGCAACTCCTTTCACTTGGTTGCCACCGCCAAAGATTATCGCACACAATAAATGGCGATTTAGTGTATCTTTCTTCAAGCTTCATTGACATTCTTGGGTATCAGCTAATAAGACTGCAGAGAAATCCGTTGCAGAGAAAGCTGTTGCAGAGCAATTTAGCCGCCATACCTAGTTTTCTTTTTCGCTGTGCAAAATCTTTTGTTCCGACTCTTCACCGACCTGTTGCAGCGGCACCATATCAGGATCCCCCTTTCTGTAACTCTATCTTTAGCATGCGCATTTCACGGCACATCTTCGGTTCATTACGCCATCATCTCCTCGGAAATAGAAGCCCGCGGCATCTCCGGCAACATCGAAGCCGCAGTTCAAAAATACAGCCATCCGATTTATGCCCTGAGGCCAAGATACAGTCGCAACCTGCAAAACAAGCAAAGAAAATCACATCATTGCCATCTGTTCATTCCAAGCAATCAAATCCGGACGCCCATCTAGCAGAAACAAGCAAATACTGCAATCTTTTTGTGCTCGCCATCAGCGGAATCAGCAAGTCCATCGAAGCATTTTTTCAGTCTAACATGCCGAAATCATGCCGCCATTCTTCAAATACTCTATTCTGGCTCCAAACTTTCTTCATTACCGTTTCTTTATCAGACCAGACCAATCCGGCCGCCAGCTTACCAATTCCATCCAGATCCGGATTATAGGCCGATATTCTGACCGCTTCTTGAAATAGAGGAATGCAGCATTGCCATAGCCGGCCGTTTGTGCAGGTTCATACTCTATTTTGATCCTCACGCTCTCACGCTCTGTTTTGAGACACATGGGCCACGGTGAGACAATTGCAATTTTTATGCCCACGCCCACGCCCACGCCCACGGTCCACGCCACGGGCACGATATTTTTTGTTGGCTGATAACCGCCCACGGCCACGCTCACGGGCCACGCTAATTCAAGGGGTCACGCTCACGGGCCCACGCCCACGCTCCAATTTTGTTCCACGGCTCAAGGCCCACGCTGACGCTATTAAAATGCACGCCCAACGCTATTAAAATGCACGCCCGCCCAAGGCCACGGCTCAAGGCCCACACCACGCCAAGCTCATGCCACGCTGCTCACGCTCACGCTCCCCTATGGCTGATCACGGGGCACGCTTTTATGGTGTTTACCTTTTTTAAGCCCCCTATCATACTTGTTTTTAAGTAAAATTTTGGGCATTGTTTGTTCAAATGGACTTCCCCATGATATAAGGGGATAGTCTTCATATTTTTCTTGCCCCAGGTCCTATGATCCACGTTCTGCATCGACATTCTTTCGGATCTTATCCGTCATCGACGCATTCATGAAGATATTTTTCGGCGACACAACCCAACCATTACCATTATTTTTACCCCTAATTTTTGGCACCTTGTTGTAATTGTCGGACTTGTCTTATAAAAGTCTGTACATGTTTTTGTGCTAAAAACTTTTAGGGGGAGGCAGTGTTAACCACCTAGTGGTTAACATTGTGCATGCACATGTTAGGTGCATGCACATGTTAGGTGTCAGTGGTGGCAGACTGACATTTGGCATGATTAGGTTAACATAAGTGTAGGGATTAGATTTAGTTAGTGTACGGCTCAGATTTGCGGTCTACACTATATTAGACCGGAGCCTCTTCAGATGTAACCAGGTTTATCTCAAATTTGGAGAGCCTCACTTGGCCACGTTTCCCTCATTCTTTGTGCATTTTTCTTTGTCTTGTTCTTGTTTTGTGATCATGAGCATGGCAGCCTTGTAGCATCCGGCAGTCATGGACTGCTGCTACGGGGTGCATGCCAAGAACTCAAACTAACAATCTTTAACCCAAGATATGAGCCATTTTGAGACCCCAAATCCGCCCTAATGCATTGCTTCAGTGATCATTATGCCCAAATGGTGCGGGTGGAAGGAATAGAACTAAGTACATCAAAAGATTATATATTGTTTCAAGGACAGTCGCATTATGGAATTTCAAGCATCTGAACATTTTATTGGATTCTTGAATCCACATTTTTGGACAGTTAAAGGGGCGCATTTTGCTGCTGTTGTTTATAATTCGTCATGGACATCTTTCCAGATTTGCTCTTTAGTAATGGAGATACAATGATGACTTCTTTAAAATCTGGCTGACTTACATACTATACTGAAGCTGAGACATCCGAGTCTGAAAATGCCTGCCACTTATTCCATGCAGTCAATTTATTTATGTGCAAGAAAAGCCTGCCACTTCTAGATCACAAACTAGGCTCAAAATTTTAGCAAATAGTTTGTTGCATGCTATTGGAAGTTGTTCATCATACCAGTCCCCAAAATCACAAGTCATAACTGCAGCAATGTATCTGCATGAATCGACCCAGAATAATAGACTAACAACTAACAAACATGGAAAAAATACAAAAGTATTCTTGAAGATATCTGCAAATGCACTTAGACAGCTGAGAACTCACCTGTTAACTTAGTTGCCTCTTCCTTGTTGTTCTTGGCTGCTTTCCACTTCCTTCTGCTGGATTTCAAGACTTCTTCTTACCCGTTTCTCCATTTCATCAAAGAAATCTTGATGCATGTCACTGGGCAAAGAAACTAGCCAATCTATCCTCTCTCATGCTCGTCACTTTCATCTCCAGCCCGATTGCGAGAAGCATGGGCTTTGCCCTTACCTTTGTCTTGCCCACTAGCCACTGTAACAATCAAAACGAAAGCTTAAAATGGAAACTTTCTCACAAGATTAATCTCTGAAGAAATTCGTGAGGAGCAAGCTATAAACGCTAGATGGCGAACACTGCAGGAAAGAAGAGAGGCCAAATGTGAGAGGGAGGTCGAATTTGAGACTGCATAGATTTTGGCGCCAGGTTTTTTCTAATCTTGGCATGCAAATCCTTATTTCGGTAGGTTGATAGATTCAATAGAAATCTTGTTTCCCACGACCGGTTCTGTGGATCTTTGGGTGGTATACGATGTAGTGATGTTTAGAATGGGCTCACTTCTAACTATTGGAAAATAAGTTTCTTTTATGGCATGTGAGATGTCTTCATGGGCTCATTTCTAACTATTAGAAAATAAGCCATTTGTTTGTGGTGGGTTTTGTTTTTGTCATTGCAACCTTTGTTAAATCCCATGAAAATTAAACATTGAGTTAGTTTGTTAACCACTTGCGTTCATTGAATTGCGTTCATTGAATTTTTTATCTTCTTGTTGCACTTGGCATTTTGGCAGTTGTTTTCTCACAATGAATAATAGCGGCACCAGCAACACTAGTAGCGGAAATGATTATTTACCAGGCTATGCATCCTCATCTTCATCTTCGTCTTCGTCTTCATCTTCATCTTCGTCACCACGCCGAAGACACAGAAAAAAGCTAGAAATAACCCTGTTGAGGCATTATACCTCAATCGTGAAAGTTGTTGGTGCAATACATATCGTGGTAGTGCTACACGTTCTTATCATGTTCGTCAGGATCATGAGGCAAGATATGGCATGTGGCGAAATAGGCCTCAACGAAGTGATGAAGAATGTCGGCTCGAGCAGGAAGCCAGCGAGGTATGCTACATATATCCCTCCTAAAAATAAAAGAAGATCAATGTGACATATGAATATTTTTTTGTTAGTTGGCACATGTATTTGATTATTTCAATTCCTTGCAGTTCATTATGTCGGGAAAAAGTAGTATACGGAAATTTAAGTTAGAAGATGAAGAACCTCGTTGTAGTGTTATCAACTCAACAAAGCGAGCAAAATCTTCTAGTGCGGAGATTAAACTTGCTTTGCATGGCCATAGTCTTGAATCAAGTATGTTCTCGCACACTAGGTCTAACACTGCAGCAATGCGTATTAAAGCTAGATTTGCTACTCTAGATTTGAATCATGAAATGAGACGAAAGACGATTACAACTTTGCTAGAAAAGGTCATGCCTTATAATCGTAAGATGCATGGATGTTTAGAAGGAAACTTGCCCCCAATGTTACAAGAGTTTTACTATTGGGGTCGCAAGTACATGATAGCTCCATCTATATTGAAACCCGATGCAGGAAGAAGCCTATATATAATGGAACCAGTCAGTGTGCTTGGGACAAATAACTCTGTCACATTGATGGCTTATGGAGGTCCTGTGTATGATTGAGGGACGTGGCACGAATTGGCTTCATGGATGCCAAGCATGTCAACATATGGGATTGCATCAAATGCAGCATCATTGAGGGAGGTTGGGATCAAGTCTCGAGATGCCCAGCTATATGTTCATGGTAGGCCACAATGCATGGCAATATTGCAGGGTTAATTAATAGTTCATGTGGCATTTATGGTGCGCTTCCTAATGCAGAATTTGTGGAAGTAGATTGCATTGAGCCTACTCCACAATACATGGAGGGTCCCATTGTAGGGACATATGTTGTTGTTTGTGCTACACGTAACTTAAAGCCTGGTGATGAGTTGTTAATTCCTTATAATTGGAGGAGGCCTATTCCTCGTAGAGTTCAACGCCTTTGGGGGTGTGTTCCTGTTATGGTTCCTCGTGGAAGGCCTCATAAGAATAAAAAAAATGTGTAGTTGGTACTAGACTTTGGAAGTTGACTTCATTTCTCTTCAACATGTTGTCTGATGTATTGAATTGATTATTTAACAACTTAATAGTGATTGTTTTATTCTTGCTTTAAATGGAAGGATTTTGTACACTAGTGGGTGGTGTTTTATAGGTTTTGTGATCCTACTACCTTCATTGTATTATATAATAACACCTAACATTAAATTGCAACTACAAATCATGATGTTATATATTCAGTCCTCGGGTGACGAATCATTGAATGGAGAACCATCAACTTCAAACAATACTTTCATTGGTGGGGACGTGATACGTGAGACTATTACAAATTATTTTCCAGTTGGTCAACAACCAGAAGATGGTAATGGTGGAAATTGCGAGTCTGACAATGCATTTAGGGATAAGGCAGATTTCCTACACGATGAGGCTACAACCCCATTGTATCCACAAGCTTTTTTTGACTTACAAAAACACTCCATCCTGTGGTCAGAAGGTATTTGAGAAAGATGAAGAATTGTTTGGGAACTTTTCCATCCACATAAGAATCTGCTTCTTGTATTGCCACATGTTTGCTTATTTTGAACCTTCAACATAAAGTTGGTTGGAGCAACAATAACGTATCTGAGCTTTTCAGGTTCGTACATACAGCTTTCACAATTTGTGTTTTCTATGCACATGATTCCTAATAACTACTAACATATGAAAGTATTACTCTAGTCTACTAGGCAAAATACTACCTGACGGCCATTGTCTTCCAAAGTCAAGGAGAGGGGCAAGAGAGTTGTTTCGTTCATTGCGCCTAGAATATAATTGCATATACGCATGCGTCAATGATTGCATATTATTTTGCAACAATTATGCGGGAGATCAAACACGTCCAAAATGTAACGAGCCACATTATGAGGAGGGTAGGAGGTCAAAGGTGACAAGAAAGACACTGCGACATATGCCTATTATTCCTCGTCTACATCATATGTTTCTATCTCCGTCCCTTGCATCATATATGGATTATTATGCAAAGAATCGTAGTACGGATGGAAAAATGAGGATGCCTGCAGATGGAGAGTCATGGAAAAATGTCGAAGAAAAATGGCTGCAATTTAAACTGGAGTCTCGCAATATTAGGCTTGGACTTGGGCTCGATGGAATATGCCCTTGGGGATCTATGTCCTCAAAACATAGTATTTTGCCAATAGTTGTTATAAACTATAATATTCCACCATGGATGGCTACCAAACCTAGCCATATCATGTTGACGTTGATTGTCCCAAGTATTTATTTTACTTCTTACTCAATAAATTTATACAATTATGAAATGACATGGATGTTATTTAAATCTCATTTACCACTAACTATTTATGCATTTTTGCAGGAAAATATCAAGTAAAAAATATGGATGTCTATATGGAACCTTTGATAGAGGAATTGGAACTTTTATGGAAGGGGATTCATATGTATGATATTTCAAGAGAGCCGCATGATTTCACGTTGCATGGAATGCTATGTTTCACCATTCATGACTATCCAGGCTTTTCTGTGGCGTCCGGTGAGTTTCATTCTAAATCGTGCAATTTACAAATCTTCTAACTGTTTAGGATTCATAAGATACAATCTTTAATTGTTATGCAACAGGTCTACAAACAAGTGGAGCATGCGGATGTCCTTCATGTGGAAGCAATCTAACATCATATAGATCCAAATATCTCAAGAAGCAAATATACTTTGGTCACAAGAAATATTTGCCTGAAGGACACCACGCACGTGGATGTGAGGTGATGCCCCCACCGAAACGATGGGAAACTAGGGATTGGCTGGATGCTTGGAAGAACGCAAATCCTAATTTGGATTACCTGGATAATGTCGGAGAAAGCAATACAAATCTTCCACCTGGAATGAAACGTTTATCTATATTTTATCGATTGGATTACTGGGCAGACTTGGAAGTCGTGCATTTACTAGACCCTATGCATATATTCAAGAATATTGCACACTCTCTTTCGAGGCATTTAATTGGTGAATGGGAGACATTAGGAGCTAGAGAGGACCTTAAAGAAAGAGGAATAAGAAGAGAGTTATGGCCAATGGAAAGGGTTGGTAGAGGAGCCACATGGAGAAAGGGTCCTTGGGTTTTAGAGAAACAACAACTTGCATTAGGGCATAGGAGAATACAGAAAAGCAGAATACCGACTGGATATGGTGCATCCCTAAGAAAAGCATTTACGAAATATGGGGATCTTAGTGGGCTGAAAACACACGACTGGCACAAATTTCTGCAGGTATTTTATTCTTCATTTTCTAATGATGGAATTAATAGCGCATGTTAAACTATTGTATACTGGTATTGCAGCATATGCTTCCATGCATTGTTGGAAACTACTTAACACTGGCGATAAGGAGTATCATATATCGTTTAGGAAAATTTGTGAGATGGGTATCTTCAAAGGAAATTGATATATTTGAGATTCCAAAGATGGAGGAGGAAGCTATTTTACTATTATGTGATATTGAAAAAGAGTTTCCTACTAACTTCTTAGATCTACAAGTATGATATTATCCTTCCATTCCATTTTTTTCCCCATTATGACAAGCATATAATTCGTTAACTAACACGATTTAATGATGACATTGATGTAGGTGCACCTATTACTACACATTCCAAATGAGATTAGATTAGCTGGACCTGCCCTGCACGATCGATGTTCTTCCTCGAGCGTTACATGAAAGTGCTCAAAGAATTTATGCGCCAAATGGCTAAGCTAGAAGGGTGTATGGCTGAGGGTCATCTCATACAAGAAACACTCTTTTTCTTAAATGATGTGACCATTGCATGCAATCCGCCTTAAAACGTGGGAAGAAAAAGAGGCTGATGAGATTGTATCAGAAGTTTTACAAGGAAATGGTGTGGAGCAAAATCTAACTGATGAAATGCTTCGCGCCATAAATGCCTTTATCATAAATAACACAGTATGGTGAATTATGTTATGTTGGAACCATATCCAATATCATTGAATTAAACTTTCGGATATTTCGTGCAAACATCTTGAAAGCAAAGTGGTTCAAAGTTGTTTATAGAGGTCGTGGAAGAACAATTAAGACACATGCTTCTAGATTTATGGAGATTGACTCCACAAAAGTGCTAGCAGATATGGATGAGCCATTTATTTTTCCAAGTCAAGTTGAGCAAGTCTTTTTTCATCCAAATTCTGACAATAATGATTGGTGGATTGTTATACATTCTCAACCTAGATCTCGTCGTGTGATTGGAATTCCTGCACCTGAAGACAATATTGAACCAACATCTGGTGATGAAGATGAGCAATCAGATCAGATAGCAGAGCTCAACATCAGCATTAGAAACATATGTTGAAGTATCACATTTTGATACTACTGAAGGTAACATTACATCTATAAGGCATATTGAAGGTACAAATGATGCGTTACCTCAAGCGTCAGACGTTAATGATGACATCAATGAAGGAGATACTGATTTCAATTTGCGATCTCCAATGATGATCTCTCCTCCATGAGATGAGGCTGGAAGTAGCGGGCAATTAAGTCACGATGACATTCATGATGACTACATTGAAGATGAAGAAGTTCCAACCATTGGTTCACGTTTTAAGATGAACTTGTGCTTGCATTTGGATGATGAATAATTGGACGACATTGAGCATGATATTGAAGACCAATTCGATGTTTTATAACAATTTATTTTGAATATGTACAAAAACTTGCTCTAAGTTCCTTCTCTTGCAATATGTTTTAGCTATATAAGATCTAATATGATTCACCTATTTACTATATGTATGAACATGCATTTATTATAAGTTTAACATATTAGTAATAAAAGGCATGTCAATCCAAAATAAAAATATAATGAAAATATCTATTTGCAAGTTTTTTCCTCATATTAGCTAGTGGCACTCTTGTGTCAAACTTAGCCCTTTTTGCATCAAGATATCTATGTATTTCTACTCCAAAATGTCACAACGTTGACACATTTTTTACACAATCACGTGACACAGGTGACACAATACGTAACGAGAGAATTGATATAAAACTATTGTTATAGGTGACACAATACGTAACGAGAGAATTGATATAAAACTATTGTTATCTTTGACACTATACAATGACACAAATCGCTTACACAAGGTGACAAGAAGTTATCACAAAATGTGACACAAATGTGTAATACATTTGACCCCAAAACGTTAGACCTAATGACGTTATATATGACATAAACCTATAGATGTATGTGTTGTTAAATTACGTCACAAATTTTACGCAACACATGATGCAATAGATATTACAAAGCCTAACAAAAAAGTACCAAAATATTGGCATAAATCTTACACAAAAATATTATTGTTGTTGACACAAATGTATTGACACAAGCTTTGATGCAATTAATAAAATTTGTGTCACTTTCAAGCTTCTGACACAAATCTGACAAACCTTAAAAGATGATGACACAGGGTTTGACGCAAAAACCCTATCCTCTTGTAGTGATGGCAGAAATTGGAGTGGATCCTGATATTATTTCTTGGGCCAGGAGCATGTATTCGGGATTTGCAAATGCATGGATGATTGAGATGGCTCACGTAATACGACCAACCCCAAGGTTTAAGGAGGGTTCCTTATTCACAGCAGTATCCACTCCAAACCAGATATGTCTGATGTGGAACTGGTGTATGAATGGATTCATTTACTTTGGCATTCTAGCCTTTGTTGACAGATATCTGAAGATAGTGATGAAACCCAAGACAATTAGAACACATATTTGTACATGCATCGTACATTAACTTATAGTTTGCAAATTGAAAATATACAACTGTGAAAGTGATGCAATTCTTCTGACAACATTGATAAGAATAATATGGCTGGCATTCTCTTTTATTGTTCTTCATCATTTTCAATATCAGAAAGCGAAAGAAACTCGTATTTTGAACATGGTAATCTTCTTCATCATCCAAAAGGGCATCAATATCATCTAAGACCTTCAATGCTATCTTCATAACTTGGAGCAGCAGTGCTAGTAGAAGAATTCGTTGCATATCCATGAATTTGTTTCGGCAGCAGGAAATTTTGAGCGGGAAAGGAGAAGCCGGAACGCAAACAGTAAAGAAACCAGGACCTGATATCCCAATTGCTGACGTGGAAAACTGGGCTGGACCCTAATGGGGATCCACTCTAAGTGAGGCCCAAATGCGAGAAGCCAGATTGTTAACACAAATTGCAGCTCCATAAGCTCAGCCCATTGCTATTGCAGCACAAACTGCTTTCTGGCAGCCCCTCCTCCGCCTGCAAAAAAGAAGCGAAATATTCTCGAAACCCCAGGTATGCATCACATTTCTGCAAAAATAAAGCTTAAAAATAATTTCTAAGCATTTTCGAGCTCAAAATTATAGATGGAGAAAGAAATTAGGAGAAAAGAATTAGGGAGTATTTTTAACATAGAATCACTATAAAAAAAACCAGAAACATTTTAGCCTGATATTTTGTGGGTGTTTTTAAATGTACTGTTAGTATCTACCATTACAATAGTAGCACTCAAGTTAAAAGCTTTTGGAAGCCCCAAAAACAGTTTATGGTGTAGAAGATTTTGACATTTCTAACACTTCTATACTTTATGGAATACATTGTTAAATTTGTCTTGGAGCACTTCATAGGTTTTCAAGATGGTGATTATGTCATCTTTTACTGCTCTGATGGATGTATGCATGCATTAGGCTAGATATGGGATGTAAACTTTTGCACTGGATGGGCTGATTTTAAAAGAGAGCACCATCTTAAGTTAGGAGATCGGTTATTGTTGGAGTTGTTGGATTCCAGAACCTTGAAGGACACACAAGCAAAACACATGATCAGAAGCTATATGAAGGGAGAGCTGATGCAACGTAATTCCACCGCTTCTTCGAGTGAAACTCAAAAAATAGTAGAGATTACCATAGATAAGGCGAACTTTGTTGAATACTAGCAATAGCTGTGGCATCCTAAGTCCCATCTAAAACTTGGGGAGTCATCGAAGTAGACCGTAAGCCATGGCATACACAATATTGCCCATGTCGCCCCAATAAAAATTTGGATAATAAATAAAAGGTTGTTAGAAGGCCCCATGCAGGATATTCCTACGTCACTTCCGATTAAAGAAAACCAACTTGAGCAGATTGTTCGAGCAAATGCCAGTGAGGGGAAAAACTGCTTTGACAACACATGGAGTATCTTTGAGCTCATCCACAAACATGGGCAGAAAGCATACAAGGATAATACTTCAATCACTGTATCAAATATCATGCATAAGAAATAGTTAGGTAGTCCCACCATTAGGAATGTCCCACCATAAGAAGGACAAAGTTGGAATCAAATGGAATTCCCACAGTAGCAAAGCACTTGTAAAGGAATAAAGAAACAAGTCGATTGGGGGAGGTCGAGGTTTCTCCTGGCTATTGCTAATACTGAAAAGACATGAAAGGGAAATAAAAATGAAACGAGATGGCTAGACACAACTTTCCTGCCATATTTTGCCAATAGAGCCAGATGAGAGGAATAAATTCATCAGGAACATAGTTGAAGACCTTACCCACTGGGCTGCAGACACATATAAGCTTAGGCTGAAGAGCCTACATTTGAAAATGATCACATGCAAACAACGCACACTACAAAAACTGGTCGTGGCTACCCTGCTGCTCGCATGGCTTGGTTTGAAGCTAATTATTGTAGAACAAGAAAACATTTATTCCTAATGACAACATTCGACATGCCACTACGAGATATGCCCCTAGGACAGAAGAATTGACAAGTAACAAAAGCTTAAACTGTATATGAAAGAAGTTTTCAGCTTAATCTGGCCTCATGGATTTTAATTGCATTCAAGAGACAAGAATTGTCAATCAAAATGAAAGAAAGAAGTTTGATGATGGTCTACACTTATAGAATTTAGTTGAGCAAGCCAAGTGGAGGGAATTCATAGTCATAAGTGGAAATGGCAAACAATGCTGCATAGCCAATTAATCTAGATCCCAAGTAGACTACAACTTCTAACAATCAACCATAATGGAAGAAAGATTGTATTTTAAACATTTATGCTTACAATTTTCCTAACTAAAAGGTACTCTTCTGGTAACAATTGGTGGAATGAACCCTTGGGATCTACAGGCCATGATTGTTCTAGGTGCTTCAACATAACTGAGAATGAGGAGGGCTCCACTGCTTTGTCCCAAAACTGTCAAATGAAGAACATAAAATTTAGTGTTTTGCTTTCGAAATAACAGATTACTTTTACAATATATTATCAATCATCATCATCCAATATTTACACATGTTTCTAGTCAGAAAATAGCAAGGGATCTCATCTTCAAGCAAAGGACAATAGCCTGCCATAGTTACGGGATCATCCTTGCCTCTCACTGTTCTGAATGAAATGTTCTGAATGAAACAATGCAATACCTCGCTATAATTTCTATATTAAAAGAACTAATAGGCTGAATTGTTGCTTATAAAGCCACTGCACAAGCTACCCCTTGTTAAGATTCATGCTTATTACCTCAAATAGGCATTCAAGAAGGAAAGCTTGGTAAAATCGGCTTCTTAATGCCATTATAATTTTGTGCGTGATACTTTATGACAGTAGAAACAAGAAGAAATATCTGGGAAATCAAAACTGATGAAATGTCACATACCTTAAGGATTTGAATCAAAACTGATGAAATGCCAAGAAATATATGGGAAATCAAAACTGATGAAATGCCACATATCTTAAGGATTTGATTTAAAAGAAATATACGAGAAACCAAAACTAATGAAATGGCCCATATTTTCAGGATTTGACTTAGAACAAAGGATGATTGTTTCAAAGTGTATCATCCACCATTTAAGGTTGTCTAAGGTCCTTTTTCCACAACATTCATATTTTATGGCTGTCACATTTTTATAAGGCACTGTTTTAAGCTCCATGTCATACATAAGACATGTCCTAAAGAAATCACTTTTCCATTGCTCAAATATAAGACATGTCATATGAATATGAGACGTGTCTTACAATCTAGGTTTTCCACATTCTACTTCTTTTACAATTTCGTGTCTGCCTTCCCATTGGATTTTGAAGCAGAACCGCGGTCTTTTGAATCAATGACACACTGGTCATCTTCATCAGCTTGGGTAAGAGCTTCTTCAGTTTTTTTATGTGCAGCAGAGCTCAGAACTTGAATCAAATTTTCAAGGCATTGGTATAAAAAGCTTATCTCGATTTCCATGCTGCAATTCCTTGGCGTGGTCAAGAATATAATCAAGTAAGAATTAAGAATACTTTCTCGATCTTGCTTTCTGTTTGAGAGTGTAAAATCTCTCATTAGAGTTCCGCTTCCAGCAGCTGACCTGGGCGGGCCGTTCTGTGATAATATGCTGCCACCAGACTTCGGCCCTTTTGTTCTGTTACCCGCTCAAATCTGGCTAAGCCAATCCATATGTGATCTTGTTTGCATTCTTGGGGCGCAACAGAGTTGTCCTTTGTGCCAAACTGCAATCTTAGGGTGTCTCCAATTTCTTGATGACAGTGGCACAAATCCGGTGATAAACATCACAATACAGCTCGTGGCATACCTTTTCTAAGACATCCTAAAATTGCGGTCAGAAAGCCCTGAGATTGACCATGTTTGGTTGTCGCATTTTGTGGCGGGGGTTTTCTCCCGGAAGAAAATGTGACACCATGTTTGTATGGACTTGGAATGAGACATGTCCTAAAAGTTACTATGAAAAAGCCATGGTGTCTTATATGATGATGTGGCCCAACCACAGTTCAATAATTTTACGACCGAAGGGTCGTGGAAAAAGGGCCTAAGCAATAGCTATTCAAAGGAGAATATTGTGCTTAAGGCTCAAAACCTTCTGTTGTGCCTCTTGGTAATTTTGTATACGTGGATGTGAGGTGTATTATTTTGAGCCTCTTGCCAGTTTTGTGTATGTGGGTGCGAGGTGATTAACACAACGCCTGACAACAAGTGGCCCCTTAGAGCCGGTTTACATGCAATGAAGGCGCCATCCCCGTCGTGCAAAAAGGCTCACCTTTACATGGACCATCACTGTCAACACAGGGCAAACAGGGCCCCTCTCCGGTGATGGTTGCATGTGAACCCTAGCCTTAGCTCAAAGCCGCCTATCCACGTGTCAAAGAATCTGAGCTGGTGCCATTTAATCGTATGATCTACAGTAGCCTAATAGACGGTCTTCAAAATTCGATGGCCGTTTTGGACCGTCGCCTAGGTTAGAGCAGAAGATGCTCCACAAAGGTATGGATCGTCGCCTTATGATGCTCACAAAGGTAAATCAGGGTTTTCTTAGCTCCTATTTATCGTAACTCTAGTTCAGCCTTAATTAAGATCATATTCAAGATCATTGTTCCCGCCATCACAGGATAATTTGAGTTGGATGTGGCGTAAGCCATTCGACCACGATCTAGAATAGACTGTTCTTAAAATTCAATGGCCGTTCTGGACCGTCACCTAGGTTAGATCAGCAAATGCTTCACAAAGGTATGGATCGTAGATGCTCCACAAAGGTAAATCAGGGTTTTTGTAGCTCCTATTTATTGTAACTTTACCCAGCAGTAATTCAAGATCATAGTTCCGGGCATCACAGAATAATGACGGCATTTGAAACGTGATTTACCTTGCCATGCCATTTGCATTTTGGGTTCTCACTTTGGCATGGACTAACACGTCTATTTGCCCGAGTTTTGTCTGTAATCTGTGCAAATTGATGTTTAGATGTGGTGGCGTCAGTTCTAGCTGCAAAGGCATGTGCAATGCATTCTTTAGTAAAAACCTCTGCATGCATGCAGTCTATGGCTTTTAATTTGTCAACACATAGGATGCCAGTCTGTCTGTCTCTTAAGTTGACGGCTGTCTTCAATGTGTCAAATAAGAAGGAACGATTTGAACTCAATACCAGCATATGGCTATGACTCTTTTACATTAATTATTGGAATTTGAAGGACCAAAACGTTCCCCTTTGCTATGATGTTGGGCACTGACACATTGTACAATATAGTGCTCTAGTGAGAATTTGAAGTGGGCAACAACGGCAGTCAATCCACATTTTGATCTACATACCTTGCTGCTGATGTGTTGCAGAACCAAGGCTTACCGTAATCAATTATTATCAGCACATAAGGTTGCAAACTGATAAAGAGCGTATATGTGCTGGCACAAGTTCAATTCTTGGTTCGTTTTTGAAGTAATGACGCTGCATATTGCTTTGTAAGCCTCCCATCTTTTCTTGGATTATCTGGTCTGTGCTTATACTCAGTATAATAGGGTACCTCTGCATAGGCATCCTCTAAACTAGTGGCTAGACGGAGTATTATAGGTTGGCAGCTCCTCAATTCCAGGCAATTGCATCAGAATATATTTGTCATATTTAGGGCTGTGCATATGCTCAGTATAATAGAATACCTCTGCATAGGGATCCTCTAAACTATTGATTAAGCTTCCCAAGGAGTACAGATGCACTAGAATCAACACTTCCTTTTTGGAACAGCTAACTATCCATTTGGCGTTATTTATTTGTTTGTTTGAAATTATTTACTCAGTTTCGGCTTAGTGTGATTTAGCTAAATGCTGTTGAAAATTAGTTGCTCGTGTCCTTTCAAGAAAGTCTTGTCACTTCCAACTTCAAAAAGTGCACGAGTCCTGTAGGGGACCCTCAGCCTGCCGTAACCTCTGCAGTCTTGTCCGCTCACTTTCTTCGTATTTTGTTTGGTGGGTAATGCCTAACTATCTAATTCTTTCTCATAGTAACTTTTATTTTTAAGATACTTGTTTGAGGATTTCTCATTATGCTTATGGACGATATCGCGTTACGCATATGTAGGTTTTTCCAGGCAGCTCAGTTGGGTGGAAGGATTATTTCTTAAGGGTCTTTATTCTGGTTTAAATGGAAACCTTGCTGGAGTTCGACCGTAAGTGCTTTCTTGTCTATTTACAGGTTATAAATTTCCGTAGAAAACTCTCATCACTTTGTATCAAAGGCACGACTGTATGAAGAATCATAATATTTTAGACAACTTATGAAACAAAGCAAACAATTGTTAGGACTGCTAAGAACATCCACATCTGCATGAATTTTTGGTGCTTATGACAAGCAGGTTTGCTAATGCACCATATTGTGCTCGAATTGTTTAAGCGGGAATGCAAGGGAAGGAGGCACAGAGAAGGAGGACGCTAACTGAAGTTAATTATGCCCTTTAGGACTTGGTAGGAAGTAAAGGATCATAGATGGCACAGGGGAATGCTATTCCATCAGAGGTTCAGAGGGGCCTTACATCCCATGCCTGGAGGCAATTGAACTCGACTAACTAATCGGGTGTGCACGAACCCTATCAAGCAGAAGCTACTTAAATTATTTCCAGAGAATTTTAGTACAATTGCCGGTTCGAACCTCTTGTGTTTTCCTGTCATTACATAGTTTAGCAAATTGGTTGTTCTTACTTGGTAAAACTGGCCATTGAAACCAATACATGATTTAAATTGAAATTCTGGTAAAGGAAAAAAATCACGTCTACTACCAGCTTCTACGAATTCCTGCCTTTAAAGAACCATGATATATGATGAAAACAACAAAAGTTGAGGGCCCAGTACAACTGCATAGTACAACTGCATACAGTTCCAGATATGGTGATATGCTTGCACATGCTGCTGTTTAGTATGATCAACGGTACAGATTTATGTAGATGAAATTGAGATGCTGGTTTCTAGTGGATAGAGAGGAGAAGTTGCCACTCAATAGTACAGAAACGGTCAAGAGAAAGGGTCTCTCGGCCATACAGTCCAACAATACAATGAGAAGATCAATGCTTTGTGAGGGAAGGAAGGAAGGAAGGTATTTTTATCGTCCGCGGAGACCAATTGGTCTTTGTGAGGGAGATGTCTGAAGATTATTTGGATTTAAGTTATAGCTTGTCTCATTTCGAGTTATGACGATGCATATTGCATTTTTGCAGAACTTGAGCATGGAGCGACCTGCTATTAAGAGGGCTATTGGATTCAAACCTCCAGGCCACAGCGGCCTGTCAGAGGCCTCACTTTAGCCACGAATGCAAGCAACGAAACAGACAATTATGAATCTACTATTACAAACAAGAAACAGAAACAGTGTGTAATTGTGCCGGAAAGAAAAAACGGCCGCCTATCTACCATTCTAGACACAGGCAAGGCAACAGCAAAGCTAGATTTTTACGAATTACATGCTCGAAAATAATGATATGTGCAACTTAATATACATTTTGACAAATACATGAACATAAAATCTCATTCCACGTAATACTATTGCCTATATCTACATGGCTTAACATAACATAAAATCCTAAACCTCAATCAATTAAAACCAAGGCTACCGGAGCAAGAAGATCGGGCAAAAATCCAATACGTCTTCAAAACATTCAGATCTTCCTCGCTAGTTGGTTCTATTTTCTCCCCTGTTTTTTCTTTAAGTTCAAAGCATTATTTTCAGAGGCTGCGACAACTTGTTCCTAATATGACAACGGCTAATGCCAGGATGGCGTGGAGAATGTGACAATTTTGCAAAGACACTTGACGAGGGAAGATGAGATCTAGAAGCGCATACTGATGTCCATGAGTTGCATTTTCTTTTCAATCCAACACAATGCACTAACTAAACCATTATAAAAAGAAGCTATGGCCAGAGAGCGAAAGCGGAAAACATTAATGAGAAAATTGCAGAAGTTTGTAAGGTGGCCCTTGTTTCCGCATATGCTCATCGTATTGGGACTTGTTTGGTGGTCTGGATTTGCAAAGTGTAATTTTCCTATTACGTTGGTTATTGCAATCGCTTATATTCGCAAAGTAGATCTCATTCAGAAACGTCGTCTCAAGGCCCAGATTGGAGAGAAGATGGAGCATGAAAAGATTCAGCGAATAAAGAATTCAGATAAGGAAACTCTAACATGGCTCAATGTAGTTGCTCAAGAAATGTGGCCTGTCTTTTTGGAGCGTTATCTCGTTGGGCAATTAACGCATCTTATAGATGTTAATCTGGCCTACTACAAGCCAAAAGCTGTTAGTAGTTTCCTAGTAGATACATTTTCTTTAGGGTCCAACCCTCTCATTTTTCATTCTGTGACTGCAAACCGAGATTCAGAAACAGAAAGTGTAGTTCTAGAATTGGATGTTTCATATGTAGCATCAGAGGACATGCATCTTGAGCTTGCAGCATGCCTGAAGTCAGCAGTTGGATTAGGGTTTGCTGGCAAGTTTCATGCTACCAACTTGAGAATAGAAGGGTTGCTCAAATTAGGGTTCCAATTTGTACCATATTATCCATATATTGGCAGGTTGTCTGTGGCTTTTGAGACTGCTCCGATTCTTCAGTTCAGCTTCAGGCCACTTTCGTCGAGCAGTGTTGATTTTGCTGAATTGCCTGGGATCGCGTCGTGGTTGGTATGTATCTAAATCACTCCTAAATATGCATATACTATAACATGACACTCATGAAAACCAGTTGATGGAATTTACAGAGCAAAGCAGTTCAGGCTGTAGTGGCGACATTCTTGGTGGAACCAAATCCTCTAGTACTAGATCTAATCCAACTATTTGGTGCAGTTTATCAACTAGATGTAGACAAAGATATGATGAGCTTAGGTAAGGTTCTCTTGTCTACATGTTGTCCTTTCATAGAAATGTCATAAATTTGAGCATACTCTCTACTTAATGGTGCAGGCCCAGGCCTTGGTGAATGTGTTGGATTTGCCATTGTGGAGATAATAGAAGCTAAAGAATTAGAAGGAAAAGATAGATCAGGTGGGTCACAATCTCACATAATGCTTGTTCAATTTGAGAGCTTATTCTCCCTTTTTTTTTTGTCCAGGGTTTTCTGATCCTTATGTAAAGGTGAAGATGGACGCCTCAAAATTCTTCACGACTATCAAGAAGCAGACTCTCAACCCAGTTTGGCATGAAGTCTTTAGGATGAAAATTAGCAGTTGGTCTGGTCCTGCCAAGCTGACATTAAAAGTCCGTGATTGGGATATGTTTAGCAAGGATGAGAAGCTTGTGAGTTGTCTATAATATTTGAAATATAAAAGGTGATATATGGGCATGCTTAAGGTGTAACACCTCCTACTTGATATAATTAAGCTTTACTGATATACTTATTTGTAGGGTGCTTATGAACTAGACGTCATAAAACTACGGGGAGGCAAGCGCCATGATTTGTGGTTCAAGTTGCAGCATGCTAAGTCCGGTTATTTGCATGTGGCCATCACAATTGTAGAGCCGGACCTGACAGATGCTGCAACATCAAGTGCTGAAATCAGTTTGGAAAAAACTCCCCAAGATAGTTTTCTTGAAAGTCTGAATTCAGACGATGGGTTGGATACAGACTCTAGTTCTTCAGAAGAAACATATAGAAAGAAGAAGGAAACCGTGTATTTGGCAGTTGGTGATGATTCTAATTGGCTAAAAGGAACTTCGAGCTCCCAAGGTTTATCAGATCTCAAAAAAGCAAAGTCGAAAGGGTTTTTACATGGACTATTTCATAAAAAACATCATCATAAGCATTCCTTAGACACGCCGTTGGATCATAAAGAACAAGCTTTAGTGTTATCAACTCGTAGATTGAAACATCGTAAATCAAAATCTATCGATTAAAGGAACTGAAAATAGGGTTCCACCAGAAGCCGGCAGGTTTATAATGTTATACAGTGGGAAAAGAGAAAAGGATCAGGTATTGAGCTTCTATCTCATTGGTGCATGGTAGCATATTATAAATTCTAATTTGACTCGACATTTATGCAGACTTCAGACTATGCAAGAAATAGGATATATGTAGTTGTACCATGGGATGGTCTCCAAAATACATGCTCTATGACTTGCTTAATGCACGACCCAAGAGCAAAGTTTTGCCATATGATGGAGAATTTAGGTATGAACTTTACATTTTCTTATTGGGGGAATTAATTACACTTTTTTTATTTAATACAAAACATTGAACTCATAGTATTACAAAGTCCGAGTATATATATCACAATATATGTAAAGTATGCATTGAAAATAGCAATAACCTTACACTAGACAAAAGAGAAAATTCATTAATTAAAGCCTCTCTGAAGATTTTGGTTAGCATAGAAATAATAATAGATAACAATAGGCATAATTTTCTGGGACTAAAATGAAACTTCATTGAACGAATTCTCTTGATTAGCAGATGAGGCAATTTGAGGACTCTTTTAACCACTTCAAAATGGAATGAGAACTTTTATGGATAACGCTAGTCTAATCAGCCATTTTCTTAGAGCATCCCAAGTTTCAATCACAAAGATGTTGATCATCTTCTTTAATGGACAATGAAGTGAACTCGCTCGTTATTTATTAATCACACTTGAAATCAATGTTGCATTCGTAAAATGATGGTTCTTTCACTACTTTACACATGTAGTGATGAAGAAGCAGTTTAACAAATGAAGAGCTTAGGGTAAGAACAAAAGGATAGGAAAATGAATGTTTTTAGCTATGAAATTCCATAAATCTAATTTCACTTACCAATTTCACTTGCACTTGACTCTATTGTTTGCATCATATTTCAATTTGTTGAGGCCTAAGGGACAATAAGACAAGGTGATGTTGCACGGGGTTGCCACTTCAAACATTTTAGCAAGCATAAGGAATTGTGAATAAGATTTATTTTTTGATATATAAAGAACTCCAGAATATTTCAAAAGGAAAGGGGAGTTATTTTAAAGAATAGAATAGAATTGTTTTTATCGTCCAGTGGAGACCATTGTAGCTGATAACAATTAGCTGGTAGTATGTGAAAATGCCAAAGTTGTGACTAAATTATTGATGTAAAAAGTAAACTTTGTTGATATATAAATATCTCACATCCTCCTTTACCTTGTTGAACCTTTTTTTTAGTTAAACGTAGCCTTTTCCTTGCTATTTCAAAGCACCGGCCTTTTACTATTCTTTTCTCCATCACGACCCCTTCTTAAATTCAACAGTCGTTAATAAATAAAAGGTCATTCGTAATGATAGTCTTGTATATTCTACACATATATAATTGAGTCTCACATTTTTTATTTTTTATTTTCTAGAAAATAATGTATTCAAGCAAAACCTCCCCGGTTTACTTTGGGAAACAAGTCTGGATTTGAGAATGAACAGTTCAAAGCATATGAATTGAATTATCACGTTGCTTGCTTATGCCAACTTCTCCTTCAGGTTAATTTAGATGCCCCAAGTGCCGTGGATGACCTAAAAGAGGAATAGATTTCGAAATAAGGCAAGCGCAAAAGATGTTTCTATTAGATGCTCCACTGGCTTCATAAGCTCTCGCTTTAGAAACTACAGCAAACGCACAAGCACAGTTGAGCAGACCTTTGGTAAGAGAGACACAGACCCGGAGATAAACCCTTCTTCAAGGAAATAAGCCTAATAGCATCTTATAAGGCATTTTTACTCCAAATCTTGTTCCTCTGCTGTCATTTTTGTCCATCACTCAAATCTAGACATACTTCAAGCAAAATCCGGCCTCCATCCAACATACAAAAACCCCAGCCGCTTTGCAGACTGTAGAAACCAAATGACACGCAATAAATCCAAATTCTTCTGTTTTGCAGACATCGCTTCTTCAAAGAACCTCCACGAAACTTCCTTCCAGCGGCCTCCTTCTCAGAGACCAATACAAGCAAGATCGAGTATTTAAATGACCCCAATATTTATGACTTTTCCCCGTCCTAAAAAACATAATAAGATGTTTTGCAAACCTTAATGGAAGTGATGCTACAAGTACCTTCATTTGCGAAAGATAGGAGTTTCTAAACAAGCAGCAATAGTCCTCTTAAACATATATAATGGAAAGTATGAAAAACAAAAGAATGCGAATAACTTACAAAAGATTGAAAAAGTATAGAACATAGACAAAATTCCCAATCCGTAAGCACGTCAGTAAA
Organism: Isoetes taiwanensis; assembly: GCA_021234155.1. Classification (NCBI taxonomy): domain Eukaryota; kingdom Viridiplantae; phylum Streptophyta; class Lycopodiopsida; order Isoetales; family Isoetaceae; genus Isoetes; species Isoetes taiwanensis. The sequence goes on along the minus strand of JAJEKV010000291.1, from coordinate 265,040 downwards.
GGAAGGTGTTCGAGACTTGGCTGCTACGAACATTTTTCTTAAAAAGAGAAATATTCGTGGCGGCCTTGTTGTATAGACAATGATTTTCTCGTCGCGATAAATTTCTTGTATAGAAAATGGTTTTCCCTTTATCCTATGCCCCTTTATATTAGATGATTGGAAATCTCGTAGGTGTAACTAACTACATATAATTTGCCATATTTTTCAAACCCATTTAAGTGGACCACTCCTCCATACTTCTCCATATGAGGACTTGTAACATAATTACATGCAACATCTTCATAGCACGTGCGACATATGTCATGACAAACACACCATATAACAACATGCGTAGTATGTAATATATGACATATGTTGCAATTTTTTCAATACTTTTCCCTTACTCACCTATCATTTGCATCTATACCATCAACAATATTCAAATAATTGCCCCTATTTTGTTTATATCACCAATTCTAGCTAATATACGCAATATATTTGTTTAAAATACAATAAAGTTTCGTAAATGGTTTCACTTTGGATTTTATTACCATTGAAAAGAAATAGAACTGTTAACTAGATGCTTGCAAAGAGGGAGTAGAACCAAAAGAACAAGGAGACTGAGATTGCCTAAACAACAACAAAGGCTGGCATATGCTATATGCAATGAGGTTTCTAGTACTAGAAACACATTTGCAATAACTTTGCATCTATCAAATGATAGACCCTAAAGAATATTCTATGCTAAAAGTATTGGTAATGTATTGGGTCTTCCCTTTGGATGTGTGAGATACTAGCAGCATCAACAGAGGCAACACTTTTAGTGTCATCATCCTAGCATCACCATGCTAGACCACTTCTTCGAAATACTTAATTTTCAAGAGTAGACTAGCCTTTAGACTAGCCAAACTTCTTTTTCTATTACTAGATAGACCTAAAAAAGTACCCATTACAAGGTACTGGTATAAATGTTTCAATAACTATTAAGTGTTAAATTGGGTGCATTTATTTTGGCCTCCAATAGTATTGTCTTTATCTTAAGCTTGAAGATTAACATGCTTTTGACATTTATTTTAAACTTTAAAATTAGTCATGATAAAGAGAAAAACCTAGTCCTGACGCAACTAGTGTAGGTCCCAAAAAATGGATACTTGTAGCATGCATATGCCCCCAACAAGATAGCTTGCTTGGCACAACGGGAGGTCACCCATCACAATTCTATTTCAGCCAAAGCACGCTTAACTTGAGGCATGGTGTGAGGTACCAATCTCCTTCGCTTCCGTTCGACAAAAAATTTAAACGAGGTGCACCCTGGACTACAACAGTCGACGAATCTGTCGATCCTACGACCCAGACTATATGTTGGAGCCTCTGGGCACCTCTTATTTCACTTATGGTCATTTATGATTGGAGGCGCCTATGATTTTGAACTATGAAATATACTTTCGCCTAAAGTTTTGATGGAACATCGAGCCTCTATATGGCTTCGTCTAAGGCTTTAGAATATGAAATATGGGGGCTCGAATCAAAATATCTCAGTCCTAATAACACTATTTTGACCAATATAACCAGTGAGCTAACGTGATTATGATATGCCACACTATAAAGACACGTGACAGAGATAGAGGTCTCGTTAAAAATGCAAGGGTCATGATAATGTCGTTACACAATAGATTCGTCCAGGTCAAGCTACTCACTGGGGATCCACACCAAAGAGACAACATCCACCTCATATCATGTGTTGATTTTTTCAGTCAGCCAGATGCCAACTCCTACTATGACTCGCGTACTACTCAATAACATTCAACAGCTGCCTTGGGCTCACGATAAAATTGAAATTGATTTGCGCATTGAGGTCTATGCGCATGGACAGCTTTATACAACACTCACTCGCATACAAAAAAGAGAAGATATGTTGATTCTCCTACGAGAGGACAATAGGACGAAGATTACGAGCAACGTCGTCTATACGGAGCTACTTCCATGACCAAGGTACGAGATTCTCACTTCACCAAAACAGGCGGAAAAGAGTAAGAGAGAGAACATGACATTCACTTCCACGCCGACGATATATGTGGAGCACGGATCCCTTATGTGCACCAATGTCCCTCTACACCATGGGCAACATGCCAATGGGTAACTTGGGTTCGACTCCGAAGGGCGCACACAACCAATACTACAACTAGACTCACATGAAATTGGTGCTGGCTCAGCAAGTGCTAATTTCTTGTACAAATAGATGATATTGCATGTATGGGTTTGTGTTGTTTTGTTATATAACCTTTATTTTGTATTCCTTATTCCTTATATTGTAGATTACTTTTCAACCTTTTGCAATACAAAATGTGCAATCCACTCAGTAAAAGAGGCATGGGATCAAATTTATGGGTACCCTAGAGGATATTTTGCATCAAAAGTCAAAAATAGACGGGCTAGTTGGCCCATAGGCCTCAAATGAATGGAAATGCATATCGAGATGCATCTCTGCAGCAGAGTTTCTGTTTAAGGCCAGCCATTCATCATGCAAATCTAGGTTAGGCGTTGCAGGATAAAAAGGAGGATCAAAGTCCGTTGAAGATCCCACTTCCGGCAAACTACTGTGTTGCTCAGCAGTCTCAACAGAAAATTTCAATTCGTTGGAGTCAGAAACAGGTGGGGATATCTGTCTAGAGAGCTCAAAACTGTTTGAATTTGCTTGCACGGGATGTTTGCAATGTTTATCTATATATTCCACTGCATAATGTTCCCTTTCAGTTTTTTGTACCCTTTTTTTCGCTGGGCAATTTTGTTCCTTACATTTATAATAGTCTCTGCACGTTATACCAAGTCTTCTATTAGTACTGACATGTTTGAAATAAAGAATTGTCACCTTACTACCTTGGATATGGAGACCCCAAAATATTTTTCCGGCCATATTTCCTCCAGGCATAGCCATCATCAGCAGGTCCTTCACTCTTGTCATCCCTTGGTTTCTGGATTTCAAACCTCACATATTTCCTAAAACAGCAGCATTTCATGCATTATGCACTGCAGGCATCAAAAAGCAGCAAAAAAAAACAACCAACCCCTTTCTGGAATAATTTCGCCCTGAAGGGTTTCTATATTGTTCAGATGATAAATCCTGGCTAATATTTTGAGTAATTGGAATAGGAGAAAGCAAGGGCGGCCGCGGCACAGTAGGCTCAGTTGAAATCATGGTAGTGAGCTGAACCAGGGCAATGTCTTTAAAATTGGCATAGTTGAGGGTGCCATTAATTCCCATCTGTTCAATTTGTCTTGCATAGCTGCACACCTTTTGGATGTTCGAACTCGGAGATTGATGTTCGTCCATGTCCAATTGCATCTAAATGGATGCCAATGCTTTGAATCTTGTGTGCAGATGCAGAGTCTACAAAAAGGCTTATATATGTGCCATCTGTTTGACCAGCCGCCCCATTGACAGTTCTAGAACTAGTCAATACGCAAAAAGCTCCTGGAACGCGCGATTTCTCCGCTTCCACTTGACCCAGCCTTAAGAAAGTCAATGTAAAATAATAAGAAAAGTTGTTTACTAGCGAAATTAAAAGAAAAAACATCATAATATCGTCTCTTTAACAACATTAAACCGCGCTTCTAGATCTTGCAACTGTAGCTAACGTGACCTTTAAACCAATTTGGAGCAATGTCTGTCTCTATTTGATATATTGAAATACAAATCTATCTCCATTTTAGATGCTAGCAGCAAGTGGTTGTACTGCATGTGCCAATACCACAAAATTAAACGAACAAGCATGAGAACAGTAGTCTAGTTGCAAGTAGGGCCCAAAACTTGGTAGCCATTTTATTGGCATGTGAAGCCAATAATACAACAACTCCATGGATGGATAATACAACACCGGGGAAATTTCTCTTTCGTAGGGAACTGTAGTTGGGATGCCAATTCTGGCACATAGGGACCGCCGGGAGTAGGTCCCCGTCTGCCGGAATGGCAGACGAACTGTAGTTCCCCTACAATATAGAAGTTGGGGATCAATTTTTTTGTGCAGGTCTGCTCTATGATATCAAGCTATGAATCCCGCACCTGCACCTGCACCTGCGAAGATCTGCACCTGCAAAGAATAGATCTGCAAAGAATGGATCTGCAAAGAACAAATCCGGAAGCATGAAGCATGAACAGATCCTGTGCGCAAATAGATCTCGAAGCATGAAGCAAAGCACAAATCCTGTGCGCAAATAGATCCGGAAGCATGAAGTGAAGCATGAAGCAAAGATCTGGCACCTGCTAGCTCTATTCTTGATTGAAGAAATTTGCGGCAGTCGAAACCCTAAAGCAAGCCGGTCAAAACCCTAAAAGAAAACACTAAGGAAAACCGGAAGAGCTGGTAAAGCGGAATCAGGGAACCCGAATTCTATTCTGCGGTATTGGCGTCACCACGTGTCATCGCGAGAATGCACCATGGACAAAAATCAAGATCCAACTTCTATATTGCGACTTCGGAGTATTTAGGAATGTGAGTACTTATGTAACATTATATTTTGGGCCCCTTTTTAACATATATAAATCTCAAGGGCAAGATGCTTTAGGCATATTCGGAGTTGATGCTTGCTCCCAAATTAGAACGTATTTACGGGGGAATAGGGAAAGAAAAAGCCGTAAAAAATGCCGCATGTGTAGATTTTCTGGATCTGTAGGGCTGAAACAAATTTGCAGTGCTTTCAAACTTTGATCAAATGTCTCGCAGATTACTCTTGAATCCCTGCTCGCCTAGCACTGCCCCTGCCTCTTTACTCATTGTCATCTCTTTTGCTGCAGATTTGTTTCAACAATGAACCCCAAATGCTCAAGAAACTAACCTCTTGTTCATTCCGGCGCTATTTTCAGACAAAAATTCTTCCTATCCTTATCCTGCAACTCCCAAAATGCAAATCCAGTCCCTGCCGCTGATTTCTTAAGAACCCAGTCGTTGAAACTGATCTCTGTTGAGATTTATGCGAAACTTCCGGCATATCCTCGCTCAAACACCAAAATATAGACTTGGAATTCAGATTTTACAGGAGCCCAACTCAAATATAAGCCAGCTACTCATCTTTTGATGATTGTGCAGGAGAAATCCTCAATCTAAAGACTTGGAACACTACTGACAATATTAAAATAAAATTTGAGAATACTACGACAAGTTCTCATGCTTAGAAGCCATTTTCTGCTGCAAATCTTAAAAGCAGAAGCAAAATGCTGCCCCGAATTTGATTTTCCGATGAACCCGCAAAAAGAACAGGCCAGTGAAGCGATTTTTGAATCCAAAATCCTACAGATTTTTGAACCAAAAATCCTACAGATTTTTGAACCTGGAAGCTTGAATGATCACCCAAACAGAGCCTTAAAACCCAGAAGAAGAATCCAAGAAGCTGAAAAAAGCTTCAGATCTGAGCCTTTGAAGAACCAATTGGGAAGATTTGACCAAAATGAATGCTTTCAAGAGCTCTGGCCAAATGCATACCCAGAACAGCGACAAAGCTTTTTCTTCATTCCGACGGCCGCTTTGAACGGTCAAACGGAATCCAAGAACAAAAAAAAGGGACAAAAAATCCTTTTCTGCATCAACATTCATGAAATTGTTGCAGAAATCATGTACATCATAGAAAACCATCAATTCGATACAAAAACCCTTCATAAACGCTACTAATTTGCTCATAGAAACGATATAATCATTGAGATATTGAGAACCTTGTGCTTGTGATTCATCCAATCCCAGGAATTTGAAACTGTGCATTGTGCTATTCATTTCAATGCAAAAAGCCTTACGCATATAATAGAGATGGGTTGAACAACATAATGAAAACTGAACACGGAAGAACTTAAGCATCCAATCCCAGGAATTTGACACTGAACATTGGGGTCAAAGCATGGAGTGGGGGACACTTTTTGTGTCAGCGACACATGGTGCTTAGTGGGTGCTTTCTGGGGCTATTTTCTTTGTATTTTTGAAAAATATTTTTCTTTTATTTTTTTGATATTTTTTCCTGAAACGCATTCATATTACGCCTTGGAATACAAAATTTCAGCTTCATCGGAGTTATAGAAAAAAAGATAAAAATAAGTAAAATTTTCAGCATTAGGTGCTTAGGGGGTGCTTGACTGGCGCAAAAATGACCCCCAGCTCCATGCTTTGACCCATTGTGCTATTTATAAAAAAAGCCCTTCACAAACATTACTCATACGCCATAGATATAATAGAACTTCATAATGAAAACTGAAATATGGAAGAACTAATGCTGAACTCAACAGAAGGATAGCACAGACGACAAACTTAGGCCCTGGATTCCAAAGAAAAAGCTTCAAAAATGGGTGGAATTTGTGCGTTTTGGCCACCAGAATCTAAAAAGGGATGCACCCATTTGTCCTAATGCATAAAAAAGGAGAAAGAATGGTTGTTTTTGGCCGTCAATAATAAATGTAGGTTCCAGCTAGTTAAATGATGGGCATCCCCATTTTTTATGGTTCAAGTTATGTTAATAACTTCAAACATATAAGTCTTATGAGTTTAAAATTTCTTCTTCTTCTTCATCATCATCATTTTTATTTACTAATGTTATAATGCCCTCCATCGTATTTTCCAGAATGAAGCCCTTGCCCTTGATAAGGTGATCAGTGCCAAAATGCGTGTTCCAAGTTCCTTTGTTCATTATGAGCTTAGATTGAGTGTCATCAAAAATGGCAACACTGTGGTTTACCATGCTTAGTTCAGAGACAATAGTTGCTCCTTGAGAAGCTTCTTGCCTGTCTCATATGACCACTCTGTGACACGGAAGTAGATTCTGGTTTTCGTCACATTTTTCAAGGGACTCATGCCCATCCACTTGGTTAGAGACCCTTAATTTATCGGTATAAGTGGTCATGTACAAACAAAATCTCAGGACTATAGTTCTATATGAGAATGTACACAAACTGTAACTAACTTTGATATCTACTTACTATTTGTCTCATCTCTACATATAGGCAGTTTGTAATATTCTATTATTCGTGGAGTGTATTATCATTTCGTGTGTTCTAAATTGTTCGAGGCCAGTAGATTGCAGTAGTTTATGGGGAATATTCTATGTTGGGCACTCTAGACCATTCCTGCAAAGAATATCGGGTCGAAAAGGCATGTCTTGACTTGCCTCACAGTATATGAACTGCAATCAACATACATCTCTATCGCCACACAAGGATGTCCAGAATTGAGATCTATTCGACTTAGCACAAAACTTCTTTTGCAGCGGGTTGGAGGAGAAGAGAAATGTTCGCAGTGGCCGCAAAGCCGCCGCGATAAATTTCTTGTATTTTTTATTCTCTAATGGTTTGTGTCATCTATATTTCAAGTTAGAAACACATATTTTGTACACACAACACCACACCCTTAATGAATCATGATGTCCAATATACATTGTATACTATGCACTATGCTTCATATAACATTCATGTCATCTAGAGAATATTCCCATCTAGATTCTTCCTCTAATGTAACATTAGAAGATTTCCCTCTTTGAAGAAGGCCAAATCCATCTTTTTGTACAAATGCTGGAAAGTAATATTTTTTAGTTATTCGTTTGAAGACCAAGTATACACTAGAACAGGAAGACCAAGTTCCACCCGAAGACCAAGTTCCATGCAGACAACGACCTATTTTTCATGACAACATAGGATAGATAGATAGATAGATAGATAGATAGATAGATAGATAGATAGATAGATAGATAGATAGATAGATAGATAGATAGATAGATATTTTTTATGACAACATAAGATAGATAGATAGACAACGACCTATTTTTCATGACAACATAGGATAGATAGATAGATATTTTTTATGACAACATAAGATAGATAGATAGACAAGTATACACTAAAGCAGGAAGACCAAGTTCCACCCAAAGACCAAGTTCCATGCCGATAACGACCTATTTTTTTATGACAACATAAGATATATAGATAGATAGATATTTTTTATGACAACATAAGATAGATAGATAGACAACGACCTATTTTTCATGACAACATAGGATAGATAGATAGATACTTCCACGCCGACGATATAGACGGAGCACGAATCCTCTATGTGCACCAATGCCCCTCTACACTGTGGGCAACACGCCAATGGGGCAACTTGGGTTCGACTCCGAAGCGCGCACACAACCAATACTACAACTAGACTCGCAAGAAATTGGTGCTGGCTCCGCATGCGCTAATTTCTTGTACAAATAGATGATATTGCATGTATGGGTTTGTGTTGTTTTGTTATAGTATGGTTATTTTGTATTCCTTATTCCTGATTGTAGATTACTTTTCAACCTTTTTGGAATACAAAATGTGCAATCTACTCAGTAAAAGAGGCAAGGGATCAAATTTATTGGTACCCTAGAGCCCGGGGATTTCACCTAGGCACATAGGGATACCTCATGTGCGTGCAAGGGGTCACCAGAAAACCCCTCGTATACGACTTTTGGAGGTCGAAAACCCCTACATACGTAAATATGAAAACCCAATTTTCCTGCCCCCTACCGTAGATATACGCCCGGACTATGTTACGTTTTACATACCCCTACCCGATCTTATACTTGATTTTGTGCCGTAGCCTTATTCAGAGAAAAAATGGTTTGTGGAGAAAGAAAAAAAATTTACAATGTGTTTAATAGACATTTCTCTCATCTTCATTCTCGGTCTAAGCTAAGACTCTAATGCATCCTTAGTGTGTCCCTTAGTGTCTGAATTTAAACCTTACCAATTTGAAAAATAGTGATTGGTGGGTTCATAAAAGATCCTTTTACAACAACTGAGCAATTGCAAAGAAAAATAAATAAATAACTTAGAAGAAGGAGAAGGTAAAATCCCCTGGCTAAAAAAAAAAAAGGTCTTTCTATGACCATGTAGAGACTATAAAGAGACCGTTATAATTCAAGATTTTGCATGATTTAAAATCAGTTATTTCCGCAAGATTTCAACTGAAATGGGCCTGTTTGTAAGACAATAAATATGAGCACCACAAATTCTTAAGTGACACACAGTGGTAATAATCTTGCAACATCACTCAGATTCAATAGCACCAAACAATGCGCACATAAGCAAATAAACATTGTAAAGATGCGAAAATGTAAGGATTAAGCATAGAACCTACATGATAAATAAAGGTAATCATTGAAATAGGCAAAGCCTTATGAAAGACAAAAACAAATTTTGTGATCCGCCTTGATCATTGTCGCTTGAACACTCTTGTGTGTCTCATGATTATGGGAAGAAATCCAAGCTTGGTTTTATCAGATATCCTTCTCCATATGTCTCAACTTCGTTGGAGCCCTATGATAGTATGCTTTTAACTAATTCATCGCTTGAGCATACTGATGTTTCTTTATCGCAGGTAAAAGAAATGGCATGGCAAAGTTGGATCCTCAATGGCGCAAAGTAAGAGAGTCATGATAACTAAACACAAAGCACATTAAGAGAAACAAAGACAATCAATTGATTCTCTTACTCACTTGATTCTCTTTACTCATCCGCAATGTGTGAGATATCATGAGACGATCTTTTTCACGCTTTACAAATTTACATGCAAAATAACATAATCGTAAGAAATTTCCATAATTGTTTTGCGGTCCCCAGCTTAAGAGACAATCCTGCCATAACGTGTGAACACAACAAATCAGAAATGAAAATGGTGTTACAGGGTTACAAAATCATGCATTTGCATAGCGTATAAGGACCCAATAAATCTAGAAATGGTGTTACAAATCATAAATCAAGCATTTGCATGGCGATAGAGTTTTAATCTATCTTCACCACTATGAATCCCTTCACCCGTGCATGTGTCTTAATCTGAACCCGTTTTGCATTTTGGCGTGAAACATAGATTTAATCAGATTGTACCTTATTCCTTTGCTCCTAAGCTTCAACGACTTCTAAGCTTCAAGAACCGCAAATAAAGAGCAAGAATAGTAAGATATAAAGCTGGATTTTTCCAAAATCAAGTCAGCTGACGTTTAAATGTACCTTAAGCTTCTTTGCTCAAAAACTAATTTGTTTGGAGATCCCCGCTTCAACGACCGGAAATAGAAGCACAAACTTCATAGAAAATATACCTGAAAATCGTAATAGAAGCGTAAACTCATACTGCTTTCAGCCGGCCTCCTGCCCTCACGCAAAACCCGCTAAAATTCCAAAATGTAGAATCTGATTCGATCATGTATGATCATAACGCCAAGCCGCACTGCTGTTTTCGTGAGATTAGGGGAAAAAGAGGCACAAATAGAAGCATAAAATCCTCGCTTCTGATAAGTTTCAAACTCGCTTCAATGGAATCGGCTTCAAAATCCCAAGTTCTAGGAGGAAAATCTCCTCTTGCTTGCCCGGGCCGCTTTTTAGAGATTAGTGGATGATTGAAAGCAAAAACATACAAAAAGCTGAAAAGGGAATAAAGAGGCACAAATAGAAGCATAAACTCCTCGCCTCGATAAGTTTCAAACCCGCTTCGATGGAATCGGCTTCAAAATCGCTCTTGCTTGCCCGCCTCGCTTTGTCTATAAATCAGAAAACCCTAAATCTAAACTCACGGTTTTTGTCTAAATTGTTTACCCCAATCCTTCAATCAAAAAACCAGAAACGTTCATTGCAAACCCCTATGATCTTGAAGGAACCATATGACTAAAAGCTTCGGATCTTCAAGGCTTCAAGGACCCCTACCGTATGAAGTCGGTGGTGAGTTTCCCGCCACAAAGCACTCTAACGAACACGTCCGAAAAATGTGGTGGTGAACCCAGTTTTTTTTCGGACCAGATCTGAACGTGTGAGGGGCAAAAAAAACCCCTAACCAGTCACGCACATGTTCGGAACGGAATGTTAAAGGTGAAATCCCCGGGCCCTAGAGGATATTTTGCATCAAATATCAAAAATAGACGGGCTAGTTGGCCCATAAGCCTCAAATGAATGGAATTGCATATCGAGATACATTTCTGCAGTAGAGTTTCTGTTTAAGGCCACCCATTCATCATGCAAATCTAGGTTAGGGATGGCAGAATAGAAACCAGGATCAAAGTCTGTTGAAGACCCCACTTCCTGCAAATTACTGTGTTGATCACCTAGACTTCCTAAGGCGGGATTAAATCCTGCCTACAAAGTGTGCATGTAAGGCAAAAGTTTTGCCCAACGGATGTGTGGTGAGTTGGTATATGCCTAATAATGCCAAAATAAATGTGCATTTGGTCATGGGTTCAAACCTTGCCAATGTATGTTTATCTTTGGGAGTTGGTTATTGGGGGTATACGATGATGATCCCCGACGTGGTAGAATACGTGTCCTCCACTTTGGCTGCCGCAAGGTAGTGGGATAAACTAGCTATATAGTCTGTACAAGATTAGTCTAGTATGGACCTTAAACAAAGTAATAAAAAAACAATGGGACTATGGTAGGTGGCATTATGATGGTGAGGCTAAAAAGCCATGCCCCTAGGGGCAACTAAAAAGCCATGCCCCTAGAGTTGCCCCTAGGACCTAGACTTCCTAAGGCGGGATTAAATCCTGCCTACAAAGTGTGCATGTAAGGCAAAAGTTTTGCCCAACGGATGTGTGGTGAGTTGCTATATGCCTAATAATGCCAAAATAAATGTGCATTTGGTCATGGGTTCAAACCTTGCCAATGTATGTTTATCTTTGGGAGTTGGTTATTGGTGGTATACGATGATGATCCCCGACGTGGTAGAACTTAAAAGCCTATACGTGTCCTCCACTTTGGCTGTCGCAAGGTAGTGGGATAAACTAGTCTGTACAAGATTAGTCTAGTATGGACCTTAAACAAAGTAATAATAAAAAAACAATGAGACTATGGTAGGTGGCACTAGGATCGTGAGGCTAAAAAGCCATGCCCCTAGAGTTGCCCCTAGGACCTAGACTTCCTAAGGCAGGATATACTGCCGCAAGGTGGGATAAACTAGATAGTCTGTACAAGATTAGTCTAGTATGGACCTTAAACAAAGTAACAATAAAAAAACAATGAGACTATGGTAGGTGGCACTAGGATCGTGAGGCTAAAAAGCCATGCCCCTAGAGTTGCCCCTAGGACCTAGACTTCCTAAGACGGGATTATATCCTGCCTACAAAGTATGCATGTAAGGTAAAAGTTTTGCCCAACGGATGTGTGGTGAGTTGGTATATGCCTAATAATGCCAAAATAAATGTGCATTTGGTCATGGGTTCAAACCTTGCCAATGTATGTTTATCTTTGGGAGTTGGTTATTGGGGGTATACGATGATGATCCCCGATGTGGTAGAGCTTAAAAGCCTATACGTGTCCTCCACTTTGGCTGCCGCAAGGTAGTGGGATGAACTAGCTAGTCTGTACAAGATTAGTCTAGTATGGACCTTAAACAAAGTAATAAGTTATGGTTCAAGTTATGTTAAGAACTTCAAATATATAAGTCTTATGAGTTTAAAATTTCTTCTTCTTCTTCTTCATCATCATCATTTTTTTTTAACTAATGTTATAATGTCCTCCATCGTATTTTCCAGGATGAAGCCCTTGCCCTTGATAAGGTGATCAATGCCAAAATGTGTGTTCCAAGTTCCTTTGTTCACTATGAGCTTAGATTGAGTGTCATCAAAAATGGCAACACTATGGTTTACCATGCTTAGTTCAGAGATAATAGTTGTTCCTTGAGAAGCTTCTTGCCTGCCTCATATGACCACTCTGTGATACGGAAGTAGATTCTGGTTTTTGTCACATTTTTCAAGGGACTCATGCCCATCCACTTGGCTAGAGACCCTTAATTTAACGGTATAAGTGGTCATGTACAAACAAAATCTCAGGACTATAGTTGTATATGAGAATGTACACAAACTATAACTAACTTTGATATCTACTTACTATTAGTCTCATCTCTACATATAGGCAGTTTGTAATATTCCATTATTCGTGGAGTGTATTATCATTTCGTGTGTTCTAAATTGTTCGAGGCCATTAGATTGAAGTAGTTTATAGGGAATATTCTATGTTGGGCACTCTAGACCATTCCTGCAAAGAATATGGGGTCGAAGAGGCATGTCTTGACTTGCCTCACAGTATGTGAACTGCAATCAACATACATCTCTATCGCCGCTGTGACGCTTCCTAAATATATACGGCGCTCCGGACGTATACATACAGAGACTCCCCCCTCCCATGGCAATCAGCTCACCATGAGCAGGGCTCTCCGTCTAACTCGGACCATCCATAGAAAGATGCCTGGGTGAAGGACACGGAGGTGTCATTCGGCCCACGCCTTCAATGGGACTCCTAAGTCGCGGAAGCGTGAATACATGTTAGCATACATCATAAATCATACATAACTAACCACCACGAAGGGTGGCACATCCATCCAAGTACTAACGGCAAAGAAGATGCATCTAATCCTAAGAAAAACGCCCCAAACCCCAGGTTCTACCCCGGCTCAGACTCCTGTGAGGATGGACTGATGGCTCGGTCTCAAGAGATCAGCAAACAGAGGTATAACCTGGCGTTGGCTGGCATAGAACAGTGGCTAGGGTAGTCCACTCCATCCGCCCCTCCTGTGCACACTTTGCAGATGAGCTGAATCAAGCTATGGCGCCATTGTAGCCTTCCGGAGACGCAATCCCAAGGAATCACCCTACGGGACTACTCCGGGTTACATCTCCCCGGTCCGATGAGGCAGGTCAGAGAGGCGTCTCCTCCCATAGTCGCAGTGAATCCATGGGTGAGCTAGAGGATACGTGCCGCATCAGCGACCCCCGCATCCGTACCCGACTTACTCCCCTAACTTTATCTTCAAAGTACAAGATGATCACACCTCTGTACCCAGGGAGTGTCAGACCCATACCCGGCCCTCTACGTGACTGGCTATCAGGTCTAGCTCACTATAGGAGTCCCCATAGCCTTTTATGCTCAGGGGAGACCCCACCCCACACTTCATCACTATGGCCCCTTATCTGGTGCTTCAATGATGCCATAGCTTCCACAGCTCGGTGGGATCTTGTGCACAGGCCGCAACTAATGGGAATAATACAGGGCTCTATCTAGGAGCATACTATAATACATGGGCTCAGAGGTCTTTACCCCTCGTAATCCCCCATCTCCGGAGTGCTAACTAAGCAAAGAACTACTAAACCATCAACCAAAGCACATACAGAGACTAGAGAAAAGAATACTCACCATATCAATCAAGGGTTAGCCTAACAGGTAAACCACAGAGAAAACAGAGAGAGAACACACCACAGAGAGGCGCTATGCTGGGTATGTTTTTACTTAACCTACCCAACTTTTAGGAGTTCCAGCACCTTGTTAGCACCTTTATTAGCGAACACGGACGGGCGCTGACGGGTACTGACGGGTTATTCATTTCTCACGGCGAATCATTCCCTCTCTGATTCAAGGAATCATGAGCTTCAATTTTCGCGCTATAATCCTTTCTCTTGCACTCCGGCAATCGACCGAACGAAGTTTGGAGTAGTAACCCAGCTCTGTTTTTTTCTTGCACAATTCGAGGTCGCTACCATGAGTTCTACGCCTGTGGCAGAGATACTCACATTACTTTTTTTTCCTTTGATCAGAAATGTTTGTTTTTCTTTGTGCTCAGTTCTTTTTTCCTTTGTTCAGAAATCTTGTTTGTGCTTATTTTTTTATTGTTTTTTACTTTTTCAGCTGAAGCCTGCAAGAACACAGTATGAATTTGCTGAGTTTAGGAATGTGGAGTGTGAAGGAAGGAAACCGAGTCAAATCAAGTCACATGAGGTATCATTTCTTGAAGTTTCATCGCTTTTCGTGGTACCACTAAGGTCGGGGAAGATAAATGTGAAAGAGATCAAGCCGGCTTTTGAGCAGAAGTTCAATGATCTGCTTCGAAAAGTTTACCAGAATGGCCCTACTAATAATGAAGTTCGGCACGATTTGCAAGGGCATTTGTATGGCAGAACACCCCCAAAGCCTTGGCTGATCCAGAAAATTATAAGGTGAATTGGGCATCTCTGGCTGCAGATTCTCATAGATATTCTATAGTTCACAAAAGTAAGGAAGAAATTAACTGTTTTGATGTTAACTTGAATGTAATTATGAATCACATTAGAAGTCTTTTCGGATATGAGTAAGAAAGTCAAGAAGATATAACTACAAAAAAAGCAACTTTGTTAAGGCTAGAAGGAGCTATGAACTGTCCGATGCTACATGCAAGCCGTTATACACATACGATATCCGAGAAGAAAAAGCTATTAAGCTTTACAAGGTGCTGATTTACCTAACAATTCGGCTTTGGTGGAGTATTTGAAGAAGGAGGAAGAAAATCGATGGCCATGCTTTCTCGCCACCATTGGGAGTGCTAGTATATCCGGCGAGCGTAAGTTGAAGGAGGAAATAACGCCTTTTGAAGTTAATATAGAAGCTTATGGTCATAGGATGACTTTTCCGCATGCAAAGTGCAAACATATTATGCGCTTTGCGGTTGCTCATCGAGGTAAGAAGGTTTTGAATGTTCATATGGGTATTTATGATCTGCCTCAGATCGGTTCTTTGTCGAAGATGTGAAGGTTGTGGTTTATCTTTTAGCTTTCGAGATTATAGTTTTCTTATTATCAAGTTATCATGTGACCATAAGTTCCATGTGTATTGCTTTGGTTCTCGCTTTTGGACACTATGCATTGTACAAATGGCGTTGTGGCATAGAAGTACCGTAGAAGCTACAAGAAGAACTTGGCTACTTCAAGTCGATGAACATGAAATATCCGAGGAGAATGAATCTTGATCTCGGATGTGAAAGTGACAAAGGTTAAGAAAAACCCGTGAAGGTTGAGAAGGCTGAGGATTCTAATTCCAGTGCAACTGAGTATGCAAAACCTATGGCTACAAATTTTGTTGCCAAGAGGAAAGGTAAGAAGAAGATTCTTAGGAGCAGCAAGAAAGCAAGACCTGGTCCACCAAGTCTTAAAAAGTGGTGGATCCTCGAACATGAGATCCCGCAAGTTCTGTGCCAACTGTTAGTGATGATGTTATTCCTACCCCTGTGAAGTCACCTGTGGATTCAGATATTCAATCTGAGGAGGAAGGTCTTACTCTTGCACGGGTTCATAAAGAGGCCGGATAAGGAAATATTAAAGGATTTGCGGGTTTGAAAGATCTTCGTGTCCTAAGTTTGAAGCTTGTTTATATTTTGTTATGTTTCTACCGATCCAAGTATGTACCGCTATTAAGTATGAACTTTTGAAGGCATGTAACTTTTGTAACTTTTTGAAGGCATGTAACTTTTTACATGTAAGATAATTGATATTAAGTATGAACTTTTTGAAGGCATGTAAGTTTCCACATTTATGGTACCGGTTCGTTTATGCAATGTCTGCAAATGAATGTTGTATATGATTGATTGTTTGGTGAGGGATTAACTTCACAATTATGCCAATTCATATCTCAATCACCAAATGAATGAGAACCATAATTCATTTGAATATACTACAATGTTGTATATGATTTCATTATCAAATGAATGTGTACATATGAATACAATCAATGCAATGCGCAATGCAAAATATGAATACAATCTTAACCGCAAATATGAATACAATCGCAATGCAAATATGAATACAATCTGCAATCTGCAATCTGAATATACTACAATGTTGTATATGATTTCATTATCAAATGAATGTACATGAGGTGTTTGTAAGAGCAATGAGATTATGTCAGTAAAATATTCATTTGGTACTCTTTCTTCAGCAACTTGGTGCAGCCTTATCATCATCAATTATGCTATTCAAAGATATAGACTACTCTTGTACTCCAAAACTTCGGTCAGAAGATGATCATGAACATCCATTGGAAGTTCATATATGTTATCATTTGCATGTAACATATCAAAACAACATGACATGACCAAGTGGCTATATGCATGGCATTCTGGTGCATCCTCAAGCAATTCATATTGATTTCCTCCCATGAACTTGTAATACTTGCCTGACAAAACCACTTCTCTTCTTGCAAATTTAGCACCCCATGCATCTTTAAATGCCTTTTCCACAATGTGCTTAGGTTTAGTGCATCGGATAATATAAAAGTCCACTTTTTCTTTGTTGTTGGCCTCAGATGGTACTGCAAAATTATCCCCAACATCAACTACATCAGATACCCATTCATGATCCCCTTCATAGATAGGACCCTGCGCAGAGTTTCCAAAGACCTCTTCAACACCGGGACTTAGTTGAGAATAAACCCAAGATCCTATTCTCGCTTTTTGTTTATGCACTTCCCATACTTTCTTGCCCAAAGAAAGACGACAAAAAGCAACCCGAAATCCATATGAGCTACCCGAGTAGGGTCATTGGCATGAACAGGCTCCCGATACAATGGAACTTTCTTGATCCCGTTAATGTCTTACAATCATGGCTATCACTCCTATCAACATCATTGATAGTTATCTCCCAAAAACACGTAAAAATAATGTTCAATATTGTTTTAAACACAACTAATTTCCATACTAGAACCATACCTATATTTTTTCCTCTCCTTCTATCTCACAATCTGATTTAAAATGTGAAATGCAAAACACAACTACATCATGTGCATTCCTTAGTGGTACTGAATTCCTCTTCAACATCTCATGTGTGAGTGCTCTTTTTATTACAAACTCAAAGACCATCATGTTCACACGCATTTGTTCATTACAAAAATCTAAAGAACAAAAAAAAAAGAAAAGATAAAACAATAGAGTAAAGTTGAAGTATTTACCTTTGCCATGATATGATGCAAAGAAGTTCCAGTTTATTGGTATTCCTGTTTTTGAAAAGAATCGCCAAGGAAGTAGAACATCCTTGCACCTTTAAATTGATGGGAACAACCATCGGACCACATGACATGATTCTTGTAGTTGACACCTCTATCAACAAGAAAAATAGCATGTTTTGCAAGCAATGTTGAACAAACAGAACATCATGTTCTCTCATTATCACTTATATAGAAATGTGTTTCCTTAACGATCTTTTCTTTTTGCTCAGAGAATTGGTAGCATGCCTATAAGTGATATGCACCAAAATGGTGCATTGGTCATTCCTCTAATGCGGGCTTTGTATTTCTTGTTGAATTTTGAAGGTATAGTTCTCTGCAAAGTCAATGACTCGAAACTATAGTGTCCTTTGGAAAGGTTGCCAAGCACTCCCCGACTGTTTTGCTTGCCATCTTGCTTCATAATTATGAGGAATAAAAGCATTAAGAAAGGTGTCACGAAAATTGAAATAACTCGCAATCGGTGTTTTTCTTGTACACAAGCTTGTTGACGTGTTTGGGAGCTTGTCAGAAATGACAATAAACACATGTCATTACCACCTTCTTGGAATAAGCAATTCATTAGCAAATATAGTGCCTTCTTAGTAGCTATTGAAACTTCTTTTCGACCCGTGCTGCTCAACAACAGGTTTGCTTTACCAATTCTCTTTGCGGTCTTCAAGGAATCCGCTATTGTCGCACTTTTCTTCTTCACATTTTTCACCTTCTCAAAGACCTTCTTAATGGGTTCTTCAACTATGTTCTCGCCCCATAATAACTATTTCTATAAGAATGGCAATTGTTCTTAGTTGATTATAAGTGTGCAAAATGTTACCTTGTCGCCATAAACACTCGCCATATAAAAAACAGTTTCAATTCATGTACATTTCACAAGAACGTGTCAAGAACATGTGCATCACCTTAACAAATGTCTTCCACTCTACTTGATGGTCCAACTTGTAATCTCTTTCTTGTGGACAAGTTGGGATCTTTTTTGTTCCACATGTTTTGCATTTCAAGAGTGACATGTTATGTTGATGCCACTCTTAAGAATCATCCTTAGAACATACCATAGCTCTCCAAAGCTCGAGGTTGAAGTGTATGTAAATATAGACGCATTGCAAGTTGGTCCTGGACCACATAAATCACAATTGCATGTGCAATTGGTACCATGAATGTTCTGATCTAGTCTTACTTTGTTTATGGCCAGTCTCACAAAGTCAATTCTCAAATGATAGATACAGCAGCAAGTTTCTCTATCTTTTACCTTCCTCACATATGGAGGTTTGAGCATGGAATGCTTGAAAATGATATTTGAAATTCGGATATTGTTTTACAAAGCGTTGGTAAAAACTACCCGAGAAATGGTCGGCATGTCGCATGTGTGATAAAACTTTTCATCATTGTAACAATTTTCTTAAAATTACCCGGGTCTCCTCAAGAAAGTGAAGTGCATGCAAGATCTTCTTTCCCTCGATGAGGCTTTAATCTTGATGACATGCTTCTTACATGAAGAAACCCTTGTGTTGTACCTCCAAAAGTCAACAACTAGTTTTCTCTCATTGTAAGATAGTTTGTCACATCTAATCTTATTCTTGAACATGGACCATGGTCCATCACCATGTTCAAGACATACTCTCCTTTCTTCTGGCTAGCTTGTAACAATCTTTTCTGTTCAAACATAGAGTTCTAGAGAATGCTGATTTGTTGATGTCACTATTGACAAAGATAAACCATGGCAAAGATTTCTTGCCCTCCTAATATCTTTTTCTTCTCATTCTTATGAGTGCAAAAAGATTTTTTAAATTTTCTACAATACTCTTCAATACAGACTCTTCCTTGTTTGCTTGGAACAAAGAAGTTCGTGAAGCCACTTTGTCTTGCAGAGATTGAAGTATCTCCTTTCTATCTTTAAAATTTGCACTTTGAAGAACCTTTTTACCTTGAGTGCAACTCTTTTGATAACCTTCTCTTTTTCCATGTCTTTGAGATCTCCTTTGTAGTAAGGCTTCTTCATCTGCTTTGCAAGCTCTCTTTTCCCTTTAAGACTCCTCTCCTTTCTCCTTAACTCACTCTATACCTTCTAAAAGCATCACCATCTGCAAAAATATTTTTGAAGTTCAATATTAGAGAAATCTTTCGTGTTCGAGTAAATTGCTAAACTTACTTACCTTCAAAACAAGGTTCTTCATGACATTGGGTTTCTTGAGTGCTTTGTTGGCCAACCTTCATAATCTTCAAAGTCTTGGGGAAAAGAATCTAAAGATGGATAAGAAATAAAATTACTTAAATTAAGTAAAAAGATTGAAAGAAAAGAAAAGACTTGAAATTACCTTTGGAAACAAGGTCAAAAAACTGTGGACATTCATTGCCTTGGTGTAATTGGCATTTGATTCAATTTGTTCATAAGGTTCGGAAAAGATTCTAAACATGAAAGCAGGTTCATCAACACAACCAACACCAACAAATTAGGAGAGCAGCTTCCCAACAACTATGAAGTAAATTAGTACCGGATGTATGGGATCCGTTGTAGCAAAGTGGGATCTCTTTGTTCTCGCATCTTGATTCACAAATAAGTTGCTTATCATTCAAATTGTGTCTATTTTGCTTGTCACACCCAAATAATATGTAATGAATTATGAGTATCGGGTTACCATGCCGCAATTCTTGCACAAATTAAACTGTATTTATCCCCGAAATGGAATCTTCAATTGCAGATTGCCGAGAAATTGCATCGACAATTCGAGAACAAATGGCGTAGAAGTTTTCACCTGTTCCTCAAAAAAAATTGAAGGCTAGATAGCAGTTTGTCCACATCAAAATTAACATGTGTCTTGCACACGATGCACAAAATGCCTCTCCCGGTCGCCCATAGCGGAACCGGAGAAAATTAGCAGCAAAGAAACTCATGAAATTATTGTCGTGGGATGCACAAAAACGCCAAATCTAATTTTAAAATTCATTTTGCATCAGGTGGTCACAACCTCTGGATCAAAGACCACGGATTAGCAAAGACCACCTGATTTTGAAGTAGCAAATTCCGTGCCGGATCAACCAACGTAATTTGGCTTCAAGAGAAAATGACGCGTGAAGGCCTTTGACGTGCGGCGAAAATGTAATGTGACGGGTCCAGCACTCAACCAGCACATGCGTCGCCCACACTAGAGATTGAGTATGTAAATAAAAAACACACCCTGCTATAGATCAACAAAGTAATCTACTGACTAACCGTCAAATCGGTCTTGGAGCTGCTCCATCCCGACTAGCTGAAGGGTGCCTGGCTGCTGCTTCTCCTCCTCCATCTCCAACTGCTCCTAATTCGAATTGGGGCCCCAAAGCCCTAATTTGGGTGTCCCAATTGAAACCCCGCGCCCCCAATCGATTTGGGCCAGGTGGCATGTCATTAATTAACTAATTAACTAATTAGGTTAATTAAGACAAAAATACCCTTAATAAATTAATCCCTTTTAGGTCAACCCCCTAGGTTAACATACCCCATGGTGGCGTATGCCTACTACGTGACGTGTCAGTATATTTATACGTATACCATATAAATACGTGGAACGTCACAGCCGCATCTCAAGGATGTCCAGAATTGAGATCTATTCGACTTAGCACAAAACTTCTTTTGCAGCGGGTTGGAGAAGAAAAATGTTGGCGGCCAAGACCGCCGCGATAAACTTCTTGTATTTTTTATTCTCTAATGGTTTGTGTCATCTATATTTCAAGTTAGAAACACATATTTTGTACACACAACACCACACCCTTAATGAATCATGATGTCGAATATACATTGTATACTATGCACTATGCTTCATGTAACATTCATGTCGTCTAGAGAATATTCCCATCTAGATTCTTCCTCTAATGTAACATTAGAAGATTTCCCTCTTTGAAGAAGGCCAAATCCATCTTTTTGTACAAATGTTGGAAAGTAATATTTTTTAGTTATTCGTTTGAAGACCACCAAGTATACACTAAAACAAGAAGACCAAGTTCCCCCCGAAGACCAAGTTCCATGCAGACGACCTATTTTTTATGACAACATTGGATGGATATATAGATAGATAGATATTTTTTATGACAACATAAGATAGATAGATAGATGGATGGATGGATGGATGGATGGATGGATGGATGGATGGATGGATGGATGGATGGATGGATGGATGGATAGATAGACAACGACCTATTTTTCATGACAACATAGATAGATAGATAGATAGATAGATAGATAGATAGATAGATAGATAGATAGATAGATAGATAGATAGATAGATAGATAGATATTTTTTATGACAACATAAGATAGATAGATAGACAAGTATACACTAAAACAGGAAGACCAAGTTCCACCCGAAGACCAAGTTCCATGCAGATAACGACCTATTTTTTTATGGCAATATAGGATAGATAGATATTTTTTATGACAACATAAGATAGATAGATAGATAGATAGATAGATAGATAGATAGATAGATAGATAGATAGATAGATAGATAGACAACGACCTATTTTTCAGGACAACATAGGTTAGATAGATAGATAGATATTTTTTATGACAATATAAGATAGATAGATAAATAGATAGATAGTTGTTATGACAACATAACAACATAGATAGATTTTTTATGACAACATAAGATGGATGGATGGATGGATGGATAGATATCTCGTTACACAACAGATTCGTCCAGGTCAAGCTACTCGCATGGGACCCACACCAGAGAGACAACATCCACCTCATATCACGTGTTGATTTTTTCAGTCAGCCAGACGCCAACTCCTACTATGACTCACGTTCTCAATAACGTTCAACAGCTGCCTTGGGCTCACGATAAAATTGAAATTGATTTGTGCAGTGAAGTCTTAGCACATGGACAGCTTTATACAACACTCACTCGCATACAAAAAAAGATAGATAGAAGAGAAGACAATAAGATGAAGACTACGAGCAACGTCGTCTATACGGAGCTACTTCCATGACCAAGGTACGAGATTCTCACTTCACCAGAACAGGAGGAAAAGAAAAAAGAGTGAGAGAGAGAACATGACATTCACTTCCACGCCGACGATATAGGTGGAGCACTGCAATGTCCCTCTACACCATAGGCAACACGCCAATGGGGCAACTTGGGTTCGACTCCGAAGGGCGCACACAACCAATACTACAACTAGACTCACAAGAAATTGGTGCTGGCTCAGCAAGCGCTAATTTCTTGTACAAATAGATGATATTGCATGTATGGATTTGTGTTGTTTTGTTATAGTATGGTTATTTTGTATTCCTTTATTCCTTATTGTAGATTACTTTTCAACCTTTTGGAATACAAAATGTGCAATCTATTTTGCATCAAATATCGAAAATAGACGGGCTAATTGGCCCATAGGCCTCAAATGAATGGAAATGCATATCGAGATGCATCTCTGCAGCAGAGTTTCTGTTTAAGGCCAGCCATTCATGATGCAAAATCAGAATAGAAACCAGGATCAAAGTCCGTTGAAGACCCCACTTCCTGCAAATTACTGTGTTGATCAGCAGTCTGAATAGGGAATCCTATGTTGGAGTCAGAAACAGACTGGGTTATCTGTCTAGAGAGCTCAAAACTGTTTGAATTTGCTTGCACGGGATGTTTGCAATGTTTATCTATATATTCCACTGCATAATGTTCCCTTTCAGTTTTTTGTACCCTTTTTTTGGCTGGGCAATTTTGTTCCTTACATTTATAATAGTCTCTGCACATTATACCAAGTCTTCTATTAGTAATTGACATGTTTGAAATAAAGAATTGTCACCTTACTACCTTGGATATGGAGACCCCCAAAATACTTTTCCTACCATATTTCCTCCGGACATAACCATCATCCCGAGTCCTTCACTCTTGTCATCCCTTGGTTTTACGATTTCAAATTTCACACATTTCCTAAAAGCAAAGACATTTCATGCATTATGCAATTCTGCAGCATCAAACAAAGGAAAAAAAACAACCAACCCCTTTACGGAATAATTTCACCGAAAGGGCTGCTATATTGTTCGGATAATAAATCTGGCTAATATTTTGAGTAATTGGAATAGGAGAAAGCAAAGGGCTGCATGCAAAGAGGGGCTCGATTGAAATTATGGTAGTGAGCTGAACCAGGGCAATGTCTTTAAAATTGGCATAGTTAAGGGTGCCATCAATTCCCATCTGTTCAATTTGTCTTGCATGGCTGCACACCTTGTGGATGTTCGAAATCGGAGATTGATGTTCGTCCATGTTCAATT
Organism: Isoetes taiwanensis; assembly: GCA_021234155.1. Classification (NCBI taxonomy): domain Eukaryota; kingdom Viridiplantae; phylum Streptophyta; class Lycopodiopsida; order Isoetales; family Isoetaceae; genus Isoetes; species Isoetes taiwanensis. The sequence continues at coordinate 241,038 of JAJEKV010000291.1, read as the reverse complement.
GCATCTAAATTAATGGCAATGCTTTGAATCTTGTGTGCAGATGCAGAGTCTACAGAAAGGCTTATATATGTGCCATCTGTTTGACCAGCCGCCCCATTGACTGTTCTAGAACTAGTCAATACGCAAATCAAAGCTCCTGGAACGCGCGATTTCTTCTCTTCCACTTGACCCAACCTTAAGAAAGTCAATGTATAATAATAAGAAAAGTTGTTTCCTAGCGAAATTAAAAGAAAAAACAGCATAATATCGTCTCTCTAACAACAGTAAACCGCGCTTCTAGATCTTGCAACTGTAGCTAACGTGACCTTTAAACTTGATATATTGAAATACAAATCTGTCTCCATTTTAGATGCTAGCGGCAAGTGGTTGTACCACAAAATTAAACGGACACGCATGAGGAGGGCCCAAAACTTGGTAGCCATTTTATGGGGATGTGAAGCCATTTTATGGGGATGGGAATGGCAGTTGGGATGCCATTCCGGCACATAGGGAGGGCCCCCGCGACCGGCGGTAGCCAGGAGCGGGTCTCTCGTGTGCCGGAATGGTAGACGAACTGCAGTTTCCCTACAATATAGAAGTTGGGGATCTGCTCTATGAGATCAAGCTATGAATCTCGGACCTGCACTTGCACCTGCGAAGATCTGCACCTGCAAAGAATAGATCTGCAAAGAACGGATCTGCAAAGAACGGACCTGCAAAGAAGAAATCCGGAAGCATGAAGCATGAACAGAGCCTGTGCACAAATAGATCCTGTGCACAGGATCCTTCATATCTAGTAAAATTTGTGAACAGCATCCTTCATACAGGATCAACAGTTTCTCATAGTAAAATTGTCCAAGGAATCAATTACATGGGCAAAATATTCTCAAACATTCGTAACTGGTACATGAAACTTTCATTTCATATATACACCCAGTGTATATGTGCATCTATTCTTTCAATTCAGAATAACACCAAGAGAGCACCTTGTTGCGATGCAGTTTGAATCTTTTTTACTGCTGTTCCTTTGCCATGAAACAAAAATTTAGGCCGCCATGATAAATTTTTTGTTGTAGATTACTTTTCAACCTTTTGGAATATAAAATGTGCAATCGTGTAGTTTGTGCCGTTTTAAGTAAAAGAGGCATGTGATAACTTATCGCCTAGAGGATATTTTGCATCAAATATCAAAAATAGACGGGCTAGTTGGCCCATAAGCCTCAAATGAATGGAATTGCATATCGAGATGCATTTCTGCAGCAGAGTTTCTGTCTAAGGCCAGCCATTCATGATGCAAATCTAGGTCAGGAGTTGCAGGATAGAAAGCGGGATCAAAGTCCATTGAAGATCCCACTTCCTGAAAATTACTGTGTTGATCAGCTGTCTGAATAGAGAATCTCAATATGCTGGAGTCAGAAACAGGTGGGGGTATCTGTCTAGAGAGCTCAAAACTGTTTGAATTTGCTTGCATGGGATGGTTGCAATGTTTACCTATATATTCCACTGCATAATCCTCCCTTTCAGTTTTTTGTACCCTTTTTTTCGCTGGGCAATTTTGTTCCTTACATGTATAATAGTCTCTGCAGATTATATCAAGCCTTCGTATTAGTACTGACATGTTTGAAATAAAGAACTGTCACCTTCCTACCTTGGATATGGAGACCCCAAAATACTTTTCCGGCCATATTTCCTCCAGACATAACCATCTTCAACAGGTCCCTCACTCTTGTCATCCCTTGGTTTCTGGATTTCAAACCTCACACATTTCCTGTTACATTGAAAGAGCAGCATTTTCATGCATTAGGCACTGCATGCATTTCACAGCAAGAAAAAAAAAACCAACCCCTTTCTAGAATAATTTCGTCCTGAAGGGCTCCTACATTGTTCAGTTGATAAATACTGGCTAATATTTTGAGTCATTGGAATAGGAGAGACCAAGGGCGGCCGCAATGCAGTAGGCTCATTTGAAATCATGGTAGTGAGCTGAACCATGGCAGTGTCAGAAATTGAAACCAGATTCGATGCAATGTCTGCAAAATTGGCATAGTTAAGGGTGCCATCAATTCCCATCTGTTCAATTTGTCTTGCATAGCTGCACACCTTTTGGATGTTCGAAATCGAAAATTGATGTTCATCCATGTCCAATTGCATCTAAATGGATGGCAATGTGGATCTTGTGTGCAGATGCAGAGTCTACAGAAAGGCTTATTATATGTGCCATCTATTTGACCAGCCGCCCTGTTGACTGTTCTAGAACTAGCCAATACGCACTACTCTTCCACTTGACCCAACCTAAAGAAAGTCAATGTAAAATAATAAGAAAAGTTGTTTGCTAGCAAAATTAAAAGATAAAAAATCATAATACCTTACTCTGCATTGTCTCTCTAACAACAGTAAACCGCACTTCTAGATCTTGCAACTGTAGCTAACATGACCTTTAAACTAATTTGGAGCAATTTCTATCTTTACTTGACATTTTGAGAGACAAATCTGTCTCCATTTTAAAAGTTAGAAGCAAGTGGTTGTACTGCATGTGCCAATACCACAAATTAAACGGACAAGCATGAGGACAGTAGTCTAGTTGCAAGTAGGGCCCAAAACTTGGTAGACATTTTAGTGGTATGTGAGGCCAATAATACAACAACTCTATGGGTACCTACATAATCCTTTAGTAATTACTCTGTTCAACTTTTATATGATAAACTAGATACTCCTAAAATCTTTTTCTTCCCTCTTGAGAAACCTTTAGAGATGGGGATTCTTTTTTGTGCTCCTTTCTTCTAAAGGTCCCATAAGCCAGCTGTTTCTGGGCATGTTCAGAATTTATTCAGGTGCCATGTAAGACCATGTCATCTGATCTTATGGAAACTTGTTACATTATGCACAGATCTTTATAACTTTACTTCTATGGAACTCCGTATATATAACTCAAGTTGAGATAATATGCCAAGGAACACCGGAACAGCGACATTGACATTATTAGGCTATGGTGCATAATTCAAGTCAAATAGAACACTTCTCTGCAAGGATTGTCAACTATGGACAAAGAGTAAGGAACAGGTCCATCAGCTTAATATTTAAATTCTGGTGAATAGAACGGTGATGAAGAGCATCTACTTTGTTTATAAACTGAAGCTATGGATGCTGTTCACGAATTGCATGCTGCAATTCAGAAGGGTTGTAGCCATGCTAATCAAGTTCAACAGATGATGGATGGTGGAACAGCTGATTCCAAATCAATCCAGGTTGAAGCATCTGATATTATCATTACATTTTCTGATGTGATCCGTCTACTCAATATCATGGCCGCTGATCCAATTTTTTCTAGTCCTGCCACTGCATTTAGAAAATCTGAGACCTGTTCACAAAGCTCTAACCAAAATGGGAGTCCTCGTAGAGCTTATGATCTGCGCAATAACAAGAACAGCTCCCTATCTAGATGCATCAATGGGTTGGTTGCTAATTTTTACTAATCAATACTGATTTTTAAACTATGCATTTTAAATTTAACAGAAAATGTACCTCAAGGAGGACTGAACTCCAGCAACCCAGCAACAATGAAAATAATGAAGGACGTTCGGAAGATGGACACATAAGGAAGAAATCCGGCCAGAGATTTACATGCGGATCACCATATCCAAGGTTTGAACTTCATGCTTTCTTAAAAGCATAGAGTGGACTTTTACTGTCCAGTGCGCAAGTTTGTGCAGAAAAAGGAAGACTTGAAGTTTGAAGTTACCTATACAAAAAATTGATCGAGCGCCGAGAACATTTCTCTTCTATTCTATTCTATTCTTTGGTGACTTCCGTGTGTTTAGGGAAGTGAGTACATATCTAACACTAATCTTGGGCCCTTAATTTTTTATTCTTTAATGGTTTTTGTCACCTATATTTCAAAGTTAGAAATATACTAGTGAACGTGTGCTCGGCTTTGCCTGGCTAGTATTCTGGCATGTGTTTTTACTCAGCCTTTTAACATCATGTCATGCAACATGGCATCTATCGTTGTCATTGATTGGTCTTAATTTTTTTGAGATCTATGGTAACATCATCTTAAATATTGTTGTAACCCACATGATTTTACGAAAGAATAATTTATACATAGAAGGGACATTCAATAATATTTTAATAAGAGTCGCCAAACTCAATGCTTCAGGATTCTCTTTTTCTTTTTTCTGATGATCCTAGAATATCTTGAGTTCCTTCGTGGATCTGGAGAAATAAATTTGATGATCACTCTCCATTCTGTCAGTCACCAAAGAATCCTGTTCTTCAGAGCAACTTAGCAACTTTAATGGAGTCTTTTCTAATGAGAGAAGGGCACAGAAAATATCAGAAAGACAGTGAAGATTTGTGGGCTGCTATCTTCTGCAGGGAGGTAGTACAAATTCATTACTTGTGAACATTTTTTGTGAACAATAACCTTATTCTCACTGAGAGGCAGCTAACAAAGATACAGGTCCATGTATAATAATCATAAGCTTCTTGCTGATATGTATGGATCCTTTCTGATTCTTTTGGAGGGTAAGGACAAATTTCGTCTGTTCTACAACAATAGTTGGCCTGCTGAGCACTACTCCTTTGGAACTACTGATGCCTTCAATGCCTATTTTAACTCCATTTTCTTTGCTGATTTCTAAACATTCCATCCTTCTTGCTATTCCCTGAACATACTTGTGCTCTTGTCTAATTTTTTATATAGTTTCACTATTTTGGATTATTAACCTGTTGACAGGATTTAAGAGTTGAGATAGCAGTTGGTTATTCACTTCATGATCTTCTGGAGCAGTTGGACATTCTAGGAGGCTGTGACATTCAGGAATCTATAGTTATTTATCTCATACACTTTATAGTCTTTTTGATAATTTCAAGGGGTCATAGTTCTGATGTACTATGAGGCTCTGTACTGGTTATAAATTTCTATCTTTTGGCATGCTCTTATATCAAAAGCATGTTCTTTGCTATGTACTTGAGGATTTATAATTAATGATAAAACCATCTCTTACTTTCAAAAATAAAATAAAATCATAGGAACGTATGCGAATTTTGCGACGTGGATGTTTGAGATATGTCGCAAACTCACGTCGCAAACAACCCATTCTCTTGTAGTGCTATAGAAACTGGAAGACTAACTTTGTTTTGGTCGTAGCTCTGATTTGAGTTGCTATGGAAACCCTTGCCGAGGAGAGGAACTCCGAGCATCCGAGCTGAGCAGAGGGACTCCAAACAGCTATGGAAACTCTGCCAAGTAGAGTGCTGCAGAGGAAACAAAGGATAGCGGCGCTTCTATGCGATAAAGTGGCCGAGACATTGCATCTTATAATTTAAGCCAAAATTTACAGATTATTACATTGGGAATATTGTGTTTTTAGTGTGATTTTTGCACTAAAACAAAAGTCACCAAATAACATCAATTTAAATCAAATTGCATAGCAATCTAAGAAACCTTGTAACAAATAGAATGTCTAAGTCGTGAGTTGGTCTTTAGAATGCAAGAACGAAGTGCTCCAATTGTACTCTTACCATGCATGCAACCTCTTGATCTCAGCCGAATTACCAGTTCAGTTTTGGCTTTTATTGTTTAGGGTCTGGGTTTGGGATCTCCTGTAAGACAACCTATGAGGGCCTTGAGATCAAACAGGAGAATCTTGGCTGAGTATCACGTGGGATTTTGCAAAAGAACAGAAGGAAGGAAACAGAAAAGAACAAACAACAAACAGTGAGAGAAAATAGTCAGATTTTTTGAATTCAAGAGTGCATTATTTATATCAGCATTATTCCCATTTGAGTTATTGTATGGAATTTCATTCTCGTTACAATTAGTGTACTAGAAATACCTAGAATCACAAGTAGAGCAAGTAGGAGGTAATCCATTCCACCTGAGATCCAAGGATGTTTTTTGGCCAAAACAATCTGTGAAAGGAATAGAAATAGGAATTTCTTTGGAGAGGTCAATTTGGACATAAACAACAAGGGGCTTGTAGGGAGCATAAACAGTGGAGACATAGTTCCCAATAGAGTTAAACAGACTCCTGATAGATTCTTCATTCCAATAAATTGGATTTAAGCCAAATAAAGATGTTGCGGCTACATAGAAATTGTTGAGGTCAGCAGTTGAGAGCTTGGGATTCCATTTTATAAAGGATAAGTGGATATTCTCAAAGACAAGAATACCACTGTGCAGAAGAAAATTTGCAGACCTTTGGCTACCACATTCAATCATAATATAAGGATAATTAAGCTAATAAACTATCTTGATTGAAAGACCTTTTTGAAGAGAGAGCAGGAATGACCATAACTTTTCAATACTGATGCCAACTTTGTTGACCTTAACAGTAACATCAATATTCGAGAGACATTTCAATTTTTTCAAGCACCATTGGAGAGTTAAGGTAAATACCATGAACAGTAGCAAGGTTGGAGGAAATATTTGGTCGCCCTTTTTGAAGAATTGAATCCCAGGTTTCATCAGAGTTTACTTCATTAACAGGCCTCACGACCCCATAAGGAAAAGGAACTCCAGTTGCAGGGTTAATTTGAGGTCGATTACCAATTGCACTTGGATCCTTTGAAAGATTATCCCAAATTGGAGTCTTATCAGAAAGAAAAGTAAGATCCTTAAAATTTCCAAAAGGGATGAAATTCAAAGGATCAGCAGAAATTTTCCAAAGATTTGACAAAAGAGTGATCTAATCCGCCTTCGGAAGCGCAAAGAAGCAATGGAGAAAGGACAATGTCGAAGAATTTAGATTTAACGAGCCACTAGAACTCATAATTGCATTAGGAGAGAACAACAAGGGGAAAAAATTGGACGTGAAAAACAGGGAAAAGCCAAAGATAGGGAAAAAATCAGGCTAAAAGATAGCAGGGAGGCAAATTTCACAATGCAGGTGGAACGAATTACCTTCAAATGCTAAACTGTAGAAATTAGTCATAACTAGATCACAGAAAACAGAATTGATCAAGATGGGGAGTACAATTTGACAATAATTTTCTCATCCGACCAGTCACAATGCACTCTAAATATTGCAGTAGCTTGAGTTCTTCTGCTTCCGACAAATTCCTCCAACCAAGAATCAATGATCTCTGTTTCAAATTCAATACAGCTTGGTACAAAGGAGTATTCTTGTGAGAAATAATTGTCCGGGAAGAAGTTCTCTGATAAGAACAAATTCCAAAGATCAGCAGGAGGGCTACAAAGAAATCCACAAATCAGTTTCTGTCCCTAGCAGAACAAAGAGCAGATGGGGGTTGAAAGCATTGTATGCTTTGCAGAGGAAATGTAAAAAAGCAGAAATTTTTGATTGGGGATTGAAGAAAAAACTGTATTATGCACTTGTCCAAAGCATTATCCTATATGGATGTGAGGTATGGGGGCCAGGTCTCTCTCTAGATGCTTGGAAAAGGATCGAGAAGGTACAAAAGAAATTTTTGATGACAGAATTAGGTTGTAAAATGCAAACACCTTATCCTATGTTTGCTAGCGTAGCGTGCATGATGCCCCTCAAGCGTAAGCATTATGTCGACATTGAGGTATGTGAAAAAGGTGCTCAAGATGGACGACAATAGTCTTCCCCGCCTTTCTATGAGTCAAAGCAGCCAACAAGGTTGGTTTACAAATATTCAAGAGTGGCTAACTAAATGGGGGATGTCGTTAGATGAAATGCCTAATGAAGGAAACAACATAAGAGCTTGGATACATGCGAATGTGCAATGGAAATTATGGCACACCGCTGGCACGAAAATGGACTTCTATAGGAGGATCATAAATCGCGTTTTGCAAGAAGCACCGCACCTTAGCAGAAATCTCTCTCCATATAAAAGGCAAACTGTGTGCAGACTAAGGCTCAGCTCTCACCATTTGGGAGTGGAAGTAGGAAGATGGGGGAACCTTCCTAGAAGTAGAAGAACATGCAAAGTATGCGGCTGTGACGAGATTGAGGATGAAGAACATTTGATACTGCTATGCCCCGCCTATCGAACATAAGGCACGATTCCGGGTTCACCTAATGTTAAAACGCTTCTTGAATTTTTTGCGCTTGAAGCTACCACTATTGGAGACTTTCTAATAGAGGTGCTGAAAATGCGAGAGATGTCTATTTCAAATTATAAACATTTACTTGATTTATATGATGAAGATGAGAGTAGAGAGTCCAATGATGCCTCCATTGAAGGCACTTTGGAAATAGAACTTTCATGACTGACGATTGTACATATTTTTCTTACTGCTATGTCTTCTAGACCTGATGGTCTCAAAGACGAAATAATCAACATTCTATTCTATTCTATTCTATTCTATTTGATAATTGCAAAAAAATTTGATTCCATATAAGAGAGCAAATTATAAGTAAATCAATAGAGCTGGCCCTCTACAAGGGCAGCCACTTTTAATTTCTTGAAATTACTTTTAAATCCGACACAATTTCAAGCTTTACAGTAGATTTTTGCCAAGAAACGAATTCAAACAGAAAAAGGAGGAAAAGAACAAAAATTTCAAGAAAAATAGCGCAGGCATTTTCCTCATCATTGTCTTTCATGACATCTATCATGGAGGATCATATCTCAGCAACCAGAGATCCTTTGATTCTTACTTTGGAAAGATTCTTGAATTAGCATTCTAGATTGGTCGGTTCAGGCTAAAATTTGTCCGTATTAGGGAGATATGGCAAAAAGAGTGAAGCTGAGTCAGAATTGACTGCACTATGTATAGTCTTCTGCAGTTTGGTTCTTGGAGCTAGAAGCCATTGAGGTGCAAGCAATTGCAAGGGGACCAGTGGTCCATATATGAAGAATTCTCAGGTGGGATTTAGAAGCAAAAAGCAGATCATAACAAGGTAGAGCAAAGCACGAAAGAGAAAGCAGAGGGAACTGATCGAGGTAGCTAGGAAAAGAAGGAAAGACGAGAGAGGGGCACAAAAGCATGCAAAAGTGGAATGGGAGTTTGGCACCAGGAGATTGAACTAGTTGTATGGTGTGAGGTGACCTCATATCTCTCTTTCTCAGCCAAGAGAATTCGAGATGAGGGCATATGATAAGGGGAAGAAGAGGTATATGCTATTGAAGAGGAAGAGGGAAGGTGCATCGAACTAATGCATGTGATGATAAGTATGCTCACTTTAATATTGCTTTCAAATTTTTTTGGAACTTAGACACAAGGCCCCCCAAAAAAGACTGTTATCAGTTTTATAGTTATTTTTTGTATTAAACCACTAAAATAAACTAATGTTACTAAGTGGGTTAATGTGTTGAATAACCATAGGCAGTTAAATAGTGTGGTTTGCATATAAGGTTTTTCAACGTGGTATATCTATATCGTAAATATCTAGATTTTTTCATTGTGGCTTGTTGCTATAGTTTTTCACCATGGTTCTTCCTTGGTTTGTTGCTATGTGACATGTCGGCCAATTAGTAGTATACTTTATAAATCACTAATGGCTTTAGCCTTAAAGAATTGTGCAACTCGTAGTGGTATGTTAATCACCTCATGAATTTCTTGTTACATGAACCATTATTGTCGCATAGAATAAAGGCTTCCATTTTTTCATTATAAGATTTAACAACTTATCCATCAAACTAGTCGTGGCTTTGTATCTTTATAATATTTTTGCTGGAAACAAACTAATTGTATCTTAGATTAAACAATTGATGTTAGTTTAATAAAGAAATTAAGACACTTCATTTGTAAATCAATAGTAGCTTTAGCTTCAAGGGATTTGCAATTTGTGGTGGTTGTTAAATAAAACCATTGTTGTTCTACGGGATAAATGGTTCAAGTTTATTACCAAAATGTGAACAAGCTTTCCATCAAAACAAATTTGACTATGTATCTTCAAATATATTTTGCGTTAGAAGTAAACCAATGTCTTATATTGTACGATCTAGTGTCTCGTTTGTAAACCAATAATAGCTTTAGCTTTAATGCATTTGGAGTGCATGGTGGCATGCCCAATGAAACCACAATGGTTTCATGGAGTAGATCCTTTCAGCACATCGAGTTGGAGCGGCACGACCCGATCGCCCCCGACACCTGCTAGTTTGTTTTCGAGATGCCCTGTCCAGACTGCACATTCTACGGCATGGCAATCACTTGAAAGGAACCGCCTTCTCCGTCCAGGAAGACCTCACCCCCGCACAGCTCTGCAGACGAAAGGAAGAATTATGTCGGGTTCGTGAGGCGCGCCTACAGCGGAAGTGGGCCGTATACAGAGGGGGCCAGGCTATCATCCGAGATCGCTGGCCACTTGATCCGTGGGCAATTTCTGTATAGCCCTGTGCTTTGCGGTTCCATTTTGGTTTCGGTTTTGGTTTGGCTTTTAACTCCTCGTTTTATTGTCTATATTATTATTTGACATGGGGCATAGCCCCCGAGTTCTGCTTGGGCTTATGCCCGCTGGTTTTGTTCTCAGTATTGTGATTTGTTAGGGGGCTCAGCCCCCGAGTTCTGTTGGGGCTCATTCCCTCTTCTTGTGTTCTGGTCCCATAACCCGTTGGGTTCCGTGGACGTTAAAAAATTTTCCTTTCCTTTCCTTTCCTTTATGGAACATGTGATTTTCTATAACAGTAGTTGTTCCTCAAGTGGTCTTCCTCACATAAAGACACTAGTTCTCAAAAACAATATATTGAAAGACATAAGAAAAAAACAACATGAAATAATAACTTGAGATAAAAGGTTTTCCATAGTTATTGTTTTTGTGCAAATTAATTTTCAATTTTTATTTAAAAGCCTTCTAGGAATCGAACCCAGAGATAAATCCATTCATTCAGGCACAATATTATAACAATATTACATTGAAAAAAAAACGGAAAAAAATGGATGAAAGCCTATCAATCTTAATAATAGAACACAAGCCATGGACCTATATATGATCATCATCTCTAATTAATCAGAAAAGGGGAAACTTGATATATAACAGAAATGATTTGTGGACGAGGGGACAGACGGTAAAATTTGACTAGATAGGAGCGAACAGAGAATTTGAATGATCTATTCAACACCAGACTCGGTAGTTCGATTCAACTGGTCTTGGCAGCCAAAAGGCCTCAGAAGAATTTGTCTGCAGTAAGAGAACGGTAATCAGAAGAATCAGACCGGGGAAGCTTTCTTGTGAATGGGAGCTGGTGTGAACGGATCCAGCAGCCCTTCTGTAGCCGAAGACCTTGTGTAGCTGACGTTGGATCACTGCAGAAGTCGTGACTGTAGGCAGGGAAGTCGACCAGGATTCTGGTCTTGTATGGGTAAGCTGGTATATCTGCAAGTAGTGCATATCCGACTGGAGATACCATAGCTCATGTGTTGACAGGGATCATAATACCGGAGATGGATTTTTGAAGCAGGTGCGCAATCAAAAAACTCAAAGGCGGTAGTTTCTAGCAACAAAAGCATTTAATAAGAAAGTCCTACTACAAAAAAAGTCCCTGGCATCCCTATCACCCCGATCTGCAAGAAAACAAACCAAACACAGAAAAATAGCCGAATACAAGACAACTGCTCCACCAAATCTCGAAAGTGGCTGCCTGAACGTGGCTAAACTGCCTGAACAACTGCCCTAACAATCTCCTTCGTGGTCTCTGCCAACCAAGGCGCATAACCAAGGCGGCAACCAAGGCGGCAACTGGGACAAGCCATGGCTCAAAAAACACAGTAGCGAATTTTCCATTAATTTAAACCGTTAATCAGAGCCAATAAGATCATTCGACAAGGATCATGATCTTGACCGTTAATGGGAGCCAATAAGATCATGGGACAAGGATCACCATTTTGATCGCTCATCTCAGCCAGTGGATTCTATATCACATTACAAAAACATTAATTCCTCACTATATTTTTTATTTTAATCAATATTTTAATATGTTTTTGACAAGTAATGGCAATACCCATGATTAATGGTTTCTCATTCTCATTGTTATTAGGGACTCAAGCTTTATTGTTTCAAGATTATTATATATAAAGCCAATTTTTTGTCTTAAATTTTGGCAAAAGACTATAGGTCATTACCAAGGAGGGATCTAGAGATCCCAACCATCTAACTTGGAGGCTTTTGAACCTTCATAACCAAAGATTGGCAACTTCGATATCAATTTCTATCACACCCCTTCATGTTTTGCCACACCCATCACTCAATCTTTGCCATCTCAACCATGCTCATACCATGTTATCTCCCATAAATTTAAAGCAAATAATTTGGGCTAGTTGTGATATGTAATGTAATGTAATTTATTCACTATCTCATAGAGATTCTACGGTCTATATAAGAATGCATATAGAGATAATGACATATGAACGCTTAACATGTAGTGACAGAATATAGCATCGTGAGTCATGGCGATGAGTAATAGATGATGGCATAACGGTGATGACAGGGATAATGCATGACAATCAAGACAAGAATATGGGGATGGTGGATGTAGGAGTCCTCCCATATGAATTTTGTGTTATCTTTCTTGGTCCTTCAAGTTTTGGTTTCATTGGTCTTTCATTGCATAGCACAATCTCCTCATGGTTAAAGGGCTAAGTCAAGGGGTATGGCTCGAGGCTTCTTGATCAAGGGTTGAAACTCTTGATTCAATGGAGGTGAGGGAAAGCATCAAGTGTATCTTAATCTTCAAACCCTTATGACTCTATGGCGGTAAGAATCCCCTCTTATAGTAGTTATGGTTCTGTTCCGAGGGGTATGCCCCAAGGGCACATGGACTAGATTTAGGGTCTTTGTATTGAGTACATGGTGGAGGTATGAGTCCCCCATGTATTGGTTGGACTAATGCAAGATGGAGTGAGTTGACCGTAGGATACTTGTACTTTTTTCACGGTGGAGGGAGCTATGATTTTCATTATTAGTTTTCCATGCCCAACTGTCTTGATTGTGGCGTGTAGCCAAGAGGCATTCCCTAAGGCTACATGGCCTAGGGTTCAAACCCTAGACATATATTGTACGCTTAGTGGTGGTACGAGTCCCCCTATGTATGTGATGGTCCTCCCATTGTATGAGCCCTCTCATGCCTACCTACTCCTAGTTTTGTCTACTCACTGCCAAGTCACCCTGCCAACCAATCCCATAGTGCCAAGTTACCCTTATATGTGGTGAGGTACTCTCACACATGAAATTGAATCTCGAAGTGGAAGCATGAGCCCACACTCTCACCCCTGAAGCTAAATCTCTAAGTATGAAATTGAATCTCTAAGTGTATGTTGTCCATGAAACCAAAACTCTAAGCACAGGCTGCCTTTCCAGACTCCCCTACACCAGAAATAGGTTTTTTTATGGTGCATGATCAGATAGCCCAATTCCCAGATCCACTATTGAAAAGTCAATATATGTGAAAAGCAAGTAGTCGCAAAACTTTAGGAAGATCCGACGGTTGGAAGTGCTACAAACGCACATCAGCCCTTGCGGACAATGGGTGGAGAGCAATGTACGACCATTCCAGGCACTCTGACATGAGGAATCGATTGCTCCATGGCATTTCGACTACCGATAATACCCTAGAGACCAAATTTTGTGATCATCTAATTCATCGGCGCCTCCACGTGCTCGACTCCCCGTTGAACATAGGACACGATGCATTATTGTGGTTGTTCTAGACTTCGGACTGGATTGCACCCCCGTTGTTCTTCCCTTCTCCATTCCCCACAAAACTTGATCCCTAGGGTAACAATGACAGTTTGAACAATGTGGCACATTCAGTTCGTTGTCTCGGAGTGTCTGGGGTGATCATCCAGTGTTGCATCCCCTTGTCCTCAAGGGCCGTTGTGTTGTAGCACTTCCAACCGTTGGATGTTGCCTACCATTGCGCATACCATTACATTTTTTTATTGCAAAAGTATGCAATTTGTGATTCTAAACAATGCATAGGTATCTTATAAAACTTACTAGATTTCCATTAGTAATGCTATTAAAAACCATTACACCTTTTTATTGTAAAAATATGCAATTTGTGATTCTAAACAATGCATATCTATCTTGTGAAAAATAATGCTTAATATAGCTAATGGACCATATTGTCATCTATGGTTCTCGTAGACAATGTATTAATCTTCAACCATTCCATGATTCATTTAGAGGTCTTAAAAATACATTACTAGTTTAATAAACCACTACTAATTTTATCCTGTATTGAAATGATCCCATAAACTACAACTAGTTTTAGCAAACCACTATCTTATTAAAAATTGATATAAATAACTATATTGTAAACCACTATTCATTTTGACAAACCACTATAGCATGTGGTTTTATGCTATCAAATAAATTGTTGTATAAAAAACCATGTCTATCATGGTTTTTAGATTTTCTGGTACTATTTTTATATAGCAGTTCATTTTTGGGCGCCTTGTGTTAGATTATCATAATTAGTTGTATCATTGTAGGTTTTTTGAGATGTTCAACTGCAAATTCATTCTCATTTTAGTTTTCTCATAAACACTATTGAACGTATTGTTTGACTTTACAAGAATTTGATAATATAAATGAGGACTTTGTAAATTCAATGATGATTATAGACATTGTTGTTTACAGATTATTTAAAAAATTTGATCATAATTGCTGCTAACAGTTGATCCTCTTTAACTTTGTCATTATATTTCATTGTAGCCTTTAACGGGCTGCCTTCAATGGGATGCCTGGTATCCTATGGAGGCTGCCAGCTCAGCCTTGGTGGTACCAGTACCCCCACCTGTTTGGCAGCTTATAACTTAAAGTAGCATTATCTACTTGGCATGCTATTAAGTTTGCAGTGCAGGTTATCTCGTTGGGCGCGTTGTATGTAGTATGCATAGCATTTGAAATGCATACATGGCTGCCATTTCATTTATGTGCTAAAGTGAGCACCCATTGGCCACCCTCCCCTATGGTTATTTTGTATTCCTTATCTACACATATATAATCGAGTCTTCATTATTATTATTATTATTATTATTTTGTTCAATGTTTCTCCGCCGCCAATTAAAATGCTTCTCAATTTGACACGTATTATGGAGGTTTCTCCGCCGCCTTTATTAGGGGTCTGTTGTATTAATCATAACAGTTGTATCTGTCCTTTTCATAATCAGAGCCAATTAAGACATCCTGGCAATTTCTTGCTGTGGATTTGTTGAACCATCTAAGACATCTGGTTTCCTCGGTAGATCGTCTGCGATCAATGTCTTTTAGAGATCAACAAGAAGCTTTGCTTCCAATCAAGTAATTGGGGCTTTATGCCATTGCGACGGGATCCACCATATTCCAGCAATGTACATCAAGCTAAAAGCAGAGCTATGGTTACCACCATCTGTAGCGCAAGCCAATATTTCCTTTTGATGTATTTGAATTCCGTCTTCCATATATTGCACGACAAGTTTACCTTGGCTTAGATCACAAACAAGTTTACCTTATAAGTTTCCATCTGGCCTCTGCATTGCTAAGGGTCTCTTGGGAAGAAAAAATTGGCAAGCATTCATCTATCTACTTCAGTAGACTATTGCTGACATTTGCAAATCCGTAGACTGTAGTTCCCCTTCAGAAACTTAGACAATAAATCAGAGCACTGAGTTCAGCCTGGAGTTTAACTTCACAAAGATAGCGAAAATAATTCACAGCGCAGATCTGGCACATATCTTTCTGGCCTATTCTTTGTTTTAGTTTTTCTTGCCTTTGCTCTTTCTGCCATGTTCTCAGTGCTTGAACGGCGTTAGATGTTGTTTGCTAAGTTCCTTGAAGTGTCCTTTTGCAGGGTATGGACGATCCAGCTCAGTTTGCCGTCCCATAGCTGGCCTCAGTTGAATGCTCTTGCTTTGTGTGTTAGTATTCTGCTTTTGCTTCAATGAAGCTGGCTTAAGATGCAATCTAATTTTGGTATAACAGAGGTAACCATTCTAGTCCTACCGGCTGGCCTGACCTTGCAAATCCAGGCTATACAAACCCTACCCTTCCAGACTATCAGGATAAAATACTGGGGCCATTTAATCTTATGCGAGCTTCTCATGATCTGTCGTGCCAGATATAGATCCAATAGATGGGCCTCTGCAGTTTTCTAGGCCAGTTTTGGGCTGATTAAAACGGAGTCCTGTTCTTGGAACAAGCTGCTGCTGTGTAGCGCTTCCCTCAGCTGGCCTTTGTTACTGCTATGGCTGACGGCTGTGAGGCTACGAGCATGTATATAGGGCTTTAACAAACAAACATTGACGAATCAAAGAAAATTTATATTACCCTCTGCCGAATCATCCCAATAATACAACCTAGAAGGAAACTGAAAGCCCCAAGAATCTCAATTATATTACCTTCTGCCGAATCATCCTAATAATACAGCCTGGAAGGAAACTGAAAGCCCCAAGAATCTCTGTTACAGATAGCCTAGGCTTAAAAATCGCAAAGAAATAGGAGCTAGGCAGAAAAGCTGCCTGGAAAGCGCAGGCACCGAAGCTTCGGCCTTCCGCGCAAAAATAGCGATGACTGGCTTTGCCCCAGAGTGCTGCTAGAATTGGCTATGGCGACTGCCATGATATAACTATAAGGGAACAAATTCCGAGTTCCTCCTATTGGATTCTTTTTGGAACTTTCGGGTGCCAACAATAATGATTACCTGAAGCACCTTGGCCTACCAAAAAAAATCAATGCCCCTCTTTCGTTCCCTTTTTTTTTTTAACACACCCATAACATAACATTCAACAGTTGTGCTTTCGTTATGTAATGGAATTCTAACCATTGAATAACCTTATTCTAAAAAGAAAAGAAAAAATGAAGATTGGTAGCTAGATGTTCTAGATTTGGACTTGATAAACTTTGAGATTAGGAATGTGAGCCTCTTAATCACTCTGCACTGATAAAAATCCATTGCTAAGCAAGTGGAGCAAGATTGCACCATGGTTCAGTTTTGAATGTATGAACTAACCATAGGCTTGTTAGTGCCAAGTTAGGGGGCCTCAAGTTAAATGGGTCCTTAGGGTAACACTTATCCTTAGGCTTTATGAGTAATTCTCATGAATTGAGGCATTTGACCTAGCTAGATTGGTTCCTTTGAACTAAGACCTTTGTAAAGTAAGTCTAATACCATTGTAACTACGCACACAAAGCATTTAGATTTGAAAAGTAAGTCAAATACCATTCTAGATGCGCACATGGAGCATTTAATTCCGCCAGTCATCTAAACTATAACACAACGCACACAACTAGATCATCTATAACTATTCTACTACTAGACAAAATTCTAACCAATAAGTGAGTCAGTAGATCTTGGGCACTGTGAACAAAATTTTTTGTTTCACTCAGTTGGGTACAGACGGTAGTTGCAGACGACAGAAGGAAGAATTCTGATGTCCAGGATCGCTTGGCTATAAGACAAATATGCTTTCCCTTTTGCTTTACATGCAATTCTTCTTTGTGAATATGCTCTTCCCTTTCTTTGCTAACTTGTGTAAGCAGACACATTCATTGTTTACCATTGGACATTTGGCACTGGCATCGGACGACTTTTACCAATCCGGTGAGCTTCACTGTATAATGCAAAGGCAATCTGGTAGGACAAAAGGTTTTTTTTTTTCGATGGCTCAGAATAGAATTCGGTGCTATTTCTGTGGAGCCACAAATATGTGGTCCATATTCATTGGCGACCATAGCAGAGTTTTCAGTTTGTAGTCCTCCTGGGCTTTAACTCAAGCACATGCTCTGCTGTTAAGCTTTGGGCTGCTACATTGTTGCATGATTTGCATGATCCGACTGATAGATGGCTAGATAAGAGTAGTTTGGCTCTAAAAGTCAAGATGCAGCTACCATGGATGCTAAAAATGCAACCTCTGAAAAGGGTGACACAAAGTGAAATAGCATCGCTCAAAAGGAAGATCGTGTGAAGGTCGATTGAGAAACTGATTGAGCTGATTGAAGCTCGTAAACTATCTTACTGTTGGTTCACATGAGAAGAAAAGCATAGACGCATAAAGGAAGATTGTGGCATGTCTTCTTCTTCTACTTCCATTTCTTCATCATTCATGTTTTTATTTTTAGCTAGACTATCTGTTACACCGTCAATCACTAATTTACCTCCACTCTCATAGTGAGCAATTTCTGCACCCATTGATCCATCAGAAACAAACGTACCCAAGGCACCAAAGTTAAATTATTGTTTCCATTCTATACTCAGAAGGAGGATTCAAATGGTCTCTGATTCACATACCAAAACCTTCTGACTGTAAAACCAAGCATAACCATCATAAAATCCTCCTTTCATTGCAAAGAACATACCTTTTGAAAGAAAAGAAAATCGTCATTACTTTGAAATGTTTTATATCATGATTGGCCATGTACATATTTTTTCTTTAAGCATTTTCTCAAAAAAACAGTTTTCTCAAAAAAACAGAAAACATTTTCTGAAGTCTCACATTTCACAAACATGTTTGTGAAGGTATTAGAAAGAAAAACATTTGCCACCAAGTTGCCCTTAATTATATGGGCATGAACTTCACTCCCTGACAATTGTCTAGTTTTCCTCAATGATGTCTGACAATTGTCTAGTTTTACAAATCCTTCTTTCTCTTTGAACTAGGGTCTTCAATATAGTTTTACAAAATCTTTCTATCTCTGCACTAGGATCTTCAATAGAACTTTGTAATGTTTGGCTCAAAGAATTTTAACGCAGATAGAATGGATTGGGTTGATGCATTTACCATCGTTTGTAGCTGTTTGAATCTCATTAAAATTATAAGATGCTTTTAATGGCAAAGTAAGTGCTTCCATGTATGAAAAAGAAACACAAAAACTATTCCTTCAAGCATGTCGTTAGGTACCCATACTGAAAGATATAGCCAAAATAGGCTGCAGTTGACTGCAAAAGAACATTAATTCATCATTTTGTTAAAAGGCTTAGCGATGCTTTTCGCACTTTTGGGGCAACATTTGACAACATATTACTGTGTCCAATAAAAGTCACCATCCACATTGGAAATTCCAGCATCTCGTAGGGCAAATCATGACAAAACTTAAACTAGTTTTTTGAATCATGGGCCACGTCGTGAACATCCTTCATATCTGGAGTGCTCAACAGTTTCTCATAGTAAAATTGTCCAAGGAATCAATTACATGGGCAAAATATTCCCAAATCAATTACATGGGCAAAATATTCTCAAACATTCGTAACTACATATAGGGTACATGAAACTTCCAAGCGTATATATGCATCTATTCTTTCAATTCAGAATAACACCAAGAGAGCACCTTGTTGCGATGCAGTTTGAATCTTTTCTACTATCCTGTAGGGCATAGTGCAAATAATGCTGTTCCTTTTGCCATGAAACAAAAATTTAGGCCGCCGCGATAAATTTCTTGTTGTATTTTGGAATATAAAATGTGCAATCGAGTAGTTTGTGCCGCTTTAAGTAAAAGAGGCATGGGATAACTTATCGATACCCTAGAGGATATTTTGCATCAAATATCAAAAATAGACGGGCTAGTTGGCCCATAAGCCTCAAATGAATGGATGGAATTGCATATCGAGATGCATTTCTGCAGCAGAGTTTCTGTCTAAGGCCAGCCATTCATGATGCAAATCTAGGTCAGGAGTTGCAGGATAGAAAGCGGGATCAAAGTCCATTGAAGATCCCACTTCCTGAAAATTAGTGTGTTGATCAGCAGTCTGAATAGAGAATCTCAATATGCTGGAGTCAGAAACAGATGGGGGTATCTGTCTAGAGAGCTCAAAACTGTTTGAATTTGCTTGCATGGGATGGTTGCAATGTTTAGCTATATATTCCACTGCATAATCCTCCCTTTCAGTCTTTTGTACCCTTTTTTTGGCTGGGCAATTTTGTTCCTTACATGTATAATAGTCTCTGCAAATTATATCAAGCCTTCGTATTAGTATTGACATGTTTGAAATAAAGAACTGTCACCTTCCTACCTTGGATATGGAGACCCCAAAATACTTTTCCGGCCATATTTCCTCCAGACATAACCGTCTTCAACAGGTCCCTCACTCTTGTCATCCCTTGGTTTCTGGATTTCAAACCTCACACATTTCCTGTTACATTGAAAGAGCAATGCATTAGGCACTGCATGCATTTCACAGCAGGAAAAAAAAAACCAACCCCTTTCTAGAATAATTTCGTCCTGAAGGGCTCCTACATTGTTCAGTTGATAAATACTGGCTAATATTTTGAGTCATTGGAATAGGAGAAACCAAGGGCGGCCGCAATGCAGTAGGCTCATTTGAAATCATGGTAGTGAGCTGAACCATGGCAGTGTCAGAAATTGAAACCAGATTCGATGCAATGTCTGCAAAATTGGCATAGTTAAGGGTGCCATCAATTCCCATCTGTTCAATTTGTCTTGCATAGCTGCACACCTTTTGGATGTTCGAAATCGAAAATTGATGTTCATCCATGTCCAATTGCATCTAAATGGATGGCAATGTGGATCTTGTGTGCAGATGCAGAGTCTACAGAAAGGCTTATTATATGTGCCATCTATTTGACCAGCCGCCCTGTTGACTGTTCTAGAACTAGCCAATACGCAAATCAAAGCTCCTCGAACGCGCGATCTCTACTCTTCCACTTGACCCAACCTTAAGAAAGTCAATGTAAAATAATAAGAAAAGTTGTTTGCTAGCAAAATTAAAAGATAAAAAATCATAATACCTTACTCTAACAACAGTAAACCGCGCTTCTAGATCTTGCAACTGTAGCTAACATGACATTTAAACGAATTTGGAGCAATTTCTATCTTTACTTGACATTTTGAGAGACAAATCTGCCTCCATTTTAAAAGTTAGAAGCAAGTGGTTGTACTGCATGTGCCAATACCACAAATTAAACGGACAGTAGTCTAGTTGCAAGTAGGGCCCAAAACTTGGTAGACATTTTAGTGGTATGTGAGGCCAATAATACAACTCCTCTATGGGTACCTACCTAATCCTTTAGTAATTACTCTGTTCAACTTTTTTATGGTAAACTAGATACTCCTAAAATCTTTTTCTTCCCTCTTGAGAAACCTTTAGAGATGGGGATTCCTTTTTATGCTCCTTTCTTCTAAAGGTCCCATAAGCCAGCTGTTTCTGGGCATGTTCAGAATTTATTCAGGTGCCATGTAAGACCATGTCATCTGATCTTATGGAAACTTGTTACATTATGCACAGATCTTTATAACTTTACTTCTATGGAACTCCGTATATATAACTCAAGTTGAGATAATATGCCAAGGAACACCGGAACAGCGACATTGACATTGTTAGGCTATGGTGCATAATTCAAGTCAAATAAGAACACTTCTCTGCAAGGATTGTCAACTATGGACAAAGAGCAAGGAACAGGTCCATCAGCTTAATATTTAAATTCTGGTGAATAGAACGGTGATGAAGAGCATCTACTTTGTTTATGAACTGCAGCTATGGATGCTGTTCACGAATTGCATGCTGCAATTCAGAAGGGTTGTAGCCATGCTAATCAAGTTCAACAGATGATGGATGATGGAACAGCTGATTCCAAATCAATCCAGGTTGAAGCAATTGATATTATCATTACATTTTCTGATGTCATCCGTCAACTCAATATCATGGCCGCTGATCCAATCTTTTCTAGTCCTGCCACTGCATTTAGAAAATCTGAGACCTGTTCACAAAGCTCTAACCAAAATGGGAGTCCTCATAGAGCTTATGATCTGCGCAATAACAAGAACAGCTCCCTATCTAGATGCATCAAAGGGTTGGTTGCTAATTTTTACTAATCAATACTGATTTTTAAACTATGCATTTTAATTTTAACAGAAAATGTACCTCAAGGAGGACTGAACCCCAGCAACCCAGCAACAATGAAAATAATGAAGGACGTTCGGAAGATGGACACATAAGGAAGAAATCCGGCCAGAGATTTACATGCGGATCACCATATCCAAGGTTAGAACTTCATGCTTTTTCTTAAAAGCATAGAGTGGACTTTTACTGTCCAGTGCGCAAGTTTGTGCAGAAAAAGGAAGACTTGAAGTTTGAAGTTACCTATACAAAAAATTGATCGAGCGCCGAGAACATTTCTCTTTCGTGACTTCCGTGTGTTTAGGGAAGTGAGTAACACTACATCTTGGGCCCTTAATTTTTTATTCTTCAATTCAATGGTTTTTGTCACCTATATTTCAAAGTTAGAAATATACTAGTGAACGTGTGTGCACGGCTTTGCCTGGCTAATATTCTGGTACGTGTTTTTACTCAGCCATTTAACATCCTGTCATGCAACATGGCATCTATCATTGTCATTGATTGGTCTTAATTTTTTTGAGATGCAAAGTGGCACCTATCCTACTTTTAATTATGTAGTTATGTAGTTGTTAATGTGGATTTACAATGAAGATGGCAATACCATTCAAGCAATGGGTTCACCCAACAACCCTCCCTTGTTACAAAGCTTTCCACCTTTAAATTTTAAATTGGCAATTTTTGATTGCGCATGAAATAGCCTCATTATCATAAATGACATGCATACATGGACTTCTCTATGGTAACATCATCTTAAATGTTGTTGTAACCATGCACATTATTTTACGAAAGAATAATTTATACCTGGAAGGGACATTCAACAATATTTTAATAAGAGTTGCCAAACTCAATGCTTCAGGATTCTCTTTATCGCATTGACTTCACTCTTTTCTCCAAGGCTTGAGAACCATACCATAATGCCAAAGAGAACTCCTTATTTTGCTTAAGACTGTCTAAAAATCTACTTTTGGTAGTTTAAGATTGTGCCTATAGCATAAGGCTGTCTTTATATCTAAGGTTCAAGGAAATGCACCTTCAGTTGTTGCATATATTCTGGACTACTTGACAAAGTATAGCCTCTAGGTTCAAAAGTACAATAATTGCTTCAAGGAAACTTGGTATCAATTTCACACCTGAAGGACAGGTATTAATTGTGGAAAGAAACGATATATCCAAAACAATACATATTTTAACATTCTTGTTTCTAGAGTTTGTAGTTGCTTTATGCCGCTGAGAAGCCCTATGTGGGCATTATGTGCTCTGCCGATGAATTATGGGACGTAATAAACATAAGGTTCAGATTATGACACATATTAAAAAAAAAAAAAAAAAAAAAAGACTATGGGGTCCTTGCGAGATTCAGCTGTGGAGGTCTGGCCCTTGCAACCGAAAAGCTATAAAAACTATGGAAATTGAAGATTAAATTTGTTTTGGCTTTAACGAAGGTTAGTAGCAGTCGTAGCTTTGATTCGAGTTGCTATGGAAACCCCTGCCGAGGAGAGGGACTCCGAGCATCCGAGCTGAGCAGAGGGACTCCAAACAGTTATGGAAACTCTGCCGAGTAGAGTGCTGCAGAGGAAACAGAGGATAGCGGCGCTGTTATGCGATAAAGTGGCAGAGACATTGCATCTTATAATTTAAGCCAAAATTTACAGATTATTACGTTGGGGATATTGTGTTTTTAGTGTGATTTTTGCACTAAAACAAAAGTCACCAAATAACATCAATTTAAATCAAATCCAATGCTCCAATTGTACTCTTACCAAGCATGCAACCTCTTGATCTCAGCCAAATTACCAGTTCAGTTTTGGCTTTTTTTTATCCATATTGTTGTTTATTTCAGACATAGAACAATGTCGAGCACCACTCACCAAACACCTTATGAGCTGTGGCACTCTACCAAATCTGAACTTGGACACCTCCGCACCTTCAGCTGCTTAGTCTATGCCCTCAATTTGCATCAAGGCTCCTTTACTTCCCAAAGTATCCCTGCCATTTTTGTTGGCTACTCCCTCACCAAAAAGGCTTATCGGTTATTCAATCCCTTTTAAAATCCTATCTCTTCAGCCGTAATGTTATCTACATTGAAAATCAACTTGGTTCTTCTCTTCTTGTTGCTCCCTCATCACAAGACATTGTTTCGTTTCCCTCCTTTTCCAACCTTAAAAGCCTTGAAATTGTCATGTCTGTGAAACAAGAAGGAATGCAATTGTCTATTGATGAAGGATTGAGAACAAAGGTCTGCTGAAGGGAAACACCGCAGACGCTCAATGGGAACTTGCAAGAAAGCTTGAGATAAACTACGGTTCTCTATCTGTTTATATATGACAGATAGTGAACGGCTACTACTAAAAAGGGAAAGTTTGTTGTGTCTTATAAGCCCCGAAAGTTGTGTAACTACCCGAGATTCTGCCTGTCACTAACATCATGGTGATCTTTGTTTGGATCTGCAACACCTCCACTCAGTGACACGGGAGAATCTCGATCTGGACCCCCACTGAAATCAGTAATGCCAATGACTTGAGTGAACTTGGAATGTTTGACTCAAGCTAACGCCTTGGTGAACATATCAGCTAGATTGTCATCTGTGGGAGAATATTGAAGAGTGATAGCGCCAGTTTGTACAAGATTGCGTAAGAAGTGATACTGAATATCAATATGTTTGATGCGGCGATGAAGGACTGGGTTCCGAGCAATAGCCATAGCCCCTTGATTGTCAACATGGAGGGTAGTTGGAAGGGGTTTGGGGAAGTGCAGGTCTGTGCAAAGCCTCTGTAGCCATATGGCTTCTTTTGTGGCATGAGACATAGCCACATATTCAGCTTCAATGCTGGAGAGTGAAATGCAACTTTGTTTAGAGCTGCTCCAGCTAATAGCGCCGCCTGCAAGGGTAAAAACATGTCCGGAGACAGACTTTCTATCATGGTGATCAGCTGCCCAATCGGCGTCACAGTAGCCTTGAATGGTGGAGGAAGAATTGTCAGCATGATAGTAGATCCCATGAGAGATAGTCCCGGCTAGATAACGGAGGACATGTTTGAGGGAAGCACAGTGGGAATTACGTGGATCATTGAGAATTGGCTTAATTTGCATAAGGGAAGAGCAAGATCTGGTCTGGTAGATATAGCAGCAAAGTTAAGCATGCCGAGGAGAGTACGGTAGTGATCTTTGAGAGTTTGAAACTGAGGGGTGCATGGAGGATCATTTGGCATGAGAGAGAGGCCGAATTCAAGAGGAGTAGATACTGGATTACAAGAGCTGAGATTGGCCTTGGCGAGGATGTCAAATATGTATTTGGATTGATGAAGGTAGAGTTTCCCAACGGTTTGATCATAGAAGGCCTCAAGGCCAAGGAAGTAGTGAAGGCTGCCAAGATCTTTCATGCGGAAGGATGCCTGCAGTTGGGTCTTAACAGCGTCAAGATCAGAGGAAGAGGCTGCAATAAGGAGCAGATCATCGACATAGCAAAGAATGATAAGAAAAGAAGGTTTGAGCTTGTAGTAGACACTGGGGTCTGCATGACTGCGAGAAAAACCAAAAGTGATCAGAATTTGATCCAAACGAGTATACCATGACTGGGAGGCTTGGCATAGACCGTAAAGAGCCTTGTGTAATCTGCAAACTTCAGAGGGGTCAGAGGATTGAAAACCTTGGGGCTGCTCCAGATATACCTCTTCATGTAAGTCACCATTGAGAAAGGCATTGTGTATGTCCATTTGATGGATGAAATAGTGATTTTAAGCAGCATGAGCAAGAATGGTGCGGATTGAAACCATGCGGGCAACTGGTGCATAGGTTTCCTCGAAATCAATGCCTTCGACTTGATTAAAGCCTCTGGCTACCAGACGGGCTTTGAATCGAGCAACTGGTCCATTGGTGTTGTACTTTGTAGACCCATTTGGACGAAACATCAGGTCTATATATGAGCAGGGCGAGATACCAGAGACCAAGTGTGAGCTGATTTGATAGAGTCAATTTCTTCTTCCATGGCACGTTGCCATTCGTGCTTGAATGGTCCTGTGATGGCCTGAGAATAAGATAGAGGTTCACTGGGAAGTGTCTCAGAGAGAAAGGAATAGTCAGAGGCCCAAACTGGAGCTCGGTGTGTGCGAATGGGGCGCAAGTTGGAATAGCAAGAGGCTCCATGATGGGAGAGGAGGGTAAAGAGGAGATGGGAGGAGAATCAAGTGGGGAATTGAGAGATGATGAAGTGGGAGGGTAAATCAGGAACAGAAGCTGTAGAAGGTGGCGTATCAGGAATGGGAGCAGTAGAGGTTGATGGATCAGGAATGGGAGCAGTAGAAGTTGATGGATCAGAGGTGGGTGTAGCAGGAAATTCCAGCAAGACAAGATCAGGAGAGAGAGGAATATAGAAGATGATGGATCAGAGGTGGGTATAGCAGGAAATTCCAGCAAGACAAGATCAAGAGAGAGAGGAATATGATGGCAAGGAACAGTTTCATGAAATTTCTCATGACAGCTGATGATCAGTTTGTGTTTAGCCAGATCATATAGACGATAGGCTTTGCTGGTCAAAGAGTAACCAAGAAACATACAAGGAATGGCTTTGGGTGCTAGTTTGGAGGAAGGATGTGGAAGGTGAACAAAGGCTTGGCATCCGAATGGACTGACCAGACCAAGTCTCTTCTGGCATTGTCGCTGGAGGCTGCGATGGGGAAGGTGATTAATCAGATAAATGGTTGTGGCTGCTGCTTCACCCCAGAAGGCAAGGGGTACATTCATGGTGAACAAAAGACTGCGAATCATTTCTAGGATGGACCGATTGGCTCTCTCCACTCGTCTATTCTCTCTGGAGTAGCTGTAACAGTAACTTCATGAGTAATTCCATGTGATGAGCAATATTCATGAAAAGATTTGGAGATATATTCTCCCCTGCCGTCACTGCGAAGTGTGACAAGCTGGGTGCCTGTGATGCGCTCTGCAAATGTGTGGAAATGAATGAATTTGGAAAAAGTCTCACTTTTGGAACGTAAAAGGTAGAGAAAGAGTTTTCGGTTGTGGTCATCTAAGAATATGAGCATGTATCGAGAGCCAGTAAAGGTGGGCACTGAAAAAGGCCCGCATAAATCACTATGAACCATTTGTAGGAGTCGGGATGCATGACTGGATGATGGGGGAAATTGAGAGCGTGTGGATTCAGCTTGAAGACATGTAATGCAAGGAATCTTGGGTTGGGTTGAGGTGTGGATGGAAAGAGACCTCTGGAGGCAAGAGTCTGAAGCCTAGAGTGTGTTGCATGGCCAAGACGAAGGTGCCAACGGTCAGAATCAGAATTAGGGAATAGAGTTTGCACAAGATAGGCATGATCATTGGTAAGGATGGACACAAAGGCGATAAAGATTGCCAACTCGTGTGCCTCGGATGACTGGAGTGTTATGGGAATCGCTGATGGTGCAATGATCAGATTGAAAAGAGACCTGAAAAGCACTGGAGGTCAATTTGCTTACAGAAATAAGTTGCTTGTGCGAACCTGGAACATGAAGAGCCTCTCGAATTCCCTTGATAGTGCCGCTAGGAAGCTAGAGAATTATAGTGGCAATCCCATGTTGAAGACTGTTATTGCCCATAGGAACTGGTCGAGCCGGAGCTAGAGGTCTATAATTCTGGAATAGATGGCGGAATGAAGACATATGGCAAGTTGCCCCAGAGTCAAGATACCAAGCAGAGTCACGATTGTGAATTGAAGAATCTTGTACAGAGAATAGAAACTCAATGGCAGGAGGAGTTTCAAGAAGAGGAGACAATTCACTGAAATCTTGGCCAGGGTATTGTGCTCAGGCATACCATCAGCTTTTTGAACAATATTGTTGTGCTCCACAGGGGCAGGACGCTTCGGAACAGGTGCTGGGGCAGTGCGTTCCTTAGCAAAGTGCCCGGTGCATTGGCAGCGATGACAAGTGATGGTACTTCGATCCAGCTTGGGTCGGCGTAGGGTCTTGGCATCAGCAATCATGATGGAATCAAAAACTGACTTGGATTTCCCTTGTCTCAAGGCTTCGGCTTGTATACAATCAATTGTGGCCTCAAAAGAATAATGAGAGAGACGACCTTCAAGATTGATGATGAGGCCTTCAAAGGATGCAGGAAAGCTATTAAGGAGTAGACAGACCTTTTCATCGTTGGTGATCAAGACCCCAGTTGCATCCAGATCATCAAGCATGGATTTCATGCGACATATGTGACTTGTGACATCTCCTCCTTCAGGAAGGTGGAGGTCATACAGAGCTTTGCGCAGATCAAGACGGTTTCCGGCTGTCTTGGAAGCATAGTGATTATCCAGAATCACCAGCATCTCATGAGCACTGATGACCCCTTTGACCAATCGTGCAGGAGTATCGCCCAGGCTAGTGCAGATTGCCAATCTAGCCTTACGATCTTTTTCAAGAAGAACAGGGTTCTCATCATTGAGAACAATCTCCATGTTGTTAGCTGCAGCAGGAACATCAGCGATGTGAGGTGCTGAGGTAATCTCCCAAAGATCCTTGTCTTATAGAATCATTCTGATAATCTTTTCCATCAAATCGGGGCATCAATTGCCATTCAAAAGAAGCAGTGTTGAAAACGGACTCCATGATTTCAAGAAGAGAAGGTGGAGGTCATACAGAGCTTTGCGTAGATCAAGACGGTTTCCGGCTGTCTTGGAAGCATAGTGATTATCCAGAATCACCAGCATCTCATGAGCACTGATGACCCCTTTGACCAATCGTGCAGGAGTATCGCCCAGGCTAGTGCAGATTGCCAATCTAGCCTTACGATCTTTTTCAAGAAGAACAGGGTTCTCATCATTGAGAACAATCTCCATGTTGTTAGCTGCAGCAGGAACATCAGCGATGTGAGGTGCTGAGGTAATCTCCCAAAGATCCTTGTCTTCCAGAATCATTCTGAGTCTCCACCTCCACATCTGATAATCTTTTCCATCAAATCGGGGCATCAATTGCCATTCAAAAGAAGCAGTGTTGAAAACGGACTCCATGATTTCAAGAAGAGAAAAATTGGAATTTGCAAAGGTAATAGATAATGAAACGAAGTTATGAACGAGAGGGAATCGGAACTGCAAGAACAGTATCGGCTTAAGCGGATTAGATGGAGTGTGGGCCCATAACCTGTGAAACAAGAAGGAATGCAATTGTCTATTGATGAAGGATCAAGAACAAAGGTCTGCTAGAGGGAAACGCCGCAGACGCTGAATGGGAACTTGCAAGAAAGCTTGAGATAAACTACGGTTCTCTATCTGTTTATATATGACAGATAGTGAACGGCTACTACTAAAACATGAAAGTTTGTTGTGTCTCATAAGCCCGGGAAGTTGTGTAACTACCCGAGATTCTGCCTGTCACTGACATCATGGTGATCTTTGTTTGGATCTGCAACAATGTCTGGTCCTCATTCCATTCCTCTATCTGTAACATCACCTCCCTTCCTTTCTGCCTCCAGTACACAGCACAACCCGTACTTGGAAACCTACAGCTCATGCTCTGACCTTTCAGCAAGCTAGCTTTACTAGTTCAAATCTCCCTCCACCATCTGACGCTTGTACTCAAGCTTGCACTGATTCCCATGCACTCAGTGGCATGCAGCCATGGACACTGAGATAGATGCTCTCCATTGCAATCTACTTAGACACTCACCACCTTACCTCGTGGTCGTCATACTGTAGGATCCAAATGGATCTACAAGATGAAGACCAAATCATATGGCTCTTTGAATGAGTTTAAAGCTTGCTCATTAGCTCTTCTCATAGATTGCAAACATTGATTTTACTGAGACTTTTGCTCCAATTGTTAAACTGGTCACTCTCCATGACCTGTTCAATTTTGTCGTTGTTTATGATTGGGGATTCATCAGATAAATGTACAACCAGCCTTTCTCTATGTGACCTCAATGGAAAAGTGTACCTTGATCAATCAGCTGGATATGTCAAAGCCGATCAGGAGCATCTTGTTTGTCGCTTGCACAAAGCCTTGTCTATTCTCCGGCAGGCTCCACAAGCTTGGAATGTTGGGACTGTTTCTTGCTGGACAATGGCTTTCAAAGTGGCCATGGAGATCCCAACCTCTACATCAAGCATCAATGATCTGGTTCTTGTGAGTGACAGTCTCTCCACTATTGACTCCATCAAATGTCTTCTTTGTGAACAATTTCAGATGATTGATATTCATGACATCCATAGTTGTTTGGATCTAAGCATCACCAGGGATCGTCCTTGCAGTCTCCTTTGGCTCGACTAGCAAGCCTATACTCTTCAAGTCTTTTCTCAATTTGGCGTGGCTGATGCGATTTCATTCCCATGGATCCTAGCCTCATCCTCTCTTCTGATCTATGCCCTACCACTGATGAAGAAGTTATCTACATGGCCACCCATTCCCTACCGTAATGCTCTTGGCTGTTTAAACTATCTCTCTATTTCCACTCGTCCATAACTTGCTTTTGCCATAAGCTTCCTTCGTTGGTTTATGGCTAACCCTGGTGTAATCCATTGGGAGGCCCTCAAGTGTATTTTGCGCTATATCCAAGCTACCCACAACTATGGTCTTCTCTTTGGTGATAATCCTCCATCTACTGACATCATTCTTGGGTATGTTGATGCTGACTTTTATGGTGTCTGATAACAATAAATCAACCTCAGGCCATTACTTCTTCTTCAACAATACTATGGTTAGAAGCACCAAAAAGTAGCCTATCACTACTCTGTCAACCACGGAAGTTGAATACATAATAGTGTGTAAAGCAGTCAGAAAAGCAGCTTGGCTTCGTCCGCCCAGGACCTTCGTCTGTAGCAGGAGCATCCAGGTGTCAATCTAAGAAGAGATTAACGTCAAATAAATTTCGCAAGGTGTCAATCTAGAAAAATTGACAAACAAATCGAGTGCGAACAAAAATTGTACCAAAAAGATGGAAAGTATAAAAGGGTAATACCCTTGCACAAAGGGGGGTAATATCGACGACCCGGGGAATTTACGAAACGATCATGGTAAGCTCCATCTTCACCAAATGGTTTGGGAAAGTACTGGACGGTAAACTAAAGAGCTAGTAGAAGCAGGCCAACTGAGGGCACAAGGGCCAGGTTTCAGACCAAATCACTCCTCCACAGACCATTTAGTGACATTTAACTTCTTGGTAGAACAGACGACGGCCCGAAACACGAAGATCATATGTTGCTTTATGGATTTTAAAAAGGCATTTGATGCAGTGCCCAGAGAGAAATTAATACAAAGATTGATAGAATTGAAGGCGTTGGACGGCCTTATAGAATCCATCGCACACCTATACAAAAGGGTATACGCAAAAATGGAACAAGAGGGGAAAGCCATCGACTATGATACAAGAGTGAAGCAAGGGTGCCCCCTTTCACCAATGCTATTTGGAATATATAAAGATGCACTACTAGAATTCATCATTGAGAAGCAGGAAAATATATATGCACCAACCCTAGAGAGAACCAAGGTTCCAATCATGATATGTGCCGACGACCTAAGCATGATGAGCACAAAAAATAGAGGGATGCACAAGAATTCTGTGTGGACAGGACTAATAGTGAACCTCATTAAAACAAAAATAATGATCTTTGGAACGAAAGGACGGCACAAACCCTTCAGATGTATGGGATCAGATCTCGAGGAAGCAAGGGAATACAAGTACCTAGGATACGACGCCCATGGTACATGAAAATGGTTAAAAGGGGGCAGACTCAAGATTTCAAGCAGCAATTGGAAACTTCTACATTGGATATCAAGGCATATCTATTTGGTACATTGGTGGCAAGTACATAGTTACACGGATCAGAGGCATGGGGATCGAGCCTAACAGAAGGGAAATGGGAAAAGCACGAAGGTATATTTCGGCAATGGCATTGCCAGGAATTCAAGGTCAGGATAAACAAACCTCTGACCACCATGGTATATGAAACATGTGAGAAACCAATGGAGGTGAGAGCTTGGAAACGAACTATCAGATACCTATTGAAGGATAACAACACACTGAACCTGAGCAAGCTATCGACTATAGCAATACAGTCCTCGGGATGTTTTTGAATGTAACATCACCGTATATGCTAGACTTACTCTAGCTATTTTTCCTGATTTAAATTCTTTTCATATCCCTTAGTACGATGTATCTAAATGGTCAATTCCAACCATTGGAATAACTTGAATGCTTATCTCTGGTAGATCATATCTAACCCAATATCTTCAATAATATCATTATGCTTATTCTTTAAATCTTGTCAAGTAATACGAATATTCTACTATCTTCCAATATGACATACATCTGAATGTCACAGTCGACATCCTTGATATCCTCACTAATGTAGTATTTGATACTACTAAATCCTTCCACCATCCATGACCACTACCTTGTTATTATGTGATACAAGACGATACTGCGGCGGCGTTGCTGCCGCTATAGTTTGAAGGGTTTTTTTTTTGGATGAGTTTAATCCAAATGCACATTAGGTTGACAACTTAGAAGGAGTAATATCAAGCAAAATCAGCTAGTATAGGAAAGAAATAGTGTAGCCTCTTCCTTTGGAGTTGATGCAGCATTCTTTGAGGTCAATAATGCTAATCTCCAGGTCAATATTTTGGTTGTGTTTGTTGCCTTCATCCAAATAATATAAGGTAATACATAGATATAAAATGCTAAAAGCTTTTGCAAAGGTCAGGTGCTAGTAGCTACAATATCTACATTGATCCACTAAGGCATAACCTCACTTGTGAACTTATCACATAGATGTACCAAATGCAGCAGTGATCCTTCAATTTTGCAACTACTGGATCGACAATTGCTAGTTCTAGATCACAAATAAAAAATATGTTGATAATTAAATTAGACCGAAATATGGAATGTCACGTTCTGATTTTCATCTTGAACCTTGTTACCTCTGTGAGTGGGATCATTGACAGGATGTCTACTGGTAGGCATCAAATGATTATTATATCTATGCAACCTTATCAATGGCCTGCTACAAATCAGGCTTTGAAGAAATAACTGAGCAAGTCACAAACGATATGGTTGCTCATGATCTTTTTTGAAACAACAAATTATCCTACAAGATTAATCTCTATTACATTGCCATGAATCCACATTATTGTGTAAACAATCTTAGCCTCAACAATTGTAACCGTTTCAAGAGTTGTTGCATGTACATATTCTACAATAGAAGATAGGCAAGGTTTGTTCAATTGTTTTTTGTATGACCTTTATCTGCTTTGCCTTTATGACATTGCAAAGGCAAATCACTTGCTTGAGTCGCAATCATGAATTGTAACCAACCCCTTGTCTATATATAACAGATACGTTACGTATAAATACATTATCTAGCTTTATATGCTCAGATTCCCAAAAGATCTCCAAATCCAAGGTCAGCATTGAAAAAATAACTCTAAAATCTTAAATAAATGCATATAAATACAATGTCTAGGTTCAATGTCCAGCTTGTTCATCTCTGCACGAAATTGCAGATTTATTTCCCATTCTACCAAAGATTTTTTATGACTTCTCGAACTTCATTTGGGTTTATGCTGGAATTTTCTTAAGAGGTAAGTTTGCATCAGCTAGAAAGTTTCGCATGCTAGGGTAGGGTGTCCTTACTTAAATCGGTGCCCTAAAATTGTGGACACCGTGTGACCAAAAACTGTATGTTCGACGACCTAACCACGATTTAGGAAAACCCTAACGTGAAGAACGGCATGCTGCATGTCGGCACAGATGGTGCCCACAGATGGCACTGGGAGTCCCTCCTTCAATCGCGCCCAGCCCTTCGTATAATCACGCACAGCCCAGGTATGAATCAATGGATGCCTCTTTAATGATCACACAGCTACCTTGCAATAATCACTCGGCTACCTTAGATGGTCTGATTTATGCCCGTTTGTGGTTCACAAGGAGCCCCTATTTATGGATCATTTGGAGTGATCACAAGCAAAAGGAGGAAAAGTAGCCGTTCTTGGAGGGCATTCAGCCCCTATTTATGGATCATTTGGAGTGATTACAGGCATGGATGACTTGCAGCCCGCCAAATTTGAGAGTGTTTATGAGGGGCTGAATCCAAGGGTGTTTATGCATGCCACTTCATCAATCCTGATCTCCTTCTATCTCAGCCTTCCAATTTAGAGTGTATCCTGGCGCCAAGTTTGTCTATATAAGTCCTAGCTCTTCGTATTGTAAAGCATCCATTCCTCTCTTTCTATGGCGCCCAGAACTAGAGCAAGAGCTGCAAGAAGCCCTGACTCTGATGGTGAGTGTGCTGCTGCAGAGATTCTCACAGATTTGCTCTCTACTAGGCCTAGATCAAATGGTAGAAGAATTCATGCTCCCTCTCCTCAAGAACAAGCTACTGTTGTAGAACCAAATCATGCTGATCAGAGGCCTAAAAAGGTGGTTAGAAATTATGCTAGAGGTTCATGGAGTGAGGATGCACTTGAGAAAGCCATGGTTGAGTTTCATTCAGGGCTATACAGCATGAGAAAAGCTGCAAGGATGAATGGCATTCCTATTACCACGCTTAGGAACCATCTCTTCCATCTTTCTCATAGGAAGTGTGGCAAGAGACCTAGAGTGCTGACTGTTGAGGAAGAGGAGCAATTGAAGGAATGGTGTTTGCAAATGGTAATGGAAGGCTGGGGAGTAACAGTTACAATGTTAAGGGCAAAGGTTGCAGAAGTATGTGCAGGCCGAATAACACCTTTTAAAAATGGAATTCCAGGCCTGAAGTGGTGGAGATGCTTTAAAAATAGGCATCCAGATCTGAGCTTGAGAAAAGCTCAAATTATAGATAATGCGAGAGCTCTTGCTCTCAGCAGACCTAATCTTGATGCCTTTTACAATGAATTGCAGAATGCTTATGCTGCTTTTGGGTTTGATGCTCATCACATTTGGAATTGTGATGAGTCTGGTGTCCAAGCAGGTAAAGAAGCGGGAGTTAGAGTGATTACCACAAAGAACACAAAAGCGGTATCGAGAGAGAGTGATGCAAAATAGGGAATGGATGACCTCCTTACATGTGTAAATGCAGCAGGAGAAAGGCTTCCTAACTTATACATTATGAAGGGAGTTAGGGCAAGGGAAGAATATCTAGAAGGCTGTGAACCCGATGCTGCACTATCTATGCAAAGGAGGGCATGGATGACTAATGACATCTTCAAAGATTGGGTGAATCATTTCAAAAAGGTGGTACTAGGTGGTGTGTCTCCAACCAATCCTCATTTGCTGATTTTGGATGGTCATGGATCCCATGTTACTTTAGAAACTGTGAAATTGGCTGCTAGCACAGGTTTACAAATACTCAAGTTACCCGCACACACATCACAATCGCTTGCAACCACTTGATGTTGCATGTTTCAAGCCTTTTAAAGAGGCATTCAGACTTATTAGACATGCTTATTGTATTTCTCACTTGGGAGTAGAGCCTTGTAAGGAGGATTTGGCTCAAATGGTGAGAGAGGCATTAGATAAAGCACTCACTCCACAAAATATCAAGTCTGGATTTAGGAAAACAGAAATCGGCCTCTAGATGCTTCCAAAGTTCAGCCTGAATTGGGTGGAATTGGAGTTGAATTGCCTATTCAAGCCGGAGAGAATCCAAATGCAGCTCTGGGGCCTCAAACCAGCAATGCAATACTTCCGGAATGTAATAAGATTGAATTCAATGCTAGTGCTAATGTTGCATCCGCTGGGTTCCAATGTGGCTTCGCTACGTGTAGTGGTGAGGACAATCGCCAGAATGTTTCTAATGTATGGGCAAAGTGAGGAAAACATTTGTTCCAAAGGATATTTCGGCACCCCCGGGTAACCAAAGCGTATATGATTGCCGTGTTGGAACAAGAGGCAAAGGAGAGGGAAGAAAAAAAGAAAGCAAGGTTGGAAGTCGCACAAAAAGAAGAAGGAGTTGCGTGAAAAGAGAAAGAGATTGAAAGAGGAAAGATTGAAGGAGATAGAAGAGAGGCTAAGGGCAAGAAATCCCAACAAGTATCCCGCTTTTGGCCCACCCAATCATCCTACAATTGAAGCTGCAAATGCAAGAAGGGCACGCTATCTTAAGCTCAAAGAGAAAAGGGCAACACAAAAGTAAAAACAAGTAAGTAATTCTTTTGTGTTGAATTTCATTTTACCAAAAAATTTGGCTGAAAAAGCATCGGGTTGTGTAGGTTGCGTAAGATGAAGAATACCTCTCATGTGATGGAGAAGATGTTGATGACATTGGGCAACAGTAACTTTTTAAAATGCTTGTGTTGCATTTATAATTCTGGTCACATATAATTCTCGCAAGCTTGTTTAATTACATATATTGCAGCTAAGTTTACAACTTATCAGTAGGTACACAATGAAGTTATGTTTGATCCTAATGTTTGCAGATCCAAAGAAGGACATGAATAATGATGAGGACAAAGGACATTAATGTAAGTGATGAGGAGATCCCCAATTACATGCTACCACCGAGATGTATGTAGACAACCCGCCACCTCCCAAATTCAAGTCAAGATAGTTGTAGCATAGAAGAAACACACGAGTGCTTCCATGGTACACAAACCCAAAAATCAGCTGCTCAAGATGTATCGATATATGGCATTCTCAATCTCCAAGCCGAATATGGTCCATTGATCCTCCGGACCAAATGTTGGGAATGTACAAGAATGGAGCTTCAGCTCTTCCGAAAGAGCATCTAAGAGGGTTAGGACCCTCAATTCTTTGTACAATAATGACTATGTTCAATGATGACCCTTTAAGTCGTGTCTTGAAACTTTTATTTCTTCACTAAGGTACAAATTCACCTTTCGTGATCTTATTTGTTTGTAATCTGTTGCTCTTAGAGCAAGTTAATAGAAAATGATATTGTTATTTTAGGGGCTATGTGCATGCCAACATAGGACAGCTTTGTGTTCCAATTGATCGATATGCTGATCCATTTGAGGGCATGCAAATGATTCAACAAAGGGTGAGATTGTGTTTCACTTTGGGCCATGTTGTGATTCAGTTTTAGTCCGTAAAGAGCAGCCCTTTTAAGGCTTTATAAGTACCTTGTTTGAAACTGAACCCGCCCACATCGTTACACCATCGAAAAGCCCATGTCAAGAGCTTCCAATTGAGCCTGCCTCCGTGTGTTTCTGGTATCTGATCAGCAAGTTATGGGGGTTTGAATTCTTATTTGGTCCATGTATGGGCAGCCCACCCTAGAGCATTTGCAACAGGAAAAACACTTAATTAAATGGATGGCCTACATTGACAACCCCAGCCCTGAGGTCAAGATTATAGTCTGTACTCATATTGGCTAAAGGATTTTGAGTTAAAAGAGACATACCTCTGCCATAGTTCATCTCTTCCAGAACCAGCACATCTTAGCCAGGGATCTGATCATATAAATGCCATGATCTTATCATGTACATAGTATCACAACATATATAATTGAGTTTGTAATTTTTCTTTTTTGTCGCAGTTCGAATTTTTCTGCGCCGCAATCTATTCTTTCATTTTATTGCCACGTATTTTTTTCGAGACAATTTGCTCCGTCGATGCTTAGCGCCTGGAAGAGGAGCCAGATTCTGCCGACCGAATCGTCTGGGCCGTTGGACATTCCTCTCCGTCAAATTCTTCTACATCTATTTGGGCTTCGGCTCCAGGTAATCTGTCTATGGCACTTCTCGGCAAGAAGCAAGATCCAATAGTTCTCAAACTCTGCATTGTATGTTGCTGGATGTTTCGCGAAATTCCTACCTCCATTGGGTCCTCTTTTGATCGCCATCCTGTTTCTGTTATAAAATCATGAGCATAGTGCATCCATTGCATCCATTTGTGCAATCTACTTTTGGAAGCCGGTTTACTGCAATCTGGTTTTGAGATCCTTTACTCCGGTGTTGGGTTCTAGCAGTGCATATTCAAGGAAGAAAACTTGCGGATTTGCTTTATATGCAAAATAAGGATATGCATTGATCATGACAAAAGAGTCTATATCATGCAGAAACTTATAAGCAGAGGTTTGATCACTTTTGCATCACAAAGCTGTATCTGTTTCGTGGGCACTCTACTACTACGGCATCGCAAATACATTAGCTTTTGTGGGCATTAATCAGATCATTCCCTGCTATTCTCTGTTAGCTCTAGTCTTGGGTCGAGAAATGCCTCTGTTTAGTCGGATTAAGCTGCACTTTTGCGTGGTTTTTCAGATTATTCTCTTCTATTCTACCACATGCAAGTTTCGTTTTGGATGTTCGTGGATGGATTTAAATGCCACTTCTAGGCAATGAATTTTCTCTATTTTGGGTTGAACCTTGTTGGGCGGAGATATTACAGCTTTTAAGGGTCTGTAGAAAAAGGGGCAACTCAGGATCCCCGCATACATATCCGTAGTGGCATCCGGGATTCTTACTTTCGCATGATACTTTGATTTTTTAGACAGACACAAGCTCGGTATCTTACTCCAAGGAAACTTTGATTCTTTACACAAACATGAACTCGGTATCTTACTCTCGCAATTTTTTCCCATTTTTACAAATTAAGGACATCTGTGGCACATCTGCGGTGCTATTCCTTAACTTTTCCTACTCTTTCTGACTTCGAGTAAATCTGTTGAGTGAAATATGGCACACACGGTTCAACAAAAACAGAGAAATGACTGAAGAAAAACCCAGGGATCTCTCACCGCCATATCTTGCAAAAATCTTGCATCCAAAGAAAAACAGAAATCATGTTGGCGCCGATTTTTCCAGGTTGCACCGCTGGGTAGTGCTGCACGAGCTTCACCGGCATTCATAGGTTTACCCAACAGAAATTTTTTGCTTAGATGCTCCACAGCTCCATAGTTTTCGATGGAGAGCATCCTAAAACCCTTTACCTATGCTGATTTTCCTGAGTCCACCATCTGCAGTTTGAGATGGATTATTTTTCTTTGTGGTAATTTTGCTATGCCGTGTCTAGAACTAGAGCGGTAAATATCATTCGCGATCATGTTTAAACCAGCTTAAATCTCAAAAATTTCCTCTCCATAACAATAATATGCGTAACTATGGTTTTAACACGATAATGAGGGGCATATGTGGTTTAAACATGACCCCAACCATGGTTTTAACATGGTAATGAGGCAGATATACTACGGAGATGGCCATGGTTTAAGCATGACCCCATCTGATATTTATGGGTGCGGATGCCATGCTCGAACAAAACCCATGTCCTCAATCCTCATCTCTCATATGGGCACGAATCATGAAGCAACAACACGGATTCAAGTTTGCTAATCCTCAAATTCATGTTTTTAACACAAATTCTTCATTATTAAGTCTTAGATTTCAAGAACATCTTTCGCACCATTCCAAAGATATAGGAATCTGCCCTTACAGAAGTAAGTCCAGGAGGCCGCCGCGATAAATTTCTTGTATATGTAAACCAACTCAATAGTAGCCCCTAGAAAGGCTAAAAGATTACTAAGCCTTGCTGCTAGTTGCAACCCAGAATGGGGGGCTCAACAATGCTAAATAACTCCAATGACCTCATGGCCATACGAATGCAAATATATTTTATTAGATCTATTCTAATTTTTCATTTTTGTTCGACGTCCATTCGAATTTTTCTTCGCTGCAATCTTTTTTGCTAGTAATGTGAGCCGTTGACTTCTTTCAAAACCGGTTAGGTGGCGGATAGTCTGGCTTCTTCTCTCGCGTGTTTTGCAGAAGCACCCTGGTGCTATAGCCAATTCTAGCACAGAAATAGAAGCTAGCACTATGAAGTTAGCGGCGACGCTGTTAGAGTTTCTATTTCATGTTAGTTGGAATGCCAGATTTCTGCCACGCTATCATTGTCATTGTTTGGGTTGAGTTACAGGTTAGTCGGGGCTAGAATCGGCATTCTTTTGAAAGTCTATGTGCTATATTTAGGTTTCTTGTCTTTGCTAGAAGTAGTATCGAAGATGTGTTGGGTCAGATTACAGTGAATTGCCTTGAGTAAAAGGAAAAATGCAGAGCCCAAACAGGTATAACAAGATTGCATATTAAACGGGAGCAAATCATTGAAACGGGAGCAAAAGGAATATTCCTCAAAGATTCCCTTTTTTTTCCAAAAAAAGAGCTAAAATGCGGTGAAATTTTTTATTTTGGTCATAAAATTACATTTTGACCCCCCCAAACTCACTCATTTTTTTGTGCAAAGAGAAAATTGGCTATGTCAAAGTGACACTTTTCCTAACAGTTAGAATTTACCTGAAGTGTGTTTTTAGAGAAAACCACTAATTTAAGTGTACGTCCTACACAACATTTTGTTAGCTTGGATTATATTCCAGAAATGATACTTTTAAATTATAATGAATCATTTTTTAATGATATAATATTTTAAAGTACCAAAATTGTAATCCGGAATACGCTTTTGCTATTCGAGGATAACAGAAGTGTATTCCGGAATACATTTTTGCTTTTCTTGAAAGTCAAAGTGTATTCCAGAATACACTTTTGGTTTTGCTCGAAATCCAAAGTGTATTCCGGAATACACTTTTGCTGTATAAGTTTTTGAGACTCAACAATGATCTTGCAATTTTCCAGGTTTTCCGGGTTTTCGGCATTTTCATTGACCATGCAATTTGTTTTTTGTTTCTATCGATTTGAATGACCTTGCAATTTTTTTTTTTTTTTATAAGGGGATACAGGAACAGAGTTCTAAATAATGAAAAGATAAGCGAAAGGGAAAAACAAACCAACAACAACTCTTTTTTTGGCATTTTCAATTTATTTTGATGACCTTTCAATTTTTCTTATTTGTATTGTGTGGATACAGGGTTTTAGTTTTAAATAATAAAGGGATTTTGATTTTTTTGTTTTTAAGACCAGGGATACTGGATCTTGGTTGCAAATCATAAGAGGGAAATGTATTCCGGAATACACTTTGTATTCCAGAATACATTTTTTTTTTCTAGGAGGACAGAGACGTGTTTTTTTTTCTCTCTTGCTCCGGCGATCTTTGTCTGTGGACCTTGCGCCACCATTCTATGCTCACATTGGAAAAGAATGTGGCATCGGCTAAAGGATAAGCCAAGGCGCTGGCTACGCATCTTTGAAAATTATTTTTCCTTTAGGGTTAGTCGAGTAGCGGTCGGGATGCGAAATCGGATGCTCGATTGATGCTCTTGTGGAACCTGAGTAGGCGGGCGCTGGCTCGTTTAGGGGTGTCGCAAGGCGGCGTTGGCTTATGGCAATGGGTTCTCATTATATCTCCATGGACTCTGTGACTCTGAACCACGATGAGATTCCAAATGCAAGAGGCATTCACGAGCGTTCAAGAGCCATCTCAAGAACTTGAAAAGCTTCAGCCATCTACTCTCAAGGGTATGCTGCCAGATGGTGTTTAGAAGAAAATATTTGTGTTCATCTATCCCAAATTCTTTACAACGGGGTCACACTGCGGCAAAGCACTGGGGTCCCAAGATCATGCTGATTTTCAACCTGGGAGTTTCTAGATCTTGGCTGGTGTTGGAGCAGATCTTGGCAGAGCATGGCTATGGCATGTGGTTTTGTAGTATCATATGGCGATGGCAGAGCACTTGGTTTAGAGTTCGTATTATCCATGTGGTTTTAGACACCTGGATTTTGGTTGTAGCTTTTGAGGGAACCAGATCTCTATGATGCTAATCATTGTGAAGAATGTCCATGGATTGCTTTACTTATGTGAGGTTATTGTCTTCTGGCAGGTGAAACTTGTTGCTGCTTCCTGCTGGAACAGACATTCATAACCATCGCTTGGTAGCTTCAGGGGCTGTGCTACTACAGGTCGTACTTGGTAACCATATGAATGCAAGATTTTTGGAATCTCCTGAATAAATGCATATCATGACAAGCTGCATGCCTGCTTGTATCCTTGCACCAGAATCTGATTGGTAGGTACATTTCTGGCCCCTGGGTACTTTGAACATTGTTGAAATTTGCTTGCAGAGACTTTATCTATTTGATCTCCTGCACAAACCAGAAAGCTAGATCAATGGGCAAGTTAAACAATATTCTTGCATGATGCAGGGTAGAATTATCATGTTAAATGGAATTGTAAACTGTGCAATGTAATTCACAAGTAAATATATAGCATATAAATCTTTGTAGTCTTGTAAATGAGAAATCTTCTTTCTTTTTTAAGGAATCTTGTTTAAGCTTGTGAACATAGTATGACATGGTTTTTCCTTCCATATTTACAGATAAGCAGCAAATGGATTCTTCAAAACACGACAAATGTGCTTATTCTATCTACAATATCCTTGATTTACATG
Source organism: Isoetes taiwanensis (assembly GCA_021234155.1). NCBI lineage: Eukaryota > Viridiplantae > Streptophyta > Lycopodiopsida > Isoetales > Isoetaceae > Isoetes > Isoetes taiwanensis. The sequence goes on along the minus strand of JAJEKV010000291.1, from coordinate 199,109 downwards.
TGCTGGTTAAACATGGTGTTTCTGCTGGTTTCTTAGGTTGCTGCACATTTCTCTCGTTGTTATTTGATCCAGGGCACATACCTACCACAAAGCGTGCATTTTGTACAAATGAATACATTGAAAGAACATTCAGATTATGGTGTAAATATATACACACCTAGAACAATTTAAGGAACTTTGAGTCAATCCTGGGCTCTGGTGGATTGGCTGCACTGATTTTCTGCTGCAATACAGTATGGAAAATGTATGAACGTCCTAATAGAAGAGCGGTGATTCAAAAGTACTCTTTGGTAAGTGTATTCCCAGGTATCAAGAAGCTCTGATGGTTTTGTACTTGACAGATTGGACGAACTCAACTTTAACCCACCAATTTGTGGGACTGTGCATACGCCAAATTACTGTAGAACATCTTTCCAATGTAAATTTATTACGATTCTGTACACCATGTTTTATAGGAGAGCTATTGGACGGTCTCAAATTACAGTTAAATGGGCTCTACTTCTAAATTGGAGGAAAGGACGCCCAACAACTACGTTTGATCAATCTACAAACATGTCTCTATAGTTGTTATTACAAGGGTTAATTTGGAATTTTGTTTTATAATCAAGTCCATGTGAATCCTTCTAAGTAAGAATTGCCCCTTGAAAAAAATCACAATGAGTTGTTTGCCAACCAAAATGCTCTCGTTAATTTAAATGGGCTCTACTTCTAAACTGGAGGAAAGGACGCCCAACAACTACGTTTGATCAGCTCTAGTTCATTCCATTAGTTGTTATCACAAGGGTTAATTTGGAATTTTATTTTATAATCGTCCATGTGAATCCCTCTAAGAATTGCCCCTTAAAAAAAAATCACAATGAGTTGTTCGCTAACCAAAATGCTCTACAACAGAGCATGCGCATTGGTCTTTTAAGAATTTGTCTTCATAATTTAATATTGTGAAACTTATCCTATGAGCCTCAATCAGAACTTAAGAAAGTCTTTTGCCACTAAATTAATCGTTTAAGAATCATTAGTTGCTTTTCTCCAACAAATATTTTGTACACTAGTAGATATACATGCAGTACACAAGCACCCTTTTCTCGTTCTTGCGTAGAAACTTTGTACAATCAAATGTGTTAGGAAAGCAAAAGTGTATTCCAGAATACACATTTGCTTTATCAGGAAAGCAAAAGTGTATTCTGGAATACACTTTTGCTTTCTCAAAATCCAAAGTGTGTATTCTGGAATACACGTTTATATTTTAGAAAAACAAGTGTATTCCAGAATACACTTTTGTTTTTACATTTTTTGTTTTATGTGTTCTAGTGTTCATTTGTTTACTTGATTATTTTCTTATTTTTTTATTTGGCCAATAGAACATCAAAACATGTCAAACATACTTGAGGGAATAACTAAACGTGGAGACTTGGGATATATACCCAGTTGCAACGTCTGAAGGGCGTATTGTTCAATAGCACCAAATTTTTGGAGTGCCAAATTGATGTACTGAAAAATTTCAAAGAAATAGTTATTATTTTTTCTTCTCTACTTTGATGTTTTTGATATCTCATTTTTAGAGATTATGTATTCACGTCTATATTTTGCCATTTTTAAGGGTGCTTCTTTGCAAAAAACAAGTTGTCACTTAATGAGGAGCCAAAATGAGGGGAAAAAAAAACTGAACCTTTTGAAATTCTCAAGTTTATCCAAAAAAGGCCAATTTTAAGAGCATGGTGTTTTTTTCAAGGGAATCTTTGAAACGGGAGTGCTGCAACACTCCCGTTTAATTTGCAATCATGTTGTATTTGTATAAGACAATAAAACATTAAAAGCGGTATGGTTTGAGTCATCCATTTCTTTCTACATCCTCATGGTTTTGCACTGCCTAAATACTCTATTTGTATCGCATTTAGGAGAATGAAGAGTTGGAGTGGTATTTCTGGGCAGTAACTAAGAATATCTGAAAAAGATCTAAAAGAGGGGCACTCACAGCTCTGTAAACAGGTGGTTTGACAATGAATTTGATAAGCTTTCTTTTTTGCAAAGGCGAAGAGCAGTGAAGTCGTATTTAATTAAAGTGGGACAAATCTCGAATTTTGGGACTCGGACTGAAAATGGGACTCATACCCCAGAAAAAAATTGATTGCTTGAATAGAATTACACATCACACACAAAGAATTGGGTTACTTGTTTTCCTCATAAATTTTACAAACCACTAGTTGGGAAAGTTTTTAAGCTTCTCAATATTATCTACCCTCATACAATGACAAAGCAAGGAGGTTGCTCATGGCTTTGTCCATCTCCTTTTTTGGGATCTTGTGTGTGTTGTCATTTGCAATGTGAGAACTTGGATATGACTATACCACACACTCCACCAATTCCCTCCTTTGAGGACCAGCATGATTTGCCCTCCACTTCTTCTCCCAGCAGTCGGTGTATTGCTCCTTCAAGTTGCACTTCTTGTGTCTTCCAATGGGCTCCCAATATTGAATTTGGAATCCAGGACGCAACTCCTCTCCATCAGCCATAGTGGTGGTTACATCAGAGAGTGCCACCCCTAACCATATTGGACAATCCTCATCATCCGGCCTTACTAGCACAAAGTATCCTTCCTTGATGTCCTCAAAGGGATCCCACTCAGGAAGATCAAACCACTTCGGCTTTGAGGCCTTACTTCCCACAAACCACTTGGAACCCTTGTTAGGACCCAAGTGAACATTCTTAGACGTGCTTGCTCCTTGAGAACCCTCCCATCTTGACTCACAAAGAACCCGTCTCTCAGCTCCCTCCCACATGGTTGTTCAGTTTCTAAGCATGTCACAACTTTCTCCCAGTACTTGATTCGGGAGTCCATTTGATTTTTCTTAAGAGTGGAGGTGTGCTTTCCATTTCGAACATCATCCCAGTGTGTTATATAATCCTTGATGCCCTTCACTAGTTGGCTAGAGTCTTTGACAGTCTTGAAGGGAGGTAGTGGTTTTGGCTGCCCTTTAGGAATGAGAACTTCACCAGCAGCACCCCGTTGCCACAATTCGATTCCTTGTACAGGCATCCACAACTTGTCACCTGGTCTCCACTTATATTGCATGATTGGTATTCCATCCCTAACCCAAAACTTGAACTGAAGTGGCTTTGTGTGTCCTGTCAACTAATCCTTACCATCTAGCAAGTATCCCTCGACAAATGATTTCCAATCTGCAACCTCGTCCATCAAGAAAGCCAGTGGGTTGGGGTCAATGCAGCTCTCAACAGCTCTCAAACACATCCATTAGTTCAGGGAGACTAGTCACGTTTTCTCTCTTGAGCTTGGTGGAGAAAGTTCCAAAGAATGCATCTATATCATCATGCGTATGCCCAACTATCATGAATCCCACTTTCACAACTTTGAATACTCCCACTGTTGTCAAGTATGACATTGCCCCAAACATCCATCTATTCTTGTTTTCTTTCCAACAGTTGTCCAATTGAACACATAGCTCCTCTGGCAGTTGTTTCTCAAGTAAGGGGAAATCATCCCAAGTCCCCCTTGATTCACTAGACACCTTGGATGTGAGCTTTTTTATCTGCCTTTGGTAACAAAGCGGTTGATCATCCATCAAAGCCTCAAAAATGGGTGCTGATGGGGAATACCTCCTCCCTTCTATCGATCCTTTCTCTAGTGTTCTCAAGCACTTGAAAATAGAGCTCACATGGAAGTTTGGATCATCCCTCCATATAGATCAAACACAAAATAACCATAGGTTCCAGTTCCATGACCATGTGTTAAGACACCCGCCAGACTTACTTTCATCTGAAAAGCGTTTTGACAACGCTTGGGTAAAGGATCTAGCTTTGGCAAGAAAGTCTTGTGTTGGTCCATCTTATCATGAATTATACACAGAAATCTGTCAGGCTGCATCTGAGAAAATGTTCTCCACTGCCAATACAACTATCTACATGATATTTGGTCCCTTTGGTGATCTGCAAATTGCTCCCTGATTGCCATTCTTTCTTTCTCTATTGCAGTTGATGCAAGTGTATCCTTGAGTTGAATGCAAGTGTTGCACTTTGAGAATGGCATGTGTTGCAGGACACTCACGTCTGAGAAGTGATTGCTCCATAACTTGCTGAAATGTAATTGAGAAAGAGGCCTACCTCCAGTAGTTTCTAGGATGGAGTTGACCTCTTTAAGGCACTCCTTTTGGATATAGTGTTGTGGCAACACCCTTTGCACCACTTTCGCACAGTGCTTTCGTTCACCTTCGACTTGTGGGGCATAGATTGAGACATGTATCTCACAAAGCTCTCAAGACTGCAATGGCCTTGAGAGTATTTGCTCTAGGTTTCAAAGTGAGTGCATTGTCATGTTGGAACAAACTGTGCCCTTTTCTAACCTGCTCCTAGTATCTGTAGAATGAAGACTTGCTCACCCCAAGAATCCATCTCAATGCTCTCATACATACCTTCAGGCCCCTCAATTGATACAGTAGCCTTCCTGTGTTTTCATCATAGCTGGAATTCCTACACAAGGAGTAGATGAAATTAATCCTATCTTTATAAAAAGCTGTCCAATGTATTGGGACCTTATCTCACACTTGACGAGGTCATCCACACATCAGATGCCTTTGTGCAATCTAGGGTCACAACACTCTTGTCCCCTAATTGCCTAGGTTTTCTTTGGTTGGGGCCATACTTTCCATCCTTTCTAAATATTTGTCACTTCTAGGCCTCTTGGGCACCCTTGGCTGCCTTTTATGAAAAACATAGTGCCTCTTCCTTGTGATCAAAGGATGCTCATCGACCACCAAATCTTCCACATGGCCTGGGGTGGGCCTTGGGGTATGTAGTTCAGTAGGGCATTCCAAACTATCACCATTCTTGTGTGTAATATATCTAATTGGCCATCTCAACTGAGTTTGGGACTCCAACAAGAGCACACAATGCAATCACTAGAGCTTCCCTGGGACATGATTGTATCAACTTGGATAAGAAGCTTCACAATGCCAACTCCAAGATGATCATCTCCCAGCCTTTCATCATTCACACTATCAAAAGGATCAACTGCAGTTATGATGCCCTCTGCAAATACTGTCTCGTTGCAAGGGTGCAACAACAAGCAGGCCATCTTCCTCCATTGGAGCCTAGGGCAATGTCCTGTGCTGGGCTTCCTTGGCTCCATTTTGCTCATCTCACATGCTCCTTGAATGAAAGAGCACACATTAAAACCATATACAACCATTTAAACCATTAAATCCACATATACAACCATTTAAACCATTAAACAATTAAACTATATACAACCATTTAAGACCATTAAACCACATAGAACCATTAAACCATTAAAAACATTAAAACCATATAACCAGCAAAAACATTAAAACACTATAACCATATAACCATGTAACCATTATAACCATTAACCATTAGAACCATTAACCATTAAAAACATTAAAACCATTAACCATTAAATCTATTAACCATTATAAACATAATAACCATTAAAAATATGGCCCACGTGGTGCCTCGTCAGCGACCGCTGACATTGCCATGTCAGCAATCCGGACACCCATGTCACGGATCGCATGGCCCACACGTGACAGGGTGTCATAATGGCACTTTATCGAGGTTCGAGGGTGCAGCCCGAAATAACTGCACCCTCTTCCTCTTCTCCCGCGACCCATTCATCCATTCATTCTTTCTCTGTTCTGTTTTTCCATTCCGTCTCTGGAGCTCCGCCCTTGGCGATCCTTCCAATCTCTCAATTCCGACGGCTTCTTATGATGAAGACACGGTCGACGGATCGGGACGCATCTAGCGCCGAGATTCTTGCATAGTTTGAGTGTTCGAGCGGGCGTTACTGCCTGAGAAGAAAGTGAGGTTCTTCTCTGTAAGTTTATAGCTTTTTTTATTGCTTCTTTTTAGTTTTCTGTAAGTCCTTTTTAGTTTTATTGCACTCTTACTTATATTCTTTTATCAGAGGTTCTTACTATCCCCTGTTTCAATTTCCAGCCCGACAAATCCCTATTCTCGCTTTGCAAACGCCTGTTCAAACATGGAATCAAACACGGGAGCTTCCTCTGCATCCAGCAAATCTACCAGGTTTGCTTTTTTAATATGTTCTCTTTTGTCTCCACTGTTTCACTCTATTTCACATGTTTTCATTGTTTTCTGTTTTGCTTTTGTTTTGTTTTCTGTGTTTGTTTTCTTCTTCTTAGTTTTTGTTTTATTGAAAACCTTGTACAGGCATAAGTAAGACTAGTGCTAAGACTAGTGGCAGACAACTGAACTAGGAATCCTCAGAGACAGGTGATAGGAAGAAAAAATCCACAGAGCAGTAACAGAACATTACTATGAATGATTCACAACAGAAATTGCAAAACTTTCTATGACTGTTTCATAACAGAACTTAACTATGAATGAATGTTTTTAACTATGATCTAAGAACAGGATTTGCTTTACAGCAAATCCAAATCTTTCTAACTCACAAAATATCCTCCCTTGCGGGGAAAGGTCGCGGTACACTTTTCGGCTTTCGACTTCGCTGAGTCGAGAATGCCTCGGCTTTTGCCAACAATCCGAGGAAGTACAAGCCTTCTTCTCGACTTCGCGAGTCGAGAATCTCGTCTCGCTCGGAGGAGAGAATTGTGTACCCCGGATTGTTGGCTGGTTGAGGCAATCTCGAATCGTGAGTCGAGAACGCAGACAGCTACCCAAGGTCCTTCTAGTCCTCGAAAGCCAGCCAATGCCTTTTGTGCATTCTCGACTCGCCAGTCGAGAATGTCATCTGCATGACCAATGGCTCGTGTCGGTCGCCCGGTGCCTCTACCCGTCAGAGCCCCTCCCGCGAACCATCTTAAGCCGAATGTGCGATTGGGTGGCTCCCGACTAGTGGAGCCTCTACTTCATCGAGAGCGTCTTGGTACGCCTTCTCAACTTTCGTGAGTCGAGACACGCTGGTCGAAAAATCGGTGCATTCTTACGTTGTCTTGTCCGCGAGCGCTACAGACGATCTTAGCCACTCTCCTTCAAATTATCTTCCTCGATTGCAAAGGAAGGGCCTATTGGCTAGACCTGCGGGCCAAACCACGGGGAGGCTTTCGACATGTTTTCGTGCATTCTCACTTCGCCAAGTCGAAATCCCTTAGACAACCAATTATCCCCGTAATGCAGTGCGTAGGTTCCTCGACCGGTCGAACCACTCTCCTTGAACCATCTTCCTCGAATATTGCGAGAGGGGGGTTGGAGTGGAGGCCTCCGCAACAACCAATGCATCCTTAAGGCCTCAACCACCCAACTTTATTTTCTCTTCAAGACTCGATAATGCCATAGGTTGGCTGGCATGCATTCACGATTCTGAGTCGAAATGCCTTAACCACCAAAGACTCGGGAGTACTACCTAGAGTTTCCGGGGCTAAGGCATTCTCGACTTATGGTCGAGGATCTGGGGCATCAAGCCAACACCGATTCCCGAGGCTTGCGAGTGAGAATGCGGCATCAAGCCAACATCGGGATTCTCGACTTCGCAAGTCGAGAATCCCTTAACCATCCTATTCTCACTCGTGCCTCTAGTCTAGGTTTAGTCCTGTGTGCCTCTATCACGCCCCGAGCCACTCTCCTTCGAACCATCTTCCTCGAATATTGCGAAGGGGAGTGGCCCGGACTGGGTGGAGGCCTCTGGGACTAACCACAGGGGGGTGCTTTGAACTACATCAAAAAGGCCCTAGACCTAGCATTATCTATACACAACTAGCATGCCTAACAGATACTCGGACCGATGCTTCTAAACAGAATGGAAGGCATTCAAAGCAAAAATACAGACAGATGAAACTGTTCGCGAGTTGCTCCGATTTATAGTTCCCTTGCTGAGCATCTCTCAACGTAGAGAGTATCTCGACGCTGAAATATGCTCAACAAGGAAACGATAAATCGGGAGAGCTGTCGATATGAGCTGCAAGACACGGGAACACTACACTGCAGCGCCATGGAAGAGGGATACGCGAGAATCGCTTTGATACAAGTATTTGATGGGGATGCATTGTTGATGAGGCCAACAGAAGAAGCGAAGACTCTTGGTGAGGCTGCGGGATCTGTGATACAATGGCCCAAGGAGTTCTTGCGAGAAGAGGTGTTTCATTATGTGTGTAGAACATGCCAGATGTGTATAGAACATGGAACTGCTCGTAAGCTCGGCAGATTTATTGTTTCCTTGTCCAGCATATTTCAGCGTCGAGAGATGAAATATACTCTCTGGGTTGAGAGATGCTGGGCACGGAAACAATGGATCGGAGTAATACGCGAACAACTCCCTGTTTTGATCATGGAACTGTTCCGCTTGCTACCTTAGCCCCGTGCACATCGATCAAATCAACTATTTGCAAAAAGACACGCAGTTAGAAATAGACACCGCAGTAAAAGGCCGTTAGGAGCTTACAAAGACATCGTTAAAATCCATCCGTGAACTTCATTGAACAATCGATCTCCGCCTCCGGTCGCTGTGCGCCCCGCTGCCGAACTAAGCGCCCGGAAATCTCCACTGCGCTCACTAAGTCCCTGGAAGTGAATGAATTTGGAATTGGTGTTTGGGCGGGCTAAAGCTGGCCGTGCTGTACCCTTAGCCCACTTTTTTTCCTTGAATCATTGTGTGTCCTTAATTTCAAATTTAAGAACACGCCCGACCTTTTTTACGTGCAGTCCTAAACCTTCCAAGGCGCGGAAGAGGCTCAATTTACAAGGGAATCCGAGCAGCAAGAAGATGCGGGGGCATACAGATATGGCGACTCCATCGAAGAAGCGAGGCGCCGGAGCGGAAGCTGGTTCAAGCGGCACCAAGAAAAGAAAGACAGTGACTCCAGGTGAGCTCTCGGTTTTGTGTTCGGTCAGGATACCTTTACTGATCCATCCTTCTGTCTTGCAGCATTCACTGCGGAGACGCTAGTGATCACTGGCCGAACTCCGTTCTTCGTTATCGAGGGATTGGAGACAGAGCTGCTTGATACACCAGCAGATTCTTGGTGGTATGTCGAAGTATCAACAAGTGGGAAGGAGAAGGATCTGTTTCTGTGGCAAAGGGATAAGAAGAGCTCCGGCGACAAGTACAAGAAGGTCGGTGTTGTGCTCTCCGTCTCTGCGCCAGATTCGAAGCACATTACATTGTATGTGGAAGACTGCCTGAAGGGTAAGTTCTACCACACGAAGAAGTTATCAGTATCTAATTACTCTCACTCTTCAATGAGCAAGTCGAAGGGGACCGACAAAAGGCCGGCGCCTTTAAATTGTCAGAACCTTGGGTGGAAGGATCTGGAAGGGATGAAGGAGGCCGGAACCCTGACATCCCGGGAGCTTGGAATGGAGATTTCCAGGGTGAGGGAGAAGCTGTTCAACACCGGGAGCTTTATGTCCAGCGTGCTAAAGACTCTAAAGCACTCGGCAGTTACCATGGATGTTGTAGTTCACAAAGAAAAAACTCCGGACAAGACTGCAGATGAAGCAGATGAGACTACACGGGAGGATTCAGATGCTGAAGATGAGGAAGATATGGTCGACTCCCAATTCTTGATCCGTGATGAGCGCATTAGGAAATCACAGAGGGGCCCGAGAAGATGGAGCGGCCGGCCCAAGATATCCATTGGGGATATCACACAAGCCTTCGCCGACATCGACGCCCTCAAGGTTTGCACAGGAGATGCCGTCTTGTTCAACCACAGGGAATTTAATCCCGCACACATGCTGGAGATTCTGAACTTGATGGTGCGGCATCCTGTTGCAGATCCAATGCCCGCGGATGTCATACCATTCAGCAGGTCGACCGGTGAGTTGTTCACCGAAGTCCCGAGGAAGACCAAGGAAAAGACGTCGAGTTTTGGGTTTGACGGCCAAAGATTCAAAGAGGGCGCCGCAAGTATTGCGCATCGGAAAAGGAAGTGCCGCAAAGGATCAAGGACGGATATTCTAAACGAGTGCAGTTCTTTCGGCGGAGATGCCACCAACGGAGTTTCGCCAAAGATTAGCCACCGCCTAAACATAATAGCGGCAAGTGCCGCCTACATAAGGTAAATTATCGTTTCGATTTGGGGGTTTCGATTCGCGAAGTCGAAAGCCCTCGCTCACTTTCGTGCATTCTTCAGGGGTATCTTGACTTGCGAGTCGAGAAAGCCGTGAGGAACACAGAAATCGGAAGATCGCGGGGCTTTCGACTCACGGTCGGCAGAAACCCCGCAAGTAAAGAAAGTCAAGATTGAAGGGGACTTTCTGGACTGGGCGAGTCGAAAGAGCGCAGAAAGTCGGCATGAAGGGGCTTTCTCGACCGCTGGTCGAGAAAGTCCCTTCTACTCGAATTTTCTCACGCTTCGACTTTTCGACTCGGCAGTCATATACCCGAGCAATAGAGAGACATTAGAGATTAATGATTGATGAGTGAAAGCATCGAGCCTTCCCATCCCCGTCTTCCCTAAGCCTCTTGAGGCAATGTAAACGGATTTACATCCTAAGTTGCATCGTTCAAGAGGCGGGGCAAGGATTTGGGAATGGCCGGTGCTTTCACTCATTGCCTTCATTCTCATATGTTCTCTCTTCTCTAATGGTATTCTCGACTTCAGTCGTGAGAAAGTCCCTTCGATCTTCTCCTCTCCTGTGCTCCTCGACTTACCCGCTTCATGAGTCGAAACTCTAGTGCAATAGAGAAAACATTAGAGATTAATGGTTGAAGAGTGAAAGCATCGAGCCTTCCCAATCTTTCTTTCCCCGCCTCTTCGGGCAATGTCGCTTAGTTAATATCCTAAGTTGCATGCGTTAAGAGGCGGAAAGCAAAGATTTGGGAATGCTTGCTTTCGCTTCGCCTTGACTTGACTCCTATGTTTTCTCCTCTCCTGTGGTTATTCTCGACTCGCGAGTCGAGAAAACCCCCTGCATCCTTCTATTTATTATATTCCTTCGGGTGTTATGAGATACTTTCATGCTCTAACATTGTGACATTTACTGAATGCAGCCCGTTATCCTGACCAGATCATACACGCTCGGCAACAGTGGAAAGCATTGGGTTGTCCTCAGCGTCCTAAAGGAAACAGGGCCCCCTCCGATAAGTGGATGACCTTCGAGAAACTCTGCAGATATGTTCTTCTGGAAGGTCAGGAAGATGATGAGGGAGAGGATGAAGACGAGAAGAATAAGAGAACACCAAGAAAGGGCAGGGAATCTCTCTCAGACCATTATGACCTCATTCTTAGCACTAAGGCGGTCTGGGAGAAATGGACTGAGATATGGGCTCAATGGACAAAGAGGCAAGCTGAAGGACAACAATGGAGAATTGCCGTGCAGGCCGGACCCAAAGTTGTTCGACAAGCAATCCATGAAAAGGATACAGGGCGTGATGGACAAGGAAACGCTTGATCTACAGAGCAGAATCCTGGATGGAACAATCCTGCTAAGGAAAAGTAGAAGTTCAAAATTGCAGGACGCAAAGGATTACGCCACAATCCTAAAGAGACGGCGTGCATTGGAAGAAGGCATCACAGAGTTCTGCAATGTTGCCTCCAATGCATGCCATGATTTTGATTATTATAAGGAGAAGGCTGCGCTTGATGAGGAAGACATGAAGGAGTTGAACCGTCTATGTCAACCCTACATCAACACCAAGCTAAAGTATAACGTCAAAACCCTCCCTGAACCTGCTATGGCAATTCTGAAGAGGAAGCTTGGATTCGTGGTGGTCCCATTTAAGACGGATGATAGCTCCCCTCCATTCCTGGTAACCTTGGGACACAAGGGGTTTGGTGGTCTCGAACTGGCACCTGGGCCCGTGGCACTATTTGCCATCAATATGATCGAAGACCCCACCCTGTTTTATGAAAAACCTGACATTGAGCAGTGGTACAAGACGTATCTAGACATGACCGAGCTGGATACTTTCAGTTTCCTTATCTTTTGCATGCCGGGCAATCGGACAACCTAGCATGCCACAATGGGCAGCCGATATTAACTTCACCAACAAGATCTTGTATTCCATATCTGAACCGGAACATGAGTGTAGACTTGGCTCCGAAGGCACCAAGTTTTGCCAATGTAGTTTTGGTTTTGGTTTCAAGATCGCCACTGAGCTTGGACAAGTGGTGGTCTAGCGAACACCACTATCTCGACAAGTTCATGATTTCTCAAGAGCGATGGAACCCCGGAAGGGTGGCGGTTTTTATGGAGGATGTGCCATCGATGGACAAAGTCAAAGACTGATGGTGCGACAAGGTCCAATACATAGAATTCCTATCCGCCAAGAGTTATCAAGTACTTCATAACCGGCTTGGTCGAGGAAGATCATATTGTATGCGAGTGGTACATGAATGGCCTGTTCTCTCAGGGGGCTATGCTGTATGGAATGAAACCTATTTCCGTGGTTGGAAATAAGGACATGGTTGAAACCATTCTATCATACTGGACTGCTTCATGAGCATTTCAAAGCGAGGAAGACAATTGGAAGCAGTAAGGACGATGATGACGAAGACAAACCTGACAGCCAGGGAGAGAAAGGTGACGGAGACGACAATGTCCAAGGTTTAGACGATAACGTTGCCGAACTAATCTTTGGAGAGTCCGAGATTGAGGTGAGTTCACTTTGCTCTGGTGTTTCTCGACTGCGAGTCGAGAAACCCTCCGGAAGTTTAAGTTTTTTTTCGACTTCGTGAGTCGAGAAAACGCTCCTATCGGCGTCTTTCATCATTCTAGGGACATCGACCGCAACGAATCGGGATCACTGTCAATATCATACGAATCTGCTGGCAGTTCACATCACGTGGAGGATACTGGATCCAAGAAAGGCGATCAAAGAGCAAGACAAGTCTTGGGCAAGAAAGGACTGAAAAATAATGATCCCGCATATGGATCCCGATCAATCAGAAATCTGGTCAAAGCCAAACTCTAATTGGGATCCAGCGGGGCCCACCAAGCTTATAATATTTGACGTCAATGGAGTATTAGCTGCAGTATACCACGATAAAGACGTCCCTGAGCTCAACACCTCGCAGGTGCTGACAAAAGTGTGGTCTAAAATCGTGTATCCTCGGCCTAGAGCAAAGGAGATTATCGAGTGGCGCCTGGAACGGGGATTCCAAGTGGCCATATGGTCTTGTATGGCAAAGAAAAATATTATCAATGTCCTTGGTGTTCTCGGCCTTCCAGTTTTGATGTTCAAGTTTGTTTGGGGAAACGAAAGGGTCGAGCATCGATCCAGCCATCACAAAGGGGAAGCCTATTATGGTGAAAAGGCTGGACAGGGTTTATGAAGCATACCAGGACTTTAACAAACACAACACTCTGATCATAGACGACTCCGCCTACAAGTGTTATCATAACTCGCACAATACAATCATTGCCAAGAGTTATCGACCAGAAGAGTATGAAACGGATAGGTGGTTGTCTTTCAAGCTCGTTCCTGTCTTGTGGAATCCCTGTTTGCCATACTTGTGGCCGATGTGATTAGGAACTATTCGGACCTCAAGGAGGTCGATCCAGAGAGCAGCGCGATCATGAAAGCTATGGACGACAAATATTTTGGTGAACAAGAAGAGTGACCTCTGCTTTCAAATAGTCGAATTGTGTGAATCTTGTAAAGAAACGTGAAGAAATGTACTATATTTTGTAATGAATATACTTGTACATTGAGTTTTCGTTGGCTTTCTCGACTTCATGAAATTAGAAGGCATGCTTGTCCTATTGATGAAACCATTTGTATGTTTGTTTGTGTGGTGGATGCGGCCATATTCTATAATGATAATGGTTGTACATTGGGTTTCTGGGCCTTTCTCGACTCGAGTCGAAAAGAAACCTTGTTATTCGTTGGCGTCTCGTTGAGAATGGTGCATTATTTTGACTTTTACGGGCCTTTCTCACTTTCGAGTCGAAAGGCACTACTACTACGATGATTGGATGCGGCTATATGGAATGAATGTTCTCCAACGTATTTTGAATTCACCATTCTTTTCTTCATTTTGACTAATGATCACCGTAATTGTTGTCGTAGACTCTCCTTGCTCCGGGTGGTTCGGGCGATCCGCGGCGGACCTGAATCTGTTCATGCATCCGCGAGGCAGCTCAAAGGCGGCCTGAGATCCAGCTCAAAGCCGGAAGAGATCTGGATTAAGGCGCGAGATCCCGCTCCGCGCTACACTCTTACCGGCCTTTGGAACAAGGTTGCTCGTGAATCACGGGGCGCCATGCACCGCTTCGGGATAAAGAAGAGGGGAAGAAATTTGAGGCAGTCCGAAAGCTCAAAGCATCTTGCAAGCATTGCATAACATCCACGGAGGTTGGGGAAGGAGCATATTCGATGAAAAGGCTGCGGGGGGAGAGTGGAGAAGTCGGGTGGGCCGAGGTCGGCCGGTGGCTCGAGGCACCTCCTCGTGAGGCATTCCACACTCTTCAGGTTGCCCCCAAGGCTTACAGATGGCATGAAGAAGCCCCGCAAGTTAATCCCCTAAGGTGGACCACCTACCACGATGATATGACTGTAGTGACAGCAAGACCGCCATGGTCTCTGCGTCCGATGTAAAATACATTGTACCTATTCAATTTATTAATAAAAATTCTTTTTCAACTAGAACTTTGGTTTCAATCTTTAATGAGTTTCATTTGTTTGAGTTGCATTGTTCCTGTTCTCGACTCGCTATCCGAGAAAACTGGAAGAAAGCTTGGATGCACACTAACAGACAAAAATTCAAATTAAGGACAGTTTTCGGGTCGGGGTGCTCCTTTTTTGTGTAAAATAACAGGGTTCCAAAAAAAAGTGGGAATGGAATGAGTCCCACTTTAATTAAATACGACTTAGTGAAGAATTTTCAGATTTGAGGTTAGATATAGGGCCTGTTTTCAGAAAAATCTTGCATTCGTCTATTGAGCACAACTATGTTGCCAAGGAAGGGTGACATTCATAAAAAATATTGCCTACCATAAAAGATGAGTTTTTTGTATTATTACCTTAGCTAAACTCTAATTTTGTGTAGTGGCAACCACTTCTAAATGTAAAGAATACATGGTTATTCACCATATTTAAGTTCATAAAATTCTTTATTATGAATGTATAAGTGGAATGAATGGAGTGCATCATTTATTGCCCTTAGAAAGCTTATATATGAGTTTAGTTAAACCACGTTAGTTCTATTTTTGTCCTGGATTCTGTATCGAATCTTCTTTAGTGAAAATTGAGATCAACATGACTTATAGACACTTCAAAAAATTATTGGACTATAGCTCTTAGAGTTGACAACTTATGGCCGCAAGTCTTACGTCAATACTTGTTATAGTAAAGGAGAAACAATTCACAACCTCAAACAGCTTTTTTGAGCTAAAAATGGTTTGACGACTTCATATAATGCCATCTAATAGTAACGAAACATGAAAACATGCAAATCAACATGTTTTATCATAAAACGTCAATTACTTTCAATTTTAAAAACATTTGGACCCCTTTATGCTAGAAAGTTTGAAGAATGCAGTTCTGGCCTGGCGTAAAAACTGCTGAATTCAATGAGGTTTGGGCAATCACCACAACATATCAGTAAATCTATTGGTGATGAAATTCTCCATGGCCATAAAGAATCGAGTGAAGATTCCAAAAGTGGTGGTATCTTGTGAAATGGAAATTTCTCTTGTTAGATACCTGGGTTTAAGTGGCAGAGGGTATGCTGGACCAATTCTGGTGGATGAACCCAGAATAGTTCCAGTAACAACTCTAGTGTTAAAAAAGGGAACTATGTAGCATGATTTTGTCTAATTCAATGTGTTCATGGTAAAGAAAGAACTTTAATCGAAAGCTCCATCATGTATGGTCCATTTACAGAGGCCTGTAACTCATTTACCTTCTTTTCTGACATTTCGGACATGTTAAAAGGTATTTCACGTTTAGAACATCCATTCTCATGGGGGAGACGTAGTAGGCGGTAAACTGAATCGTAAGAAACGTAATAGCCAATCAGTTGGAACTGTGGGGCTGTCTCATATATTTAGGGAAGCCACATGGTTAGAATCTTCAATCCAGGAGCCTATAATGATTTGTCTGAGGAAATGCGATCAGATAAATTCAAAAGATTGGTTTTAAATGGAGTGGTGCAGATGGGCTTCTTCATATCTGCACTGATGTTGGCTCCCAGTTGTGTTGCTCTATTTTTGCTGTGGTAGATTTACTGAGAAATTTAAACGACCACATATGGCATATACCTTGTTCTATGGAGATGCAGGCACACACTCGTCTTATTGTAGCTTATATGGTTGAGCACTATAAAAAATGGAGTGAATCCTTTATTAATTCAAAAAAAATAAGGGGAATACTGGTTTATGGGGCATGTACATAGTTGGAAATGGTGTAGAACATAGCTCATATGTGAGCAAAACTTGGTGGAGAATGGCATCAAATTAGTAAATCTGGAGTTTGTTCTCCCATTGGCAAATCGTTGGATGGCGAAGCAACTACATTAAAGCTCAATTCCACATATCATTGGAGTCTCTTTTTTTACTAGAGCATTTGTGAATGGGCTTATCAAATATTATGTATAATATGTAACGGACCCATAAGAGACTGCTCAAGTGGATCTTGGTGTCGCATTCCCGAGACACTGGCATAAATGGGTAGAAGTGACTACTCATAAACGTCTAGACGGTCTTACCTAGTTGGTTAAGGGCATGTCAGTTAGGAATGTTACATTTGATATCAGAGCATGGCTCAAGTTCGAGTCTCCAAGGGGTCATTCATGACTTAGATGTCATATGACACGTAGTTCCACCGTGCAAGGGAAATACGGTGGGTTTGTATCTGCAGTTGAAGCATGATGCTCGAGGACGAGCATAGTTCTAGTGGGAGGGGTTGTAATGGATCCATGGGAGACCGCTTGAGTGGACTTTGGTGTCGCGTTCCCGAGACACTGGCATATAGGTAGAAGCGACTACTCATAAACATCTAGATTTGATTTTAGCCCTTTTTTTTTCCAATGGCCAACAACCAATGGCTCACAACAAAAGCCCTTTTTTGTGCGTGTGGTGCAGAATGGTCAACAACCAATGGCTCACAACAAAAGCCCTCTTTTTGTGGGCGTGGTGCATAATGGTCAACAACCAATGGCTCACAACAAACGCCCTCTTTTTGTGTGTGTGGTGCATAATGGGCACATGAAGGGCTTGAAGGGCGCATGTAGTGCAGTTTCCCCGCCGGCAACACATTTCTTATCATAACTTTTGATCCAGAGATCTGTTTGAGATGATTTTTATTGCGTTGGAAAGCTCTCTCCGGGATCTTTTTGATAGTGTATGACATGGATATGTTTGGTTAAGTTATCTATGCTAAAACAGCAATTTTTCGGCCGGGTTTGGTACGCTTTCACATCCTACCAACTGATTAATACAGGATTGCGCTATTGAATATTGTTTTATGGCTCATTCCGAATGAAGGTTGCAAAAAATTACCATGCATTTTTAGATTTTGAGGCAGTTATTAAGCAAATTCCAAGGCTTCTAGATCCTTGTGCTAACAAGCAGAAAAGTTTCCCACTTTGGTTTCTCACCACAAGAATCCATGGAGGCCAAAGGCTCTTTGTAAATTCGGTTGAAAAATGTTTGTGTATGGGTGTTGCAAACTTTATGACTTTCAGAATAATGGGATCAATCTGCTCTATCTTTATGGTAACTTTTACTTTTGTTCTATTTGTTTTATTGTGATGAAATTCAAAAGCTACAGGTAATTATAGTTTTTTTCTGGTTTGAATTCTAAAATTTTTGTCACACCGAGGGGAGGGGGGCGTCCCTAAGGCCCCGAAGGGGCCAAATTTTTTTTTTTTTGCAACACAAACCATTAACATCCAACATATAAAAAATTAAATCCCCAACACATAACAACCAACACATAACAACCATTGACATTAACAACCAACACATAACTACCATTGACATTAATTAACACAACCATTGGGTCCAACACATTTAAATTAAAATCCCCTTAAACCCCTTTGGTTTGGGTGCATATTCACCACGGGGGGTGAGGTAGGGCAGCGAGAGCCCTCATAATTGTATTTTTGCACGCATAAAAAATCAACACCATAGTGTATTAAAGCTTGAAATCTTATAGTATTTTGCGAATCTTGTTATACAGTATAGCAAATTTTGTACTTGCATACCCCACAAACGAGGAACTTTACGTACAGTGTAGATTAAGGAATAAGGGGTGAATATGCCTATCCAACAGCTCTCGTTGCCCGGAGTCACCCCCGTGTGAATATGCACCCAAACCAAAGGGGGTTTAAGGGGGATTTTAATTTAATGCTGATACAAAACAAAACAACGAAATTTCTAAACAAATAAACATGTCCATCAGATAGGAGCCCTACATGTGCGTGAATTATGCCCCGTGCTCTTACATCTAGTGCAATGATGCACTTCTTTCACCTCTTCCTCAATGCGGATTCTCTTGGTCCTTGGACGACCTGGTGGTCTTCTTGTCATTGGAGGCAACATACTACCTGTGTCACTAGGAATTAAAATTGGATGCATAATCTCCTTGTAGGTGTGAACATATGAAACTGCAAAAAAGGCCATATGACCATACTCCTGTACACGTTCATTTTTATAAAGTATTGCACATGCTGCATGGCCACATGGAATTCCATCTTGCTGCCACTTGTTGCATGAACATGTCTTCAAACCCAAATTCACAATTAGATGACAAGACTTCAAATTCAAGCTCAGAAGCTGCAATCATATGGTATGAATCACCCTTTTAGCATGATTTCTTCACATCAAGCTCAGCATGAGGGGTCAAAGCATATTCTCCTGCATTTTCTAGCCAAGACATAGCGTCATCATATCATGGCGTATCAATTCCAACATAGCTAGAATAGGCAACTCTCTAGGCTCATGCAACCAAGAATTCAAAGACTCTGCGATATTAGAAGTTAGATGTCCATACCTCCTTCCTGTGAATTTTGAGTTCGCCCAGTGAATAGGATCAGCAGCAGCAAGAATCCATGTAGTGGCCTCTGCATTAGCTGCACGTATTTCTGTGATGACTGCGTCATATTCCTCAATATTGTTTGCCCGTGCAGCATTCCATAGCACGTGAACAAGTTGTGTACTCTTAAAAACCCTCCTAAAATTCTCAGCTAAATGGCGCATGCAATAAGCATGTGGCACATTCCAAACACAACCTGAACACCTTCTACCAATCCCTTCTGTCTGTCAGATATGAAAGTCATCTGTTCATGATGATACAAGTAATTCTTCAAATTTTATATAAACCACACCCAGTCGTCATCATTCTCTGTAAGTACAACTACAAATGCAACAGGAAATAAACCATCATTACCATCAATAGCTGTCGCTGACAAGAAAATGTCAAGGTATCTTCCTTTGAGGTGAGTACCATCTAGGCCCAATACTGGTTTGCAGTAACGAAAACCCTTCAAACTAGCATCAAAAGCTATAAAAATACGAAAGAAATTGTCTTCTATTGTTTTCTGCACAAAAGCCACACTTCCAGGGTTGCTTTTAAGAATTTCATTACAATACCCTTCAAGTTTCTTGTAGGCTTCAGTATAGTCACCATGAATGTTAGCATATGCAGCCTCTTTTGCTTTCCAAGCAAGTCCATATGAAATAGTCACACCTTTCTCTCTTCTAATATCTCCAATGAAATCCTTGGGTCTTAAACACGGTTGATCTCTGAACCTGTCAATGGTATAGTTTGCAAGTCAAACTGTACTAATATCTTTATTTCCAAGACGAGCAGCACCAGTACAATTATGAACATCGTGAAATTTTTTCACAGCACATTGAGGACCACCTTCTATTATAGAGGCATGCAGACGCCAAGTACAATTTTCAGTTGCACAAATCACTGTGTACCTGCATCCACAATCCATAAAACTTAATTGATCAATCATGTACATTCACCAAATACACTAAAAATTAATAAAGTTCAGTGCTCAACAGATGCATTCCGCTCTTGGGCTTTAATGCATCTAGATTTTTTTGCATGTAGACAAAGGAAAAAGCTGGCTGGCAAAGGAATTGAAATGAACTGACTAGAAATCAGTCTCTATCTAGAATGCAAGGGCAATGCAAAAAAATCGTTAAAGGAAAGAAAACTTACATGATGATGTGATCACATGCAGGCCAAAATCCAAAAAGACTGTTTTTTCCAACTGCATATTTTTGTCAGTGCAAATTTTTGCCACAAAACCGCGAGAGACTGCTTACAGGATTAAATGTCTGCTTAATGTTCTCCATTGCACAAGATCGGTTGAGTTCAGATCAGAGATGGTTATTGAAAGGAACTAGGAAAAAACTATAATTGAAGCAGAAAAATTTTGTTGCTTGCCGATTGCCTGGTACAATTGCCGCTTGCCGATTGCCTGGACCTAAGGGGCATTTCGTGGAAGGCATTTTGCAAAATAGTTAAAAACTTAAGGGCATTTGGTAGTTTTTCCCTTTAAATTTTGCTGATTGAAATTTCTATACTTATGTAGTATTAGCCATTATTGTATCTGTTCCAGCCATTATTGAAAGCTTTTGCACATAGTTATCACGTTAACACATTTGTCGTATTATTTAAATACTACTTGGCGTCCAACATGAAGAGCATTTTTTTTTGTCCAACATGAGTTTTTTTTTTTTTTTTTTTTTTTTAGCATGTTTGCAGAGTACGAGTTGACACTTCCGTATGAGAAGCTTCAAGCAGTAGAGGGGTTGGAACAAGGCTTTTTTATTGATACTGTAACAGGGTCAGGACATGATTGGCATAATTGTTAAGCCCAACATTTTCTTAAAAAGATTATACCTGTATAACCTAATGTCTTAATCTATCTAGTCTGTTAGCATATGATTGGCTCTGATCAGTTTTAGCATTGATACATCCCATTTCTGTCTAGAAGTTAAATTTTGGCCTTCTTATAGGAGATGGGAAAAGAAAGGACATGAGATTCCAATGTCATGATAGTGGTCTTCTGGAGGCATATCAGATACAAGAACATGCATGTCAGTCCTGTGTTGATTGGCGCACAACATTGTCAAGCCTGGAGATGTGGCCCAATTCACGCTTGGCACTTATAAGGAAACTTTTGTTGATCATCTTCTTAACGTGTAGCAATGGTATTCTAACTCTAATGTTGTTCTAAATGCAGATTTACTAGTAGAAGTGATGATAAAACAATGACGTGTCTTTTGGAACTATATCGTGCACGTTTTGGGAAATTGGTATTGTATTTTATGGGAACTCAAGAGAGGATTAAACACTTTGACATTATAGGCCATGTATTTCTTTTTCTATTCAATATTCTGCTGGTTGAAAACGTGTGAGCCCAACGGGCAACCCATTAATGCATTAGCATCTTGTTTTAGCAGGTTTGCAGAACCACGAGTTAACACTTTAAAATAGCTTTAGGGTCTATGTGAGCCTACGTTGATGTCAGATGGGATAGTCAGATAGGATAAGAGTATTTACTTGTTATCATTGTGATTCATTAGATTGTCATAGAATTGATGGGGGAGAAAATTCAAGCAAACTATTCAAATACCTACCCTATTCAAAAAGGAGCATGATAAAGAAAAGGATTTTCAAGAGTGAGGAAATGGGATTTTACAAGGTAAACAAATGTTACCTTATAAAAGTTGATCAGTAATTATTGAGGGGCATCCGTAATTGGCTTCGCATGTCAATAAAATGGATACCAAGCTTTGTCCTCATGCTTGTCTGTTTAATTTGTGGTATTGGCACATGCAGTACAACCACTTGCTTCTAACTTTTAAAATGGAGACAGATTTGTCTCTCAAAATGTCAAGTAAAGATAGAAATTGCTCCAAATTCGTTTAAATGTCATGTTAGCTACAGTTGCAAGATCTAGAAACGCGGTTTACTGTTGTTAGAGAGACGATATTATGATGTTTTTTCTTTTAATTTCGCTAGTCAAGTGGAAGAGCAGAAATTGCGTATTGACTAGTTCTAAAACAGTCAACGGGGCGGCTGGTCAAACAGATGGCACATATATAAGCCGTTCTGTAGACTCTGCATCTGCACACAAGAAGATTCAAAGCATTGGCATCCATTTAGATGCAATTGGACATGGATGAACATCAGTCTCCGATTTCGAACATCCAAAAGGTGTGCAGCTATGCAAGACAAATTGAACAGATGGGAATTAATGGCACCCTCAACTATGCCAATTTTGCAGACATTGCACCCAATCTGGTTTCAATTTCCGACACTGCCCTGGTTCAGCTCACTACCATAATTCCAAATGAGCCTACTGCGCCGCAGCCGCCCTCGGTTTCTCCTATTCCAATTACTCAAAATATTAGCCAGGATTTATCATCTGAACAATATAGCAGCCCTTCAGGGCGAAATTATTCTAGAAAGGGGTTGGTTGTTTTTTTTTTCCTGCTGTTTGATGCCTGCAGTGCATAATGCATGAAATGCTGCTGTTTTAGGAAATGTGTGAGGTTTGAAATCCAGAAACCAAGGGATGACAAGAGTGAAGGACCTGCTGATGATGGTTATGTCTGGAGGAAATATGGCCAGAAAAATATTTTGGGGTCTCCATATCCGAGGTATTAAGGTGACCATTTGTTTATTTCAAACATGTCAGTACTAATATGAAGGCTTGTTATAATGTGCAGAAACTATTATAGATGTAAGGAACAAAATTGCCCAGCAAAAAAATGGGTGCAAATGACCGAAAGAGAGGATTATGCAGTGGAATATATAGATGAACATTCCGACCATCCAGTGCAAGCAAATGCAAACAGATTTGAGCTCTCTAGACAAATCTCCCGACCTGTTGCTGACTCCAACGTATTGAAATTTTCTGTTGAGACTGCTGAGCAACACAGTAGTTTGCAGGAAGTGGGATCTTCAACGGATTTTGATCCTGCTTTTTATCCTGCAACGCCTAACCTAGATTTGCATGATGAATATTCCTAGAAAAGGTTTAAGTAATCTGCAATGAGGACAATTGGACACTTGTCTTTAAAAGACCTGAAATTGCTTGAGAAACTAAAACCATAGTATTTCTATGTCTGCAAACCTCGTTTTACTAGTTAAAACAGAAGAATCAACCCCTATTCATATAATCCAACAATATACCACCTCTATGTAGTGCCATAGTTAAGAACTCTGATCAATGTCCCCAGGAACATGTTATACAACAGTCTATCTTTGAAATATTTTTGGATAAAATGCCCATAAGTCTTCCTACCCTTTGTATATAGTGAAACATTCAAATAAAATTAGGAACTTGGCCAAATTATAGTATACCAACTAGGCAACCTGTAATAGACGTTACAACAATCAATACCCATGCCTCTATCATCAGTGTGGTAAAGTCTCATGTATCCAGTATCCTTTTGTAACCACCACTTAACTCGAGCATTAGAACAGCATGAACAGAAGAAAACTCGTACCTTAGCCAATCAATACATGGTTAGCACAAAAATGATAATCATGCAAGGGTCTAAAGGCATGAGGCTTTCTCGATTTATCTCCATGCAACTACACACCTTTTATACCCTTGTATTAGTAATAATTAGAAAAAGGCCATGATATATTTGTCATAACTAAATCACAATGAAGTTTGAGACCAATAATAAAACCCTACACAATCTGTATTACCTACTTAAAGTTTGTAATGCAAGTTTAGAGCATACTAGAATTTTTTTTGATGGTAGGGATCTTTCTGAAATGTGATTAATAAATAGGTTTACTACCTGATTCTCGCCATAATCCATTCTTACAAGTTTTCCTTAGTTATCAGAGATCACATGCCCTCTTCTATGCTTCCCACTTTATATCCTTGTAAAAGTATTTGGTTATCCCTGTCTATGTGATTGTATATGACATATGGTCAATCTCGAACATGTGTAGGGCAATGAATTCTTAGAATCTCAAAACTGTACAGGGCAATGAATTTTTAGAGTCCACATTACTAGAGTTGTGTTGGTCATGCTTATCTTATGACCTCGGATATAACGGGTTTAAGGTCCTATCACTGGAACATGCCCCAAAGGAACTTCTGCTATAATTGTGCATCTGCCACCACTCTATTATCATTTGATCCCTTGATATCCATTAGATGCTCCAGTAATTTTAATACTGAATTTTATTCCATACACTATAACTAAAGCATTGGGGTACTAAAATATAAACCTTTCGCCGATGTAGTCAAAAGATTAAATGAAAATACTTGATTCTTCTTACTAATTTGTCATGTGACCTCAATAATCTTTTCTATAAAACCAGGATATCAAAGCCCTTGGCTTATGTTATATGCTTAGGACATATAAAACTCTACACACAAAATTCCTTTTCGTTTTTTTGCATGACCCATTGCACTAAAGCATATGGCTTC
Organism: Isoetes taiwanensis; assembly: GCA_021234155.1. NCBI lineage: Eukaryota > Viridiplantae > Streptophyta > Lycopodiopsida > Isoetales > Isoetaceae > Isoetes > Isoetes taiwanensis. The sequence continues at coordinate 174,786 of JAJEKV010000291.1, read as the reverse complement.
AATATTATGTAATCTTAAAGACAATGTCTATGCAATTTTTTTCGCATCCAATGCATTTCATACTTAGCTTCCAAGCTGCTAGATCTTTCAAGGTGGGAAGATTTACTCTGTTCATGTGCAATAGTCATGGGACGTGGACGTCCATAGAGGGATTGCATGCATCCATAGAGGGGTTGCATGCATCCCTAGAGGGGTTGCATACATCCATAGAGGGTTTGCTAGCTATAAAGAGGCTCGGGGGAGAGCTCATAGGGCATTCAGTATCTGTGCTAAGCTCGTGGTTGGGTGGCGAGTATAGCTAGCACGTCATTTGTGCGTTTCAGTGGTATCAGAGCTTCAAGTTGTGATGGACCAATCCGCTGAGGAAGTGGATCGGGTAATGGAGTTGGAGACCGACAATGCGATTTTGAGCGAAAAGTTGGCGGTACTTTAGCTCGCATCTGAGAGCTTCGGACATGGACTCGCCGGGCCGAAGTTGGCGCTTGAAGTCGTCACATGATGCGGGACATCCACGTGTCGCTGGTATTAAGATCGACGCGAATGTGAAAATTGAGTTCAAACCTTATTTGGCGACCATGGATGATGCAGAGAAATCTTTGCATGGTTGGGATCCGAACTCATATTTAAAGCCAAGACCAAAGATGATGATGACACTTCGGCTTTATTTTGTTTGAACGTCATTTAGGAGGGTCGCTAAGGATTGGTGGCTTGATCTACTCAAGCAAATGACCTAAGGAAACTCCGATCACAACATTTGCGAGTTTGAGACGCTCATTAAGGAAAGGTTTACGGGTCATAATTGGGAGCGGGATTTGCTCGCAGAATGGAACCAGTTGACCCAGCAAGACAAGGAGTCCGTTCGTGATTTTTCGGCAAGAGTCTTGAAGAAAGGTCTCCAGCTTGGCAAAATGATGCAGAAAAATCTGATCGGTTGATGGGCAAAGTCCATCGTTGGATCCGAGCCAAGTTGGATCTTCAAGCTGCAAACCTTTCTTTTGGGGCCCTCTGCAAACTAGCAAAAAAAGTTGAAGAGGAGGGTCTTTCATTAACTCAGGCCATCAATGCACAAAGGGGGTTTAAACCTATGTCGTATGATTCCCAGGCGGGTCATTCTCATTTTGTTAAACCCGTGCATCGTGAAGGGCGTCACAATGGAGATCATGTTCCTATTATTTACGCCTTAGGGTCAAAAAAAGCGTTCTCGGGGAGGAGGATAAGTCTTCGCCGAGAGGGAGCCTAAAGAATCCTATATGGCTCTAAGAAGAATAAGCGTCGTCGTGAGCATAAGTGTTTTTTTTGCTCTAGTCCTGACCATAAATTTTTTGAATGTTCCAGGTACACCCCAAAGGAAAAAGGGGATTCAAAACCACATACATCTAAAGTTCCACCGGAATCAAAGAAAGAAAGCGGGAAAGAAAGCGGGACCAAGACGGTGGCTTTTGTAGGTCATGCCTATACACTAGACCATCCTGAACATAGTCAGCTTTTGCGTTTTTGGGCCATTGTCCGGGATCAGAAAGTGCATGCTCTTTTTGACCCTGGTAGTGAGTTTGATGTGATTTCTGACAGGTTAGTGAAGGCGTTGGACTTGTCCACTCTTCCATTGACAAATGCAATCGATTTGTCGTCCGCTTTTCGTGGTCAACTATCACCTTGTGCCTTGGTTGTTAAAGATTTGGACTATTCCATTCAAGGTTTTAACGCCAAGCGTACTTTTTTGGTGGCTGACCTTGGCAGTGTGGATCTTTTGATTGGGATGCCTTGGCATCAAGAGTATAATCCTTTGGTTGACTGGGTTTCTGGTACTCTTTTGTTAGCCTTGGATGGCGGGAAAAGGACCTTTAAGTTGGTTAAGGATCTTGTGATAGCCCCCTTCCACTCGGGTTTACGTTTGTCAATTTCAAAGATTTAGCAATGAAATCTCATTTTGTTTACTTGCTTGGGTAGAATGCATGGGCAACAAGGCGAGATTCGGTACTTCAACTTGATGAGTTACTTCAAAGCTTGTTTTGCGCATAGTTCTTCACCTTTTGGTGCACCAGTTTTATTGGTTAGGAAAAAAGGACAATTCTTGGCGTATGTGTATTGCAAGTCTTTGGAAAAACACTATTTGCATTTGCAGTTATTATAGACAATTTGTTAAGAATTTTGCTAGCGTTGCTTCAGGGCTCTATTTATTAATACAAAAAAGGATGTGCCTTTCTTATGAGGTTTTCCACTGAGCTCTCGGAAGAATAATATGATTTGGACAGTTGTGGATTGTTTGACTAAGCACGGCCACTTTCTCCCTTGTTCAAACTTTCGTCTGCATGGTCTCATTAAGTCTATGGTCATCTAACAGCAAACAATGACTTTTAAGGAAGGTGATTGGGTATGGATGAGGATTCACAAAGGCCACTTTAAGAAGGACGCGCGATAGAAAGACCTTAAGTTGGCGCCTCGATTAATGTCTCATTTTTAAACGCCTATCAAGGAAAAGATTTGCCCCCAGTAGGGCGCATAAGTGAACCAGAATTGATTGAAGATTCCAAAGTTTTTGAGCCGGAAACAATTCTGAATGATAAATCCACTAGTGGTTCTAAGCAATATTTGGTTAAGCTTGTCAATAAACCTTTGGGGGACGCTTCATGGGTTCGTGGCAATTTATTAGAGGCCTATTCCGATATTCTGCATGAATATAACGCCCGGAAGGCACAAGGCATTGGGGAGGCTTCTAGTAGCCGGCCTAAACGAGGGCCAAGAAAAGATTATGCTAAGATGGCAAAAGGATTCTAGTCCCCTTGCAGCAGAGGACTGCTGCGATGTCAAGGGGGAGGGCATGCAATAGTCATGGGACGTGGACGTCCATAGAGGGATTGCATGCATCCATAGAGGGGTTGCATGCATCCCTAAAGGGGTTGCATGCATCCCTAGAGGGGTTGCATGCATCCATAGAGGGTTTGCTAGCTATAAAGAGGCTCGGGGGAGAGCTCATAGGGCATTCAGTATCTGTGCTGAGCTCGTGGTTGGGTGGCGAGTATAGCTAGCACGCCATTTGTGCATTTCATCATGCCATAGTTTTTTACCATTTCCTCCTGTATAAAGTCTGCAACTGCATCTGCTCTGTGGTTGCGCAGAAGACAAATATACAGAGACACGTCGAGAATTTAGGGTTCTGCTATCACGGTTTGTTAATGAGCCAATGAGCTTCTTTACCCATTTCCGCAGTCCATTCGCTAGTCCAGGGTCCGTTTTATGTCGTCATGCATCTGTCAAATGTGATATGACATAAAATATACTATCTATCTATCTTATTTTATTTTAATTTTTTAAAGGCAAAAGGTTTATTATCGAACAAAATGTCGCCTTGTAGCATAAGCATAGGTATATGCCATCGGAACTAGATCCTTGAGCATAATGCACTTGCCCCACAAGTGAAGCCTAAGGATAGGGAATAATAAAATAGGAACTATTTTATTTCAATTTTTTAAGGGCGAAAAGTTTATTTATCGAACAAAAGTCGTCTTCTAGCACAAGCACATATATATGCCATCGGAACTAGTCTCGAGCTCCTTAAAATATAGAAGATGGACATCCTTCTGTATCAGCCAATAAGGGTGAAAACAAGGCACTCCAAAGATGATCATTGCAGCTTAAAATTTTATATCTTTAGGAGGTCCATGGCAAAAATGCAGCAGGCAACTAAGTCCCTGGCTGAGGAATTAGAGGACCTAGGATGGAAATCGAGGGCTTCATTCAGACTGTTTAAAATATGGGAGGAAGCTGACGATCATGTCATTGAAAACTTTCGAAAAGGTTTTAAAAGCAGACTCCCCCACATTAGAGGAAAAATGAGATCACATTTTGTCCCATTAAGGGATGCTTAAAATGCCATGTCAGCTTTTTAAACTATCCAATAAGAGAAGAGCTTCAGTATATCTCATTCCAGTATTATGTGGCAGCCTGTAATTAATGCAGCTGCAACTAACTTCTGTAGTATCATTTTTTCATTATAACTTTTGATCCAGAACTCCGATTCAAAAACTTTTTGTAGCAATGGGTTCGTCTTCACAAGATCTATCTAGTGACAACCCATTCATACATCTTTTACGTTATAAATATATAAGAAATAAGCAAAAAATCATATTTTTTTAAGGTTAATCCATATGACCATATTGAAATACATCATAACCATATATCATTGGAAAGATCTTTTCATTCCGCATCTAATGCAACAAACGGCGCAACATTTTGACAAGTGGATCAAAAGTTATGGGGGGAAAACAACATCAATGAGGTTGTTGGTGCTGCATTAATTGCAGTTAATAGAGGATAGCCATTCCATTGGAGGATTCTTATGGGGATAAAATGAGATCTCAAATTTCCTCTAATGTTTTGCTGCAGAGGTTCTTAAGGATGTTGAAATGGAATACAAAACCTATGAGTTTCCTCTGGAAACCACAAACAAGTGCAAAACTATGGATAGCAATGGGTATTTTCACCCCACAAAATCGGGAAATTCCAAACTGTATCATGATCAAAGGGAAAAATATGGACAAGAACAGAACGAAAGTCTTGAAGCAGGTGGTGAAATCCTCAGTTCCTATTATAGGCAAATACGACAAGCTTATAATTCTTATATAAATCTTTTGCTACTCTTCTGGTTTTATAGATAATGATACTAACAGAGAAGAGAATAAAAATTTTCTTGAGTTAAATGCTATTGTAGGTAAGCCTTCAATAAAAAAAAATAAATGCTATTGTAGATGATTCGACTATTATTTTGAACTCGAGGCATGGTATTCTCATTCATTTCCCTCAGAAGTGCCCTTTGATCAGGGAAGTTAAGCACTGGATCATTAGAACCCAGTTTGTTCTAATTCTGTCTATTCTCAAATTGGATTTAAAAAAAAAATAAAAAAAAAAAAAATCATTTGTAGAGATGATGGGATAGACATTTGGATGAGAATCTATCTGCAACCAAGGGTTCCACGTGAGAAAAATGAAGGAATGGACTCATCAAAAAAATCATAGGCAGACTAGCAAGCTGATACAGGAAGAACTAATGGTCAATTCTCATCTCTTTATGCACACAGAAGCGGTATGTTGCAAGTACAAAAAATTGGTATTTCATTCAGTTGATTCAGCTAGGTTAAGAATGCTACACCGAGAATCATCAATATTATTCTAGGATCCTCTAAATAAACTTGAACATTAACACTTTATTCTGCGAAAGAAAGTAAATCATCCAAGGCCCCCCGTAAGGCTTTGACAAAATGTATTTCATCCAACTGACGTTGACATTAGTCCCTTTTTCTATGCCAACTCAAAATAATTTTTTTGAAACCCCTAATGATAAGTCGCAACTTCACTTGTGGTTCCAGTGTAATCAAAGCCATATACCCATGTGTAGCATTAGATGATTTTTGAATGCAGAACATCGTATGATCTGGCAAAAAAAAAAAGTAAACATGTGGCGATGATCTAAAACTTGTAATAAATTGTGAGCTTTGGATGACCTAATGGGCCTAAAATGCTAGCTAATTTTTGAAGATGACCCCACTCTTGATTTGAAAAAAAGATAGATGTGGCGATGATCAGAAACGTGTATTATATTGTGAACTTTGGATGATCCATGGCTAAAATGCATGCAATATATGTCATCTTCCAATAGAACCATGATACAACTACATTCAAGCCTTGCACAAACTAGCAGAAGTCACGATAGAAGACAACTTCTAGTTTGCATAAACAATGGTAGGTCCAAGGAAGATCAAAAGAATTGACGAATTGGGACAAAGAAAATCGAGACAGAAGAGATTAAGGAGACTGACAAAGATAGCACACCTTGCAGAAACACGTCTCTCTCCTGCGATTAAAAAATAGTTGAGAATACGCCGATGACAAATCAATGCAAAAAAATACTTATACATAGCATACTCCAGAGATGTCTTAACAATCCCAAAATCATAGGATACATGCACATCGTGCATGCTCCTCTTGCACTAGAATCACACGTCAAATTGAGAGAATGACAAAAGTGATAAAACCTGCAGAAAGAAACCTTTCCTATATTGAAGTTGGAATAATAGTGCTCTGAGATGATAAAGTGCAAATGAGAAGTGGATGTATAAACTTATAGAAAATAGTGAACTCCAAATCATCCAATATATGGAGTGCATTTTATATGATTTGATGACTGCATTGTATGAAATATACTAATGCTAGAGTGCATATACCCTCAAATTTCTTTTAGTGGCAGTTTTCATGGTTATACCTATGATTTCTATATGGTACTATTAAGCAGCTTGTATCAAAGACAAGCATCGGCTACATCTCTGGGATTAACTGGATTTTATAAATAGACCTGATACAAGCGGGAAACAATGAAATTGGAGCATATCAATATCTCTGATAATGGTTCGAGATCATTTAAGCATTTATGCCTTTGGCCGAACATGTCTTTGGCTGGATGTCAAAGCCTTTGGAACAATACAAAACCAGTCTTCTATATTCAGGTTCAAGCTTAGTTTTATTGTTGTTGTTGTTTGTTGCAGCGAACCTCAATATTTTTGCATCTTTTTGGCTTGCCCTAGGCTTCATATATCACTGCCATCAATCTTCTGTAGTCGAATCCTTTTTCTGAATATCCTTTTCAAGTAGGTTCTGTACAGATTGTTGTATCTCTAAAAAAACACACAAGATTTGGCCCTTCAAGGGATGAAATAGTGAAAATATGGCTGTTTATTTTTAGACTTTTTTGGTGTTGCTCAGCCGATAAACTGGTGTTGCTCAGCATTACAGTTTATGAACATCTAGATTGAAGCATAGCTATTAGAATAGAATAGAATAGAATAGAATAGAATAGAATAGAATAGAATAGAATAGAATAGAATAGAATAGAATAGAATAGAATAGAATAGAATAGAATAGAATAGAATTATTGTCCCTAGTATCCTGAGGCCTCCGGACTGATGTAGCATGGGCGAGCTCCCCAATGGGTGCTACTAGTGCTGCATGCTGATACATTGTAGCCCTTTCGAAGGGCTTCTCTTATTTTCTATTGATACCGGCACCCCGCTTATAATCGGCATCGTGGCCGTGCGGTGGTGCGTCGTTATCATCAGCTTTTAGCTGAGCTTTTGTGGGCTTCAATGTCCCACCTTTTCAGTGGTTCATATTACCAGCCCTCTTTCTTTGTGCACCTCCCCGTGTCTATTTATCATCTTCCTGATTGCGTCTGCCAGATCTTCTTTTGTATCTGCTCTTGCCATTAGGATATGTGCCGGTTGTCCCCACCTTATATGCCTGTATTTGTTTCTGATGTCTTTATATGTTGTACAATCGCTGAGCATATGATTCTCGTCCTCTACTCTTCCTGCGTTACAGATTCTACAGACCCGGTTTTCCCTTTCCACTTTTCTCCACCTGTCCTTTTCAATTCCTAGATCGTGGATTCCCATCCTAAATCTTGCCAAGGTGTCCCTTCTTGTCTTCCCTAATAGATTGTCTCTGGACATCTATTGTCCTATCTGTTGGTCCGGGTTGAAGACTTCTGTTAGCCAGAGTGTTTTGGGACCGTTGTGTTTTTGCAGTCATGCTCTTGTTGCTCTGTCGGCCCAGTCTTTTACTAGATCGCTCAAATTTAACCCCATCTCTCTAGTCCATACTGCTACTTCTCTGAACCACCCGCTACCTTGATGATGTGTGACTTGGCCGATTCACTGATTGCGATTGTTGATAGCTTTCCAGTGTGGCCTCCCATGTTGTCCTTCAGTAAGTATCTGATGATCCTTTCCCAGGCTCTTATCTTCATTGGTCTCTGACCTGTCTCATATACCATGACTGCCAGGGATGTATTTGACTGCACTCTGAATTCCTGCCTATGCCATTGCCTGAAAATCCCGTCTTGCTTTTCCCATTTCTTGTCTGATAGGCCAGGCCCCCATGCCTCTGATCCATATAGTTGTGTCGACGCAACCATTGTATTAAACAGGTAGCATTTGATCTCCTAGTCGATTATTTTGCTCTTGTTGCAGAAGTTTTTCATATTGAAGTAGCTTTATATGGCTGACTGGAATCTGGCATCCGCTCCCTTAGACCATTTGCCCATATCGTGTGCATCGTATCCTAGGTATTTGTATTCTACCGATTCTTCCAGTTCTGTCCCCATATACTTGAAGGGTCTGTGTCTGCTCTTGGTGCCGAATGTAACTATTTTGGTCTTCGCCAGGTTCACTGTCAGCCTTGTCCTGTTGCAGAAGGCCTCTAGTAGCCCTAATAACCTGTGCATACCCTTGTTCTTTGTAGCCATCATGTGTTACGGCTCAATGCCGGCTTGGGGGAGTGGCTCAGGCGTGACACAACACGAGTTAATATTCCTAAGGCTAATTGTTAAGGGTCACACTTTATAGTAATGCATTTGAGTAAAGTTAGATACATTAGTATTTTAAAGTAAAAAAAACCAATAGTCCATCTTAAATTATTAAAGGGGTGTGGCTGATAACGCCGCCACACCCTTCCCTCTAAAATAGCTCGCGGATGAACCGTAATTGCCGGATCCGTAAAAGGGATCGATTGACACCAAAAAGGGCGAATCCATCTTTGTTTTAGCCCGAATCTCTGTAATTAGATCGTAACTACCTTTTAGATTGATATTTTTGAGCAGAAAAGGTTCATCCGGAAATAGGATATCTGGCGTAATAAATATAACTGCTTCCTTCTTTGAGAGATATAGAAATCCGGTTTTGTGTCTAAGAACCCGCGCTCTGCAGTAGTTAGTGATTGTCCAAACCTGTCATCCTTAAGCCTTGGTCTCTTGGTTGCGGTCTTAAACAGCAAGTAACGAATCTTGCATAAAGCCTGGCCCAGTTGGGTGGTTAAATCTCCTAATGATTGGAGAGTGATACTTCTTCCTTTGAGTTTTGCTGTTTGAATTGGTTAAATTTCCTTCATTGTATCAATTTTGGTATCAGAGCCAATCCGCTCTTGAACCTGTGACTGTGACGATGGCACACCGTTACAATATCTCTGAAGAGCAATATCAGCAGGCCTTAAGAACTGCCAATTTCATTGCTACCCAGATAGCACTGCCACAGCTGCTATATGCTAAGGACGTGGAGTCCAAAGATGGCTTTTAGGCCAAAAGAGGGCCTTTAGTCCAAAAGGGGGCTTATGGTCCAAAGAGGGCTTTGGTCCAAAGATGGACCAAAGGGGCGTGCATGCTATATAGTAGCTCGGGGGAGAGCTCTGAGGCAGCGGTGTCATAGCTGAGGGCTCGTGGTTGGGTGGTGAGATAGCGTGCCACGTCAAGTGTGTGTTTTAGTGGTATCAGAGCAACAAGTTTCGATGGCCGGTTCCCCTGCCAATGTTAACTTGGAAGATGAAGAGCTCAAGGAAAAACTTTTTGAGTCAGAGCATGATAATTAAGCTCATGAGAGAAAAACTTGCGGCCGAGGCTCGAATTATGAGCTGCAAGAATTGGATTCTCTGCGGCGCGGTGCGCGCCGATTCGCGACAAAGGCTGCGAGAGGCGTCCACGTAGTGGCATCAAAACGGGTGCCAATGTCAAAATTGAATTCAAAAAGTATTCCGCTGCCACTAGTGATGCGGATGAATTATTCGCGTGGCTTCGGGATTTGAATTCATATTTTGCTAAGACTAAGGATGACGAGGACACTCAGTTATATTTTGCTGAGCGTCATCTGGATGGGGTTGCTAAGGACTGGTGGCTGGATATCCAGAAGAACCAGCCAGTCGATCAACCTATTGTTACCTTTGCGGAATTTGAAAAGCAAATCAAAAATCGTTTTTTGGGTCATAATTGGGAGCGCGATCTTATCGCGGAATGGAATAAGTTGACCCAACAAAACATGGAAACTGTTCGATCCTTAGCGCCCGCGAGTTTTAAAGAAAGGACTTCAGCTTAGTAAAAATGATCTTTGAGAAGTCCGAAAAACTCATGGGTGGGGTGCATCGTTAGGTGCGGCAAAGCTTCGACACACAAGTTGCCAATCTTTCTTTTGGTGAGCTCTGTGAAGATGGCGGAGAAAGTAGAGGAGGAAGGTTTGGCCCTCATCGGGCCATTAATGCTCAACGTGGCCTCAAAGTTTCTATGAAAGAGGCGAGTGGTTTTCGGGATAAATCAATGGGATCTGCTCCAGGGTCTGGGCCGTTCAAACGGCCGCACACAGACGTTGCAGATAATGAACCTGTTGGGGCCAAAGAGCCAAAGGAATCGTATCAAGCACGCAAGAAGCGGCTTATGCGAGAAAATAAGTGTTTTGTTTGTTATTCAACTGATCATAAGTTTTATGAATGCCCTACTTATTTGGAAAAGAAGAAAGGGGAACGAAAGGAAGCTACACCTACTCTTAAGTCCGGGACTAAGAAAGAAGATAAAAGTAAGAAAGTAGCTTACGTCGGAGATGGAAAAGGGAAGAAGGTGGCTACGGTCCGGGAAAAATCGGATATGGATTACATTGAGAATAGTAGTCTCTCTTCACGATTTTGGGCTACTATTCAAGATCAAAAGTACATGTCCTATTCGATCCGGGCGTTGAGTTTGATTTTATTTACGCTGCGTTGGTGAAAGAACTCAAATTAACTTCTATTCCTTTATCAAGTGATGTAGAATTAGCTTACGCTTTCTTGAATGTTGCCCCTCCGCCTTCTTCATTTATGGTCAAGGATGTTGAATTTCAATTGCGAGGGATATATCGTAGCGTTCTTTCATGGTTTCCGACCTTGGAGGTATGGATATTATTCTAGGCATGCCATGGCATAAGGCTATTAATCCTCTTATAGATTGGAAAGCGGGTATTGTTATGTTATCCTTGGAAGGGGTAAAAGACCTTCAAGTTTGTGAAGGATGATATTGTATCCCCCTATTCCCACGGTTTACGTTAATGCAGTTTAAACGTTTGGCAATGAAAACTCATTTTGTGTATTTGGTGGTTTTATGTTCTAAGTTAGAAGTATCTCCATTAAATGGCGTCAAAAGTCTTTTTGCATTATTTTGATGATGTCTTTTCAAATGAAATTCCACAAACTTTGCCACCCCAACGTTTGGAGGACCCGCGGGGATTGATCTTCTTCACGGGAAAGCACCTCCTAATCAAGCTCCTTATCGGAGAATGCATGGCCAACAAGTTGAGATTAGGCGCCAGGCTTGATGAGTTGCTTCAAGTTTGGATTGATCCGCCATAGTTCTTCACCTTTTGGTGCTCTGTCTTGTTGGTTAAGAAAAAGATAATTCTGGCGCGTGTGTATAGATTATCGGCGCTTTGAATAAGATAACCATAAAGAATCGGTTTCCTATACCAAGGGCGGATGATTTGTTTGATCAACTCCAAAAAGGTGCCACAGTTTTTAGCCGTCTTGATCTTAAGTCGGGGTATTGGCAACTTAAGGTTGCTTTGAAGATGTTCACAAGGCTAGCGTTTAGGACAACCTTTGGACATTATGAGTTTTTAGTCATGCCATTTGGACTTACAAATGCCCCCGACTTCTTTTTGAGGCTAATGGGGCGAATATTTGAAGATGTGCATGGTGTTTATGTTGTCGTGTTCTTTGATGACATATTAGTTTTAGTAAGTCCGAGGAAGATCATTACTTGCATTTGCGAGAGGTTTTCCGTCGGTTAAGGGAGAGTCTATTACTCTTAATCCTAAGAAAAGTATATTTTTCCAATGGAAATTGAATATTTGGGTCATATTGTTTGTTTTTAGGGGGTCTTAAAGTTGATCCCAAAGAAGGTACAAGCAATTGTGGATTGGCCTCGTACCTACTTGGTTCTTTGCATTCGCGTTCCTTTTGGGCTTATCTGCGGTTATTATAGGAAGTTTATGCAAATTTTGCTCGTTTAGCTTCAGATTTATATTTGTTGCTCTGAAAAGATGTTCCTTTCAATGGAATCTTAATCATCGGTTGCTTTCCAAGTTTTAAAGGATGCCATGGTTAATCCTCCCTTTTAAAAAGTTTGGTCTACCTTTCTTGTTATGTGTTGATGCAAGTGGTGTGGCTTTGGGCGGGTTTTGATGCGGGATGGTCATCCTATTGCTTATGAAAGTCGAAAAGTTTTACGACGGAAAGTAGATATAGTGTTTATGATAAGGAATTTCTGGCTGTCATTCATGCTTTGAAAGTGTGGCGACACTATCTTATCTTATATTTTGGACCACCAAAGCATTAGGCACATTGTTTCCGCGAAAAACATTATCGGAAAGGCGATTGAAATGGGTTGCTTTTATGCAAAGAATATGATTTCTCGATGGATTATCGTCCCGGTAAAGAGAATGTTGTAGCTGATGCTTTAAGTAGACGCTTATGCGGTTGTTCTCTTTCTATAGCACAATCAATCCAACCATTTGGAGGAAATGAAGCCATTGTATGCCACTTGACCTTGATTATAAAGATATTTGGTTGTTAGCTCAAAGTGGCAATGCATATGGATATAAGATCGTTAATGGGTTCTTGTATAAAGGTCCAAAGCTATGCATTGTCTTGAACTTTTCGGTCACTTATTCTTAAAGAAGTCCATGATGCACCTATCGCGGGTCATCGTGGCGTGGGGGCAACTTTTGGCAAAGCTTGAACCATACTTTATTTGGCCTGGATTGCGGAGAGATGTTTTGGTTCATATTAGGCATTGTGTTACTTGTCAACGGATAAAGAAAGCGAACAAGAAACCTCATGGTGTTCCTTTATCCTTGCCTATTCCGGAGGCAAAGTGGGAACAGATCACTATGGATTTTATTGTTGGTCTTCCTCCCGCCGGCAAGAACACCGCCATTTGGACAATTGTTGATTGTTTAACTAAGCACGCTCATTTTATTCCTTGTTCGGATAAGTTGACGGCTTATAGTGCGGCTACGCTCTTTATCAAAGAGATATTTAGGCTACATGGTTTGCCAAAGATTATTGTATCCGATCGATACAAAAGTTTACTAGTAAATTCGGAAGGCATTATTTATGCAATTGGGAACGAGTTGAGGTTCTCCTTTTCTTTTCACCCGTAAACCGATGGACAATCCGAGGTGGTCAATAAAGTTATTTGTTCCATCTTAAGGGGTTTGTCAATGAACATCAAGGTCATTGGGAAGAGTATTTGCCTATTGCTGAATTTGTGTATAATAATACCTATCGGTCTACCATAAAGATGACTCCTTTTTCAAAGCCTATGGTCACTCAGGCGGGAGCCACTCTTTCGAAAGTGTGAAGATGTTCCAAATGCCGATGATTTGGTTATTGAGCATAAGGATCTCATAGACTTGCTTCAAGCTCAGACTTCGAGATGCTCAAGCATCTTTTGCAAATAAATCATCTAAGTTGCGGCAACCAATGGTTTTAAGGGAAGGAGATTGGGTATGGATGAGGATCCATAAAGGCCACTTTAAGCAAGATGCGCCAAAGAAGGATCTTAAGTTGGCACCCCGCTTCCATGGACCATTTCAAGTTATTAAAGTGGTCAATGAGAATGCATATCAATTAAGATTGCCTCAAGGTTGGAAAATGCATGATGTAGTGAATGTTTCATTCCTAAAGGCTTATCATGGTAAGGAGTTACCTCAACTTGGGAGGTTAACCGAGCCAGAATTGATTGATGATTCAAGTTCTAGAGCCGAAACAATTTTGGCGGATAAATCCACTAGTGGTTCAAGACAATATTTGGTTAAGTTAAGCTCACAAACCTTTGGAGGACGCTTCATGGGTGCGTGGCAATGTTTTAGAAGCTTATCCCATATTCTTAGAGAATATAAAGATCGGAAAAGCAAAGGAAGCCGAGGGACAAGAGGAAGTCCAAGCACAATGCTTCTACTAGCCGCCTAAGCGAGGGGCCAAGGGAAGGATTATGCTCGGATGGCTAAAGGTATTTAGATACCCTTTTGCAGCAGGGACCGCCGCAATGTCAAGAGGGGGGGAATGCTATATGCTAAGGACGTGGAGTCCAAAGATGGCTTTTAGGCCAAAAGAGGGCCTTTAGTCCAAAAGGGGGCTTATGGTCCAAAGAGGGCTTTGGTCCAAAGATGGACCAAAGGGGGCGGCATGCTATATAGTAGCTCGGGGGAGAGCTCTGAGGCAGCGGTGTCATAGCTGAGGGCTCGTGGTTGGGTGGTGAGATAGCGTGCCACGTCAAGTGTGTGTTTTAACAGCCTACATCCCCAGAGGATTACCAGTATAAATTAGAGCAGATTGCTCTACTTTATGGTTTTCTTCCTAGTAATGCTCAGCCACCTCCATTACCCAGAGACCCTCCACCTGCTCATCCACCACCACCTGAAAATCCGCCGCCAGATACTGGCAACCCAGAGCCTCTAAAGACTACTGGAACTGATACGTCAACTAAAAGGGATAAAGCTCCTAAATGGTTGGAAAAAGTTGATCTGCCATACTTTACTGGCGGAGCGTCCGTTAAGCCAATGCAAGTAATAAGCTTCCTGGGGATATGGGAAAAGTTCTTTGAGAGGGTTAACGCGACCGAGCAAGAGAAACTGCAAGCCATGGAAACTACAAGCTCAAGTTTGGTGGCAAGGTCGCAGATTAATGCAGCCTGAAGTTAATTCATGGGCAGTTTTTCGTAGTGCATTTGAAGCCCATTATTTGCCTGCAAATTATTACAGGATGTTGCAAAAAGAATGGGACCTTGTTAAACCGGATGACGGAGAAACAGTGTCCGAATATTACATGAAATTTAGTCATCTAGGTTCACAAGTTAGGAACTTGGGTGAACACGAACTCTTAAGGAAGTTTGTCAATGGGTTAAGGGAGGACATATTTGCAGAATTAGATCTTATTGAACCAGTCAACATGGAAGATGCAATTAAGAAAGCAGGAGCTGCAGAACGAAAGTTGAACCCCAAGGCTCGTAAGTTAGTTATATGGGAAGGAGCGCCTTCTCGTGAGCAAAAAAGACCAAAGCGTGAAAAATTTGAAAATAGAAGAGATAAGAAAAATAAAAGGGGCCGTGATGAGCGTAAGACCAGGTTCAATGGGAGGAATGGAAAACGCTCTAATAATGTACAAAAGCCCAAACAGGAACAGAGTAAAGGGCCAAAGACTGGATGTTATAATTGTGGGGGACCACATTATCAATCCAACTGCCCGAAGAATACAGCTCCGACAGATAAAAATACAAAGAAAGTGCAGTTTAAGGAGCCGCCGCCTAAGGAAAGGCAAGTTGCTCAATCTCACCATGTGGAAGATAGACCCGAAACTTCCAGGGAAGGAGAGGAAAGAAATAAAGGAAAGCTTGCAGCCATTGAACAGGAAAAAGAGACCGCAAATTATGTGCATTACCTAAAAAGAATTTGTCAGAAGATAATACAGGGTCAGAAGCATGGCTGTTTAAAATGAAAGGTTCAGTAAAAGGTCAAGATGTGACTGTTTTACTTGATGATGGCTCAACACATGACTTTATCTCGCAGGACTTGGTGTATAAATTAGGATTATCTATCTGTGATTTACAAACAAAAAATCACGGTTAATGTGGTTTGAAAGGTCCTAGAAACCAAGTGTGATAAATATGTGGTAGCTCCCATCCAAATAGGGCGTGTTCAAAGAAAGAGTTTTGATTATGGCCCCTCTAGGAACTATGGACGTGATATTAGGAATTGGATGGCGAGAACAGTATGATGCCCGACCTAATTACAGGGAAAAGACAGTAATTATAATGGTTGAAGGGCAACCCTTGAAGCTGTGTGCAGATTCCACATCTCAAGCCGAACCCCTACTGACATACTCTGAAACTAAGAAGTTAATACAGGCTTGCATGAATCATACTTTATTTACTTGAGAAATTCTGACCCTCCATCACAGGTGCCTCTCGAGTTGTACAGTTTTCTGAGACAATTCGACGATCTCTTCAAAGATGAGGAAACTTTAGATTTACCTCCTCATCGTCCAGAGGATCATGCTATACAGTTGCAAGAAAACGCTAAACCTCCAAACAGGGCGCCTTATAGAGTTAGCCATTTTGAGAAATTAGAGTTTGAGAAACAGATAGCAGAGATGTTAGAACGACAGCTAATACGGCCAAGCTGTTCCCCTTTTGGTGCACCTGTTATTCTTATCAAAAAGAAAGATAAGGGATATAGGGTGTGCGTGGATTATAGAGCTCTCAATAAGTTGACTGTCAAAGATAAATTTCCAGTACCTAGAGCTGATGATTTATTTGATGAATTACGAGGTGCCTGTATATTTAGCAAAATTGATTTGAAATCAGGATATCACCAGATCCGAATTAGGGAAGAAGACATTGGTAAAACAGCATTCAGAACAAGTCACTATGAGTTTCGTGTAATGCCTTTTGGTCTGACCAATGCCCCGGCAACTTTTTGCCGTCATATGGGGAGAGTTCTAGCACCCGTATTAGGGAAAAGTGTGGTAGTCTTCTTTGATGATATACTTATATATAGCAGAACTATTGAGGAGCATAAGAAGCACCTTCAACAGGTTTTTGACCTCCTGAGGCAAAATAAGTTGTTTGTTAACGAGTCCAAAAGCAGGTTCTTTATGCAAGAAGTTGGATATTTAGGTCATATCATATCCAAAGAAGGCATACGGATGGATCCCGAAAAGATTAGGGTTATTATTGATTGGCCACGGCCTGAAAACCTCAAGGATTTACGATCTTTTGTGCAGTTGTGCAGTTACTATCGAAGATTTGTGAAGGATTTTGCAAAAATAACCCTTCCTCTTAGCAGGTTTTTAAAGAAAGATACCCCTTTTGTTTGGAATCCGGAAGCTGAAGAAGCTTTCCGAATTCTGAAAGAGAGCATGGCAACTGAACCGGTATTAGTGCTACCTGATTGGAATAAGCCTTTTACAGTTTGTTCGGATGCAAGTGGAAATGCTATTGGAGCAGTATTGATGCAAGATGGACATCCATTCGCTTATGTCAGCCGAATATGCTCAAACCATTAGAGCAAAAGTATAGCACTTATGAAAAGGAATTGATTGCACTAGTTCATGCACTCAAGAAGTGGAGACATTATCTTATGGGATCTAAGTTCGTAGCTCGCTTTGATCAGCAAAGTTTGAAACATATACAAACGCAGGATATTATCAATGCGCGGCAATTAAAGCTCATTGACACTATAAAGGATTTTGAAGGGATGCAGCTTGAATATAAGCCTGGGAAGGAGAACCAGGTTGCAGATGCATTAAGTCGGATAAGTATTCAAGCTATATCTGTAGCAGAATTTGTTGATTTGGAACCTATGAAAGAAGAATATGTGAACGACCCCTCCTTTGCTACTCCATATGCACAGGTACAAAAGGATGGAAGAGATCCTTTGGCAGAGTACAGGATTCATAATGGGTTATTACTCTACCGAAATCGTACTTGTGTTACACAAGCATAGAGGTTGAAGGTTATACAGGAATGTCATGAACCTCCATATTCTGGTCATAGAGGAATTCAAGCTACTTTGGCAACCGTTAAAAGACGTTTCTTTTGGCCAAAGCTTGAAAGGGATGTAAGAAAATATGTCGAAGCATGTCTTATTTGTCAACAAGTAAAAGCTTCTACAGGTAAGCCTGCTGGATTAGTACAGCCTTTGCCTATTCCAGAAAAACCATGGAAGCATATTACCATGGATTTTATTCAAGGGTTACCAAAGACTATCCACAAGAATGATCAAATTTGGACATTAGTAGACAGGTTGTCTAAACATGCTCATTTTATTCCTTGTAAATCTAGCATGACTGCTCCGCAAGCAAGCAAGATTTTCTTAAAGGAAATATTTAAGGTCCATGGGATGCCAGATGCAATCATAACAGATAGGGATCCCCTATTCTGTAGCAAATTTTGGGGTGGACTTATGAAAAACTTAGGCACGACTCTAAAGTATTCCACTGCGTATCATCCCCAAACGGATGGTCAGACTGAGGTTGTTAATCGAGTTATTGAGGATATGCTGAGATCTTATGTTGCTGAAAGGAAAAGCCAGTGGGAAGAATATCTTTATCTATTGGAGTTTGCCTATAATAACACGGTCCACTCAGTTACCCAAAGAACTCCTTTTGAGGTAGTATATAGATATTCTTTGGAATCTCCAATTGCGAAACTAGATGGAGAAATACCTGCTTCCGATGAAGCCACTACAGACTTTGCGGATATCTTGCGAGAGGTAAAGGCGCGAATCCAAAAAAGTCAGGAATTGATGGCTTCCAAACTTGCAAAGAAACGAAAAAGGGTAGTTTACAAAAAAGATCAATGGGTTTGGATTCATCTTCCAAAAAAGCGTCTACGGAAGATGGGTAATCGGTATGTAAAACTGGCCCCTAGGTATTATGGTCCATTCCAAGTTGACGACAAAGTCGGTGAGAATGCTTATCGTTTACATGTGGGAATACTGAAACCCTATAAGGGAAGTGAAATTTCTCCTGAGATTTTGCAGAGAATGGAGCAATTAGAACCTCCCAACATTAAAGATGATGAAGAGGTGTTGGAACCGGAGAAAATATTGGCGCACCAAGATAAGGAGACTAGGAATTCTTCCTATCGAAGGTACCTGGTGAAATTTAAATTTCATCTGTCCACGGATGCGGTATGGTATTCTAAGGTACAATTAAAAGAATACGGCTCCTTGGTCAACGAATACGAAAAAACTTTGCAAGTGTAATGAGCAAAGGCCAATGACCTTCAAACTTTATATTTGGAAACTCCATATTATTAATTGCAATTATTTTATTGGTAAAATATCTAGATATTAATATGCATAGAACTCTTTACTAACGATTGTAAAGATATTAAGACCTCTAATTGAATTGAGGTCATCCCTAATGGAAAAGGGAACGAAAATCCTCTAAAGGAATTGAGGTCATTCTAACTGAATGGAAATGCGAAATCCGTAACTTCTAAAGGAACTGAAGTTATCGAATTAAATATCCTTAGACGATTAAGGATAGACAATTTTTCCTCGAGGTTAACGCGGACGTTTAACCTCGGGAAGGGAAGGATTGTTACGGCTCAATGCCGGCTTGGGGGAGTGGCTCAGGCGTGACACAACACGAGTTAATATTCCTAAGGCTAATTGTTAAGGGTCACACTTTATAATAATGCATTTGAGTAAAGTTAGATACATTAGTATTTTAAAGTCAAAAAAACCAATAGTCCATCTTAAATTATTAAAGGGGCGTGGCTGATAACGGCCCGTGACCCCTTCCAACGAAATAGCCTGCGGATGAACCAGAATTGCCGGATCCAGAAAAGGGATCGATTGACACCTGAAAAAGGGCCGAATCCATGTTGTTTTAGCCCGAATCTCTGTAATTAGATCGTAACTACCTTTTAGATTGATATTTTTGAGCAGAAAAGGTTCATCCGGAAATAGGATATCTGGCTTAATAAATATAACTGCTTCCTTCTTTGAGAGATATAGAAATCCGGTTTTGTGTCTAAGAACCCGTGCTCTGCAGTAGTTAGTGATTGTCCAAACCTGTCATCCTTAAGCCTTGGTCTCTTGGTTGCGATCTTAAACAGCAAGTAACGAATCTTGCATAAAGCCTGGCCCGGTTGGGTGGTTAAATCTCCTAACGATTGGAGAGTGATACTTCTTCCTTTGAGTTTTGCTGTTTGAATTGGTTACATTTCCTTCATTGTATCATCATGCTTAAGTCATCAACATACAGCATGATAGGTACCCTAGTATCCCCCATGGTGGGGGGCTCCGCATCCCCTTACCTTTCTGCGATGAAGCCATGTAGTGCATCTATGTAAATACCGAATAGTGTCGGGGACAATGGGCATCCCTGTTTAACTCCTATGTCACAATCTATCGTCTATCCTTCATGTTCCATTTTAGCATACACTCTTTGATATAACCGTGCAATCGACCCTAACATATCTTCTGGGGCCCGCATACCTACTAATCTCTGTAACAGCTTTTTCCTTGGGACGGTGTCAAATGCTTTTCTGAAATCCATGAAGCAACATATTATCTTCTTTTCTTGTGATTTGCTTTGCTCTATTAGTATTCGAAGGGTTACCAAGTGATCTGTAGTCGAGTATCTTAAGAAGATATTCTTGGTTTTTTCCCATTCAAAACACCTTTGCTAATGCTTAGTATAAAGGCGCAAGTGCCATTTATCATGTTAGATTTACAACAATTCTCTAGCTAAGTTTCACTTAGTCACACCTTAAACACCAATCACAGCTTTACTTTCATGCAATTTCACAATGCCATTCATACACTAATAGTCATTGAACCATTAGTCAAGTTCCAATGCTGCAATGAATCCAAAGGTTAATGAAAATATAATTAAATGACTTTCAAACCATCGAACTACTGTAGCTGTAAACCGAAATTCCCAATGCTTTGTTTCATAGCAATTTTCTTGTGCTAGAACGGTCTCCCCATGATGATGGAACTGCCGATCAATCCCCTTGTCTTCCCGTTTATAATCTCCGATCCTTTATCTTATCTGTACGACGGTTTAGGAGATGATCCAGCATCTCGGTTCGGCCACCTTCAACTGTTTTCTAAGTTTATAAGTTTATCTCCAATAATTCGTTTGCATCACAATAGAAATAATGACCCTTGCATTACCATAGGGTCATATCTATACAACCATGGTGTATTTCTAACAACCATAGGTTATTTCAACTGACCTCCCTGTATTGTTTATAAGCATTAGGTTAATTCGATCCTCTGATTCACCACAAGTATCTGTATAAGACAGAGAGGACCTGTGCAACCTATGCAACTTAATAATGACCTTGAACATGATCAACTATCCATTATGCAATAACCTTCAAACTCCAACATTCCTCCTTTATTGCATAATCAGTGGTCCTTAACATTATTTCTGAACAGTCAATCAATCACACAACTTTAAGATCATTTCTGAATTGTATGAACTTCCCTTCTGGCAATGCTTTTGTAAAGATATCTGCCACCTGATTTGATGTACCAACGTATACCATTTTGATATAGTTTTTTGATACCAAATCCCTGATAAAGTGCATGCTCAATTCAATATGTTTCGTTCTCTCATGGTCCACTGGGTTTTTTGTGATTGCAATGCAGCTTTGACTGTCAGTAAATATACATGTAGGCCCCTTTTGTTCACATTGCAGTTCTTCTAACAATCTTCTTAGCCAGGCTATCTCCTTGGCTACCAAAGAAGAAGCTGCATATTCAGCTTCAGTCGAGGACATGGCTATTGCACTTTGCTTTTTACATTTCCAAGAGATTGCCCCTCCTGCTAAAAATACTACATACCCTGAAGTTGATTTTCGAGAGGACAAATCACCTCCCCAGTCTGCATCACTGTAGGCATACATGTTAAGATCTTCTGAGTCAAAGGTTATACCTTGATTTATAGTGCCTTTGAGATATTTCAATACTCTTTTTGCACTCAACCAATGTTCCTTGCTAGGACTGCTGCATTTTCTGCTCAAGATGTTAACTATGTATGAGATATCTGGCCTGCTATTATTAGCCAAGTACAATAAGCAGCCAATAAGTTCTCTATAAGGAATCTTTTCCATGTCTTTTCTTTCACTTTCTGTTATATCTTTTTCTGCTGCAAGTCTGTGGCCAGGAACAGCATGGGTCTTAACTGCATTAGCATCTAAGAGATTGAATCTGTTCAGCATATTGTTGACGTGCTTGCTTTGGCTCAGTTTCAGAAATTTCTTCTCCCTGTCTCTTATGACTTCAATGCCTAGGAAGTGTTTTAATTCCCCTAAGTCACTCATTTTAAACCTGGCTTTCAAAATATTCTTGCAAATATTCAAGATCTTTACATCATTGGCAATCATGATGCAATCATCTACGTACAAGGCTATGATGCAGTAGTTATCAGAATTTCCATATCTATAAATATTCCCATCATTTAGCAATTTTTCAAACCCTTGTTCCTTGAGATAGTTGTTGATGCACATGTACCATTCTCTATGGTGCCTGTTTTAGCCCATAAACCGCCTTGTTGAGTTTCCAAACCATGTTTTTGCCTTGCTCATACCCTGGAGCTTGCTTCATATAAACAGTTTGATTTAAATTTGCATTCAAAAATGATGTTTTTACATCCATGTGATGTAATTCTAAATTTAAGGCATTAGCCAAACCCAAAAGTACTCTTATGCTCGTGAGCTTCACAATAGGTGAATATGTATCTTCAAAATCCTTTCCTTCTTTCTCAGTGTAGCCTTGAGCTACTAGCCGTGCTTTGTATTTCCTTACCCCATCCACACTTTCTTTTATTTTAAATAGCCATTTGCTGCCTATTATGTTTTGATCCATTCAGTTAACTCATAAGTTCCTGTTTCTACAAATGATGACAGTTCCTCCTTCATAGCATCTTCCCATTTAGTTTTATCTTGACAACTCAATGCTTCCATTACTGTTTTGGGTATATGTTCATCTTCAATAATCGCCATTATTTCATCATAATCCAGACCTAGTGCCTCAATTCTTTTACTTTTTCCAAGTACATTTCTCCCATAAACTTCTCTGTCAATATTTGCCTCTTCTAGTAATCTTTCAGTTTGAGTCTTTCTCTTTTCCTTGACTTGTTTTTCCATGTTATCATTGTCAATTTGCTTCTGTTCTGCTGTCATATCGTTCTCAGTATTTTCTGCTTTGTTCTCATTTTCCCCATCCATTTCATCATCCAATTCTAAATCATTATTCTCACATTTTCCATGTGCTTCTTCACCTTTATTTACCTTTTGTTCCACTGTTTTCTTACCAAGCCTATCTCTATACACAATGTCTTCATTAAAAAGTACATCCCTGCTCACAATTATTGACTTTGTAGATGGAACAAATATTCTAAAGCCTTTACTTTCCTCATCGTAACCAACCAAAAAACCTATTTCAGCTTTGTCATCTAATTTCCTCCTTAATTCTGATGGTATATGTGCATACACCAAGCATCCATACACCTTAAACATATCATAGTCAAGTTTATGAGCATTGCCAGACCAAATAAGATCAGGGATATTACCTTGAATGCTCGATGAGGGCAGTCTATTTTGTAACCATCATCCAATTAAATTGGGATTATGTCAACTCCAAAATCACGCCAACCTGCTATTGTCTTCTAGGGGGTTTTTGTTTTTTTTAATCTTTTTTTTTTGGACTTCAAAAATAACATAAGGTTGCGATTCACGTGTGACTTTTCATATGCGAATTGAAATATGCAGAAATGAAGAGCAAGTTGCTAACATAGATGAGACAAATATTGCTTGCTCAATAGATGATAATATTAGGTTTGATAATAACAAATTGCATTATTTGCGAGGCAATTCCAGACTCGAAATTATCGATACATGGCACAAATATCATACAAAAATATCATATATTCCAATAAAACATTAAGGGATCAATCCATGTTTTTCCACGTATTTAACAAGGTGTGGTTCCATGTCAGCCGTTCTATCCAGTTCTGGGTACGAATCTAACACTTCACCCACCGTCATCCCCATAGCCAAATTATGCATAATAGACACAAACTTCACCAGAAAATCATCTGTCCCAAAGTTTTTTGGATCGTAAGATGGTGGATTCAGGGCCTGTGTTTGATTGTAGAAGCATTTGAGAGCATCATCATCCACTATGATTATATCATCCTTATTCTCGATACCAAGTTCGTCCATCATGTTACTCAAGTGTTTGATGAAGATAGGCTTGCCTGTTGGATCCTTGGGATTAGTGAACTTCACACATTTGTTCTGATCCCAAAGGGTCAACCAATTTCTACGCATTTCCCCCAATGCCTCCAAAGTATCCTTGATGTTCCTTAGTTCCATGGATGACCAAATACCAACTCGAAATAACCTCAATGCCTCGCCTAGCATCTCCTTCAAGTGCGTCAA
The DNA here is from genome assembly GCA_021234155.1 of Isoetes taiwanensis. Lineage (NCBI taxonomy): Eukaryota > Viridiplantae > Streptophyta > Lycopodiopsida > Isoetales > Isoetaceae > Isoetes > Isoetes taiwanensis. The sequence goes on along the minus strand of JAJEKV010000291.1, from coordinate 150,980 downwards.
GCGGATAGATCCACTTGGTGTTTGATTCTACTGGTGTCTGATGAAACTGTTCTCTAGCCACTTTATTTTTCGGAAAAGTCTTGCAAAGGACTCCGTTTAGGTCGAACACCACAACCTTCTTAGAAACGCAATGGAAGCTGAAACATCAAACATGTATCCGGTCAGCAAGATACGATAACACAAACAATACAAACGCCAGCCAAGCGTGATTTGAAATAGTCATAACCAAATCAAGGCTCGGGCGGATTTAGTTTGACAACGAAAAAATAATCAAAGCACGCTTTTGCGCGATTTAATTCAAAGGTAATACAAATTAAATCACGCGCTGTGGCGCTTATTTCGCGGGGCAAGGCCATACCTATCATCTTCGGTTTATTTTAATCATCGGCTATTCTCCCTCCGCCACCCTTAATCTTCGCCTTCTTCGACTGTTAGAATTGTTATTTTCTATTAGTTCACTGCGTCCTTCACAACCCACATTATTTTACTATTGATTTGGCAAACCCTGTGAATCACTAGAGCCGCTTCGTTGCCTTCATTTTCGGTTTCCCATCCAATTATTTCATTGTTAACCCGTGAATCTACTCTATTGTTGCTTGCATCACCCGCAATGTGGGCAAGGATATTCCCTAAGTTCGCCGCCATCACAAAGATTTCTTTGAGCAACCAGTTTAGCAGCGCTATTTGTTCATTACGCTTTCCTTATCGTGTCAGTAGACACTAGTTCCCTCTCCGAGCAACGCCCACTTTCGAATTGGACAAGTCTACGAGACTTTTGATTGCTGATGATTTCAGGTTGCCATAAGGGCCTTTAGGAGACTTGGCAAGCACATGCATGAGGAATGGTTCAAGAAAGTCTTTGGCCTGCTCATCACTCTAAAGCAAAGACATCTTCTTGCACCCATAAGAGCCTCTCGGGCAATATAACCTCCAACATGAAGCTCCAAGCAGGTTGTATCAATTGGAGCAAATGCCTGCGACGAGGTAAGCACCATAGACGGGGAAATCCATTTTTATTTAAGGGGCCCTTCTCCTTAGTTTGTAGCTCGTGCTTGATTTCCCCCACTTAGAGGAGGGGGTCCCGATCCTCATCCTCTTCTCGACTCATCCCCATCTCACCGATCCCGATCCGTATGAAAGAATATAGTTCTTAAGTCCGATCATCTAGAAGAAAACATTCCCATGCACCGCTATTGTCACCCTTGGCCTTAGCAATATCATATTCCTCGCCCCGACATGGATATCATAATAAAGATCACATGTGCCATCTTCCGCCGCTTACGTTGACTCATTATCCTTAACATCATATATTAGGCATCCCCCCTAATAACTTTGAGGCACTCCGGATCATGAGCAGCCAGATAGTGCATGCATGTGACTCACACGAAGGACAAATGATGACAATAGTGAAGGACCTCTCGGTTGTCAATCCTATACAGGTGGTAAAGAAGCTATTGTAGTCCTTCCGTTCATGCCCATATCTCCCTCTCCCACCCCCTCGCTTGTCCAACACAAAAGAGTGATATATTTTTAAGGCCGAAGTTGAATCGGCAAGAGACCTTTGTACCCGAATGGAGACTCAATCTTCGGACGATTAATCGCCTTCTCCGATAATCTTCTTCACAAGGGCCACTTTTCTTCTCAACTCAGCCCGAGACCTTAGGGGTAGAGTCTCCTTATGTTTTGTATTTTTAGCCTTCCAATTCTTTAGGAAGTCCTTTGACCAAAATACAAACTTCTTGATGTCATCATTACCCGACCTTGTATTTGTCCAAAGAATCCAATTTCGGATAATGCCACATCCCCCGATAGCCTTTGTAACTCGGCTCCTACCGGTGACTTCATTGTAATGCATATCCTTTACATGATCAGTAAAGACTCAACGAAGGACATCCTATCCTTGGTGAAAGCACCCTTCTTGTATAAGACTTCCTTCTTTAAGCACCGGTCTAAAACCCAAATGGTCTCGGGCCGTCTAGCCCCTCGAGTCTTTCTCATCTCTGTCACATTCAAGTCAAAGATGCTTACATCAACAGAGGCACCCTACCCATAGTATCCCGGCAGCTTCCCTTGTGCATAAGCGTCCCGAATTCATTCCACTTGAGCCATCTTGCCTCCTTACAAAACACAATCTTATACTGAGTCACATTGGTCCTGACTGGCTGGATGAGCTTTGGAAGGATCTGCAATGTCATCACCACCTTTTTCTTTGATTTTCTTGCGGTCTTCTTCTTCTCCTCGTATAATTGTTCATGCGGCGAGTCCGCTCCGGCTTGAATGCCTCGGACTTTGACCCGCCTGCCCTGCTTTTTGGGCAATGGGCAGCCATATTCCACCCAATCGCTGACGGCGGTAGCACGGTTGTTCAACGTATGGACTGCAATAGTACGGACATTGAATCGATATCATAGAATAGAAACACGCCGCGGATTTGAATAGAATTGATGAAGAGAAAAAATCACCTGGCGTGAAATGAATAAAGTTACTAATGCAATTCATGCGGTGCTTTCAAATCAAACCAATTCCAGGCGTGTTTTCAAATCAATCGATTCACGCCAGGCGTTTTCAAATCAATTGGTTGACTTGAAAACACGCCTGGCGGAATTCGATTGATTTCAAAACATGCCCGGCGTGGAATTGGTTTGATTTGAAAAGCACCATGCGGAATACAATTTATGAAACCAGGTTGATTACCTTTTGTATAGAAATGTCTTCCCCATTTCATTCAAAGTTGCACTAATCTCAGCCAAATCTGCGGTGAAGTATTGGCATCCAAGATCTGACACCTCCTATCGCGCATAGTGATTGTAGAACACTTTTGGCCTGTTTGTTACGCTTTGCTGATGATGGCCTTTTTGTGCCTCAACGAATGCTGCCCGTCGATGATGACATATTTAATATCATCACTTGATAATAGCTCCTCGGGCGTTCGTCCCACACAAAGAAGCTTGTTCGAGATCATATCCCAAGGTAGCACATCCGCTGGCATAGGCATTTGACCTGGATTACTAATCATGCTCAACAATCTCCATGGCATGTGCTTTGGATCATATCTCCCTGCTAACATAAATGGAGCTTGGTGAACGGATGAGGACTTCACATGGATCGCAAAAGTTTCCTTAAGACCCAATGGATAATGGTCACGCACTTTATTCAAATTGTTCATGGCCTCTAGTCTGGCGCCACTCTGTCTGTTCATTCTCAAAAACGAAGCCTCCATGCCTTCCGACAACCTGCAGGGTTGAACATTCTTCCCTAGATCTAGGACCCTTTTAGAAGCTTTCAAGTCAGCTAATTCCCCTAGCTTGCTGCAAATAGTGACTTGGTGTCGGTTTAGTGAACATGCCTCATACGCATTTGTAACCCCTTGGCAAATAGATATTGGCGTAATCGCTACATTGGTTGGCCAACCATACTTAAAACATGTCTCACTGTTCACATCTGTCTTCATGAACGTATCCTTGTATGCATTAGCTCTACAAAGAGTAAGTCCGAGCGCATCTTTCTTCGCTTCGTGTAATCTCCAAGAGCAATTTGCGCAGGTGTCATCCTCTTCCTCACAAGAGATTAGGATCCCTTTGTTTGGCCATCTTGTGCCTTCCTTTTTCCTCGAGAAGAGAGTTAAGTCGAAGCTTGCCATTTGTCTTGGCAAGGTCAACGTACCACTAAGCACCCTCGCCCATTTCCTCTTCAGGCGTGGGGTCGATTGGTTGCTATAAGAATCGGCCCTTCATCATCTAAGGTGAGATCATATGGTACCGTGATCTGGTCGCGCCCTTGCTTTCTTGGCGTGGATTAGAACCCCCAATTAGTAGGGTTTTCTTCCTCTTGAGCACTGCAAATGAAGATGAGCACTTTTAGAGTACTTTTCGAACAAGAGATCACGCTTTGGCGTGCATTTAAACCTAAATTAGTACAAATCACGCTTGGCGTGTTGGTATCTCCTATTATTGACCATGCTATGCTTAATTTGAAACTAAATTATTTTGCATCCACATTTTAAGCTACATACCCTTCATGAATCCATATTTCACACTATTTAACCTCATTGAACATTGCTATCTCCAACCGCCTAACACCGCTATATTCTATATATAAAAAGCGAGCAAAATTATGTTCTACGTAACGGACAATCGAGCATTAACCGATGTTAATACTTAAAATTCATGCAAAGCATAATAACTCAAACTCATGCAAAGCATATTAAGTGAAAGGAAATATCTCAAATTCATGCAAGCATAATACTCTCCACACAAGGTGTATTCGTGGGCAAATTAAATACCTTGAATAGGGTTCTGTATTCTGGTATTCCGATCAACGCCCCTCCAAACTTGAGAAGAGCCGGGTTTAGAGATTCCTCTTCCACCGCTTCCTCACCAGCCTTTCGACCTCGATTCGCTTTAGAAGACATCTCGAGTCGCCTAGTAACAGAGAGTCGGAAGGTCGCTTCGGATACGCCGAAGCTGCTCAAGAAATAGCTTTTGCTACCAGACGAGAAAAAGAGAAATTTGAATTTCAAGAAAACACAAAATGCGGTTTAAAATATTCTTGACACATACAAATAATAATGACGAAGACCCGATCCACCGACTTCTTTCATTAAGTTTTTAAAATCCCGCCAAATTTATCCCCTAAAACGTAGTTAACCTAATCTTTCTTCTAATTCGAATTTTCCCCGAAGCCAGAGTTTCCATAGCGCCTTCAGCTTCTCAAATCAGCTTCAGAGACTCAAATCAGCTTCTCAAGAATGGCTCTGACGCACTTGGGTACTCATCTCATTCCAATAGCTTGAACATTAATTTCCAATAGTAGGTGTTCAATAGCAATTTTCTGCGCAAGGTCGAAGATGAATGTTTCATGTTAACTACAAATCGTAAAAGGAAAGTAGGATTATGCAAGATCGACTCCATCGATCCGGATCAGAACCGTCATGGAATTCCGCTCGGGGATAAGTATGTCCGAGTTACAGTGATTAACTGCTGCGCTATGGATGAAGCTTTACCTCGCAGACACCCCGGTGGGGATACGGTTGGAGAAAGTGTTGGAACATTTGTTGCATGGCCAAGAAACCGCTTAAAAAAGGTATGTAACATGTATTACATTGTAGAAATATAGAAGTAGACAAAATTTGTTGTATTCATTGGAAAAAGATTACAATTGTATATATAATCTGGATAAACCGGATAAACCGGACAAAATCCCGGACATCATCGTTTCAAGCCCGCCATACTGAGTAGCCGGGCTATCGATCTCCCATTGCCATTGCAGGCATAGTGAATTCTTCCGGTAAAACCCCAAAGAAAAACACCGGGCTCTAGCTCCACCACCCCCTTTGCTCCACCTCCACCTCCTCCTCCTCCTCTTGCTCCACCTCCTGCTCCATTGGTTGAACCTCCAATGCATCGTATAGCGCCTGCGGTAGTGGTTCCATTGGTTGAGCCATCTCCATTGCATCGTATACCGCCTGTGGTAGTGGTTCGTGTTGGGGCATCCGGGCATAGAGGCTAACCACTAAAGAAAAACGCTCCTCATTTTGAATGTCGGTGACGGATCACCGATTCACTCTCGATCAATGCATGTCTTGCATTCTCGAAGATTAGATAAGAGGGCGAGCCTCCGTATGCGATTACAAGGGCCCCGAGCCCGGATCTATCATTGCCTGCGCTCTGTGCCATCATCATTACTTGATCCAAGTACTCCGGGGTTGCAAGATCGGTGCTCCACCCGAACCGGTGCTCGGCCGCGTTCAACCGGACCGGAGATTGGAGCCGAAACTGAGGCTGGTCTGTGTGATTCTTTAGCCCAAATGTAATTCCAATCCATCTTCGCCACCAACCGGGTGATTAATGTAACCCGGCATCTATCAATAGGAAGTGAGCGAATGTCGGTATTCACGCTGGCGTGTTATATTTCTTTATTTATAAACTTAGAAACTAAAGAGACACGCCCGGCGTGTTTAGCGTAAAAGTTGAAAGTAGGGATACAATTGTTTGCACGCCGGCGTAAAAGCGCTATATAGGAAAAGCGTATTGCGCTTCGGCGTGCATTCATAGCCAGTCAGTGTAAATAATTGCTCGCCCTTTATCTATTTACTTATCTATCTGTACAGGTTTTTTTTTTCTCCCTCCCTGCTGAATGCACGCCGAGCGTGTATTCATGTTGAAGGCTAAGGTTACCCTAAAACACGCTTAGCGTGTTTCAAATATTATCTTTCAGATTTTTCTAATGCTTTCTACTACACATTCATAATAGAAACTTGCATGCAATAGCATGATTAATTCAGGAAGAGAGAAACTCAAGAATTTACTGAACAAAAGAAGCGTATGAAGTTTATAAAAACTATTCTGGTTTTCATAAACATCATCTCTTCCTGCCTCGCTCGAGCAAATGCAAAAGCTTGTCTTCTTGGATTAAACCTGCCATTGAGATGCAACTTAAAACTAAATGAAAACTAACCTTGAGTTCTGAGGCTGGAAGGATTCGAAGAACGGAGGACTATGCTTGTGGTTTTAATTCCGAGGCTTTTCGATTCTGAGTCTCCGATTTCCTCTGCTACAGATGCTACAGAACAAAAGGCGGAGTCTTTTAGTAAGTTAGGAATTGCCGAAACCAAACATCTAACATTGATGAATATAAATCTGCTCACCAAGATTTCGGGACGGCGGATCCAAACACAGCAGAAGCGCAACCGGCAAATCGTATGAAGGAAGGAAGAAAATGTAGGAACTTTGAGAGCGTAAAATGGATTTATATAGGCACAATTAGAAATAAGTTAGCGTGAATAATTGATTGCTTGAATTAACACGCCCGCGTCGGTCTTCTTCCTTCCGACATGACATGTATATGGTATATATGGAGAATATTGCATTTCATGCAATAAATTCTCACGGCATTTTATTCCATTTATTGCATTCGAAAAAATAGAATTTAGAAATTTTATATAGGCTACATTAAAAATGATTTTAAAGGCAAAATTATGAAGGCTAAAAAATGACTTGTAAGGTTGGGGAATTGTTTTAGGTCGTATAGGAAAATTTCCTATGGTTACTGTGACGAATCAGAGATTTCTCATGTGGTTGATTTATAGTGTTCCCGAGACTTTGTTGAGACAAAATTTGCAGATACAAAATTCTAGAGAGACAAAATTTTAGAGAAAACAGCTTGGAGCCAAAATAATTGGAGAATACGATTTGATTTTATCCAAAAATATTTATGTACGTAAAAACTGTTTCAAGAAAACTGCTTTGAAGACAAAGTTTATGAAGAAAACTGTTTGATTTCATTAAAAACAGTTGTATGTACAGATGCCCGAAGGCTTGGAAGCAGTTGCCCGAAGGCTTTTCACACAATTTTAAAAAAAAAATTGCCCGGAGGCGTGTCCAAAACTTCTGTAAGAATGGAAACAAAAAAATGGGCGCCCGGATCTCAGATCACTCTTCTTCCACGCAAACAAAGAAGAAAGAAAGATGTTAGAAAAGAAAAAGAAAGGTGCAAAACAAAAACAAAAACAAAAAGAAATCACATGCAAACATGTTTCATCTCTTAACCACTCCAAAATTGGTCGAACTGTCGACCTTCCTCCTCCTCCTCCTCCTCCTCCTCCTCCTCCTCCTCCGAGATTTCATTCTCTGTTTCAGGGTCAAGCCAACCCCGAAGCAGAGCGGTTTCATGCTCTTGGGAGGACATCTCCTCCTCTTCCTCCAACTCCTCCTCTTCCTCCTCTTCCTCCTCTTCAGAATCAGAGGAATCAGAGGAGCTCAACTCCTCCTCTTCAAAATCAGCATCATCCTCCTCAATCGAATCGAGGAGAATTGGGCAAGGAAATCGATGAGCGGGGAAGAGAGGGGTTCTTCAGGGTATAAGCGCGCTTTTGGGGACAATTTTGCGAAATGAAAGCACCCCCCAAGCACCCCGCTTTGGTTTTTATGGTGGGGGCTTTCATTGACGTTTTGCCGGGCTGGAGGAAAGATTCCCGCCACTTCCCCGCCACAAAATAGGGTTCCCGCCAATAGCTTTTCACTTTGTACTCCGACCTCCGGTATGAATCGAGCGCGAGGAGGAGGATCATTGCATGTCATTTTTCGTGAAATTATTTGGAAATGGCGGTGTAGCAAAGCAATGATTCGCCAAATTTCTACTGAGAAAAAAAAAAAAAAGTTAGTTTTAGGTTTCTTGATATCCTTTCTTTTCTTTTCGCCAAAAACTTAGTTCTTTCTTAATTTTCCTCTTGCATTTCCGGATGAAAGTCGCTACTACAAATGAGGAGTTCGCTAAGTTTCGAGGGCTATGTAATGAGGGAAGGGATCCCGAGACAATAACTTGGGATGAATGCCCTCCGTAAGATTTCCTAGCAGGTATGGTCGAGCTAATGAAGGAGGGAAAAATCAAACTACACAAAGCCCTACCGAGTTTGCAAAGACCGGTTAGGGATTTGGCGTCGAAAGTGTACCCGCTTTGGGATCAAGAACAAGGAAGCAAGGGTTTATTTTGCAAGAGCTTTTGCATGGCGTAATACAAGAAAAGCAAGACACGCCCCTGCAAAATATTTGGTTAACTGGGCAAAGTTTGCATTTACCAGGTATGAACCAGCCCAGAAAATGTTTAAGTACAGGGATGTAGTGGCTGAGACATGCTTAAAGAATATAAATGTGGGACTTGAAGCATTGCAAGATAGGGCGGTACATCGTAAACCTGAATTAAAAAGCATGTCTTCTAGAGCCGTTGAGTCGCACAATGAGGTATGTAGGCTTGATGGCATGATTTCTGCTTATGAAGATGCTTGCATGGCACTTGCAGGGGATATTCAAGAGCAAAAAAGTTGCATTATAGATTTCGGTTCTGAATTTCCAGAAGAAGATGGAGCCCTGAATGAACTTGCAAAGCAGGGTGATGGTATGGGTTTATCTCTCTTAAGTATGGTAAGGAAAAAAAAAAGCATGATAGAGAAGAGGAGTGCCTTTCGGATGCGTGCACAAGACCTTGAGTTGCGCTTGTCTTCTTGCCGACAACTCAACAAAGATTTTCAGAACGCCATTTCTAACTTGAACAGACTTGGATCTAATTACCTTCACAAGTCTTTGATCAAACCATGTGCAGGTGAATGGACAGTTGTAGATGGGGAGGATGGATGCAAGGCCTGCATGCTTTCTTTTGACACACAGTTTCAGTTGCAGGTGACATTAGATTGTGGACACTCATACCATCTACTATGCTTCCAATTGTGCTTGGAGAATTTGTGTCAGATAGTATGCAAGGCAACTATACCTACAGGATTGCCGACACAGTGGGGATATGCGATCATATCCCCTGATCCGTAAGAAGTTTCAGGGGGACAATGACAGGGGATCGTATTACGCTTTCAAGTGATTATGAAACTCCAAACAATGATGATAACAACATGAAAAGAAGGCCTATAACCAGAGCCATGACCAAATCCAGCTGGAAAAGGTAATTGCATTGCATAATTGAATTAGAATGTAGAAGAATGTAAATTCTTTTAATTAACATTTGTGCATTGCGGGGAGCAAAAAAGAAGAGGAAGGTCCGCAGAGAACAAGTCGAGATTACGTGTAAAACATGTTTGCTGTTGTGTATGGATTCATGTGTAGAAGATGTTAATTGCTTTATTGATTTTGCAGGATCCAGCATCCCCAAAAACACCAAGAGTCCAAAGAAGGCCACTAACACCAAGAGTCCAAAGAAGGCCACCGCATCTAAATGTGAATACAATACCGGCCGATGGTCTTGCGGATGATCGAGCAACACATTAGCTCAATCCCAAAAGCAGAGTACCACACAAATGCTGCAGAAGATGGGGTTGCTAAAGTATTAGATTTTGATGATGCCATGCCCACGCATTGTGTAAGAAAGGCAGGAAAAGCATGCCTAGGAAGTGGAAGACTCCAAATAAGGGAACTGATGGTATGAACCAATTACCATTACCATTACTAATGATATTGGTAAATTCTTGAATGCTTACTATTTTTTTTTTTTTTTTTTTTTTGTTCCTTTTACTACACCCCGCTTACCAAACGTGTGGAAAAGAAGACCAAAAAAGGAAGGAGAAAGTTGGAGCTGAGGGGGAAAAAATTGATCATCAAAACGAGCTTTTGGACGTACTTTTGAACAAGAGCAGCGGGGTTTGCAAGCAGGGCCTCAGAGAAAGCAAAGCAGGGTTTGCAAACCGAAGTTTGAACAAGAGCAAAGGGGTTTATTGAGCAATGAAGTTGAGGACACGATAAACAATCAGGTCTTGGTATAGAGCATTCAAATTTTGGTGCTAGTTGTGACTGGTTTTGTCAACCATGTCCGGTATCCGGGGTCTAGTTCAATACCAGCTTGTTCCGGTGTTGTTAACCCGCATGAGTTCCTTTGGTGTGTAGAGGTTTGTTCGAGATGCTTTTTGTGCATAGAGTTAATCCTATATGTAATCCACAAATAGATCGCATAAGCACAAAGGATACCTCTGCAGCTTGATGAGGCTATTCAGGGGTTTGCAATGAAATACTAGGTGGTAAAGAAGTTGCTAAAGAAGGTGAGTCGACACATGTACGTACACCGCTACAAATGTAGAAGAAGATCATGTTACAAAAAAAGTGGTTCTTGCCGAAAAGAAGCTGATGTTGGAGATGAAGAGGCAATGAAAGAAGATACGATGTTGGAGAAAGTGAAGAAGCCGATGAAAATGAAGATGGTGATGAGAGTGAAGATGATGTGGACGCAAAACACTTGGCCAATACTATGCGCAAAGAGTGAAGAAGAAGATTCTCGTTAAAATAGACCCGCAGGTTTGTTAATATTCTAAGTTAATATTTGGTGTTAATATTCGGGACGTGGATGTATTCAAGCAATACAGTTCGGTATGTATCATTTTGGAAACTTAAGTTATTCCTACAAAGAAACAAAGTTATGTAATGACAGATTTTGCAAGTTAACAAACCGTGTTAACTTCATGTATATTTTAACTTATATACCAGGTGGAAGAGATGTTGAATGTTCTTACACTCTTCATCGATATTGTAATCGCGGCTTTGCAATTTTTTTGATATGAAATACAAACAGATTTTTGATTTTGTGCACAGTACTGAACTTGATTGATTTTCCCCGTGTTTTTCTTGAATTCGGTCTGCCCGCTTCAAATTCATGTAAATTCAAATTCATATAAGCTCAAATTCATCTAAGTTTCAAATTCATCCAGAGTTCAAATTCATCTAAGTTCAAAATTCATCTAAGTTTAAAATTCATCTAAGTTCAAAAAATTCATCTAAGTTTAAAATTCATCTAAGTTCAAATACATCTAAGTTCAAATACATCTCATCTAAGTTCAAATTCCTCTAAGTTCAAAGCGTGCAAGGGAATATTCGCAATGAAATATTCCCAAGGTAAGACCCTTATGGAATCTAGAACTCGAAACTTGCAAGGGAATATTCCATGGGTACCTTTGTCAAGGAAATATTCCCACCGAATATTCCCTCGGGTAATACCCCTGCCCCCAAGCATCTCGAAAAGCACCCCAAGCACCTCAAAAAGCACCCCCAAGCACCTCGAAGCACCCCCAAGCATCCCGGATATCTTAGTACAAAAATGATCATCTTCGCACAACAAATTTAATTTGAGATACAAGGAGGATATGGAGAGTCGGTAAAATTTTTGTATTACGATCAATTCTTTACAAGTTACATTCACTTCATTTACAAGTTACAAGTTAAGAAATCATCTAAGATTTCTTGGAAGTCCTTTAGCCGCAGATTTTTGGAAACTTTAGACATCACATTTGTTGCCGAAGTCCCGCTTTTTGGACTTACTTTTAGCACCGTGATTTCTTGGCAACCGCATATCACATCGCCTTCCCGACCGCATTCTTGGATGTACTTTTAGCACCAGATTTCTTGGAAACCGCAGACATCACATTTGTTGCCGAAGTCCGCTTTTTGACTTTACTTTTAGCACCAGATTTCTTGGCAACCGCAGACATCACATCAACTTCCCGAATCTGCATTCTTGGATGTACTTTTAGCACCGTTTTTTGAAACCGCAGACATCACATTTGCTTCGAGTCTCGCCGGAGGTAAGCAATTAATTATTTGCTCGTATGCTTCTTCGACAACTTATACATGTTTTCCTCGTCAAGACATCTTTCGCAATTCAACTTTGACAAAGAATAACAAGATGAGAATAGTTGCACGGTCCGGGCTTGTTTACCGGGTTCATATTTTTTGTCGACCTCAACTCATAGTACTTCCCCTGTAATGATGTGCTCTCTTCTCGCTGAATTTTGCACCCCACCATCTACAAAAGCCGCTTTCTACTACATGCATGGCCTCGAGAACTTTACTAGCCAAAAATCATACTTGTTTTTGTACCGGGTTCGCTAACAATGGCAAAGTTGTCACCGGCTCTATGAGGCTAGCTTTCCACCGATTGTCACCCTCAAACCGCACATGCTCAATTATATCTTCTCGATCCACCTCCTTTGGTTTGAGTTCAGAATAGACAAAGGCACCTGCTCTTATCAAATTCACACAACTCTTACATAGACCCTTCCAAAGATGCATCACAAAACATGAAAGTGTTTTGTGTGCCATCATAACAGCCTTTCTTTTACAAAAGGTCCGATCATGTGAACTTTTTTCGTCCCTTTAAAGTGTCACAAATATACCTCGATAGACCTCGTCTACTTCTCCAAGTCCGATAAGCCAAAAGTTCCTACAAAAGCATGCAAAATGAGAACACCTTTTGAATAGTAAAAATGTAGTGAGAAGAAATGTGTACCGATAGAATTATAGTCTTTTCGCTTTCCCTTTTCACTAAAGTACCTCTCAGAAAAAGTACAAAGATCATCTTACGCATTTCTTAGTGGTGTGGAATTTCTTTTCAAAGATCTCACTTGTAAGAACTCTTTTGATCATCGCGACTCGCACCATCGTGTCGCCTTTTCCATGAGTGAGGCAAAGAAGTGCCAAGTTATCTTGATGCCTCTCATCCGAAAAATACCGCCTAAATAATAAAATGCTCTTGCTGATTTGAACCGAAAGCAAAGACATCCATCCCACCAGTAAAACATGGTTATCAACTTCTATATTTCCAGCTTTTAAGAGCATCACTATGCCTTTGCAAACAATGCCGCACAAATAAGCAATCATGGTCCCTATCATCAGAGATGTAGAAATTTGTTTCCTTCACAATCTTCCTGTCACCAACAACCAGGTTTGCCTTCTCACCATCTTTTGCATGTCTATATGTTATGTGCACTAGAAGCGTGCACTGGTCATTTCTCCAATGGAGGGTTTGTATTTCCTGCTGTATCTTAAAGGTATAGTTTTCTGCAAAATCAATGACATGTACCATTGTACCTGGAGGGAATGTTTGCAAGCAGTCTTTGAACTTTTCAGCCTGCCATCTAGCAGTGTAGTTGTGAGGAATAAACTGCTTAATAACACTCTTGGCATGCACAAAAAACTCTTGCAGAGAAGTGGATTTGTAAACTAGCTTCATAACATCCTTGGTTTTTGGCTGTCCACCTTTTTTAATGAAGGTCTCCTGCACCTAAAAAGCACAATTTCATTATTTTTGGACTTTCCCCAAGTCCATACAGTTCCCAAATTACCTCGAACAAGGATCTAAAGTGTACATTCTCATCCAAAATATAAAGAACGCTGAAAGAATTGTAAGCTAATATAGCTTGAACCCCCAACTATTTGATACCCATACAACTATTTAATAAAAAATATTATAAAATACATGGTTATATAATATGTGTTTTATAACATATTATACTATCCACGATGTAAGTTTTTATTTTCCATGTGCCATGTTAATGAAAATTGGGCGACCGCCCTATTTGCACATGCTGCATTGCAATCAACAACATTGATCATTATCTACAACATTGGTAATATTAAAAAATGAAGCATATAACTTCCAATGGAAAAAATAAACCCTCTAAATATCACAGGTTGACTTTATCTACAATTATTAACGGAAAAAAAAAAAAAAAATCTAAATGTCAAAAGCCAGTTTCGAACTCAACACTCGAAACACACAAGACGAAAGCCTTAAACACAAGGCCAATAAGCAATTGTTGGTTTTTGTCATTTTAAACAATTAGATAAACGATATTCATTAAATAGAATATTAAGAAGAAAAAATTCAAAACCCTAAACCTAAACCTAAAAGTAGATGTCGACGGCAATATCCTCCGCCGCTTTCTTCTCTCGTCATCTCAATGACCAGCTGAACAAAATGGAGGAGGCGGAATCAGGTTGTGTATTTGCTCCAAAAGCGGTTTACAAAGAGGTAAACGTTTTGTGGATTTGCTCTAAAAGCAGTTTGCATATCTGTATCTCTTCCTGCAAAGAGGAATTTCAAAGCAAAGAGGAATTTCAAAGCAATATCCTGCTATGAAGCTACCTGTGTCTCTTCTTCTGCTTCTGGCGGTGATCGTTTGCTTCTGCCTCCATTTCGTACTCAAGGACGAATCATATCCGGTAAGAACCCTCAGTGCGCCATATGCAAATGTTTCTACCTTCTGTTTCGAATCTGTAGATTGCTTGAGAACTTCTGCAATGCCAAAACATAGACAAAAGATGTGCTTGCATAGACAAAAAGATAGAAAGATTCGTGATTGCAAGATCATAGATCTGTTCATATTTTGGTTTATTCTTCTGTTTGGTTTCTTGTTGCAGGAACACAGGTGAAGGAATAAGGGCCAGCCAGCTTTAGAACTACTGCTACTCTAAAATCGGGCGACTGCCAGTGTTATAAGACCAACAAAATGGTCATTTTTCTTTCATGATTAATTTTATTATGATCAAATTGGGCGTCCGCCGGATTTGAAGCAGAACGCTTTGCAGGAATACGCCTGGGACTTCAGAAAAACAAGCTCATAAGCTTGCAGAATGGGATAAGCTAGTCTAATAGCTTATCAGTAGTGTCCCACAAATTGGGCGATCGCCCAATTTAAAAGAGAATTGATTGTAGGAAAACAAGCAGATAATATACTCATTATATTTCTGAGCCCCTAATTTGTGTGAGCCGTTAATTCTTGTGCATGTATTTTTCAATTTCTTATCTTGAAATAGAATGCTCAACAAACATTCTAATCTTGTTCCTTCTTACTTTTCTAAGAATTGGGCATGCTAGCGAGGCACAACAAATTGGCACTTCTACGAGGCAGACACACCAAATCGGGCATTTGTGCATAAGGAATCTCCATAGAACATACAGGGAAAACATAATGGGCAGGCAAGTTAGATGTTCAAGACTAAGCACATAACAAATTGGGCCCGCCCGATTTGTGCATGAGGAATCTCCATACAACATACAGGGGAAGAAGACCTAATGGGGCGGGCCAATTTGGCGACCACCCAATTTACATGTCCATTAGAAGGGAAAATATGTGTGGAATATAAGTATTAGAATGTATAGGGGAAGAAGACCTAATGGGGCGGGCCAATTTGGCGACCACCCAATTTACATGTCCATTAGAAGGGAAAATATGTGTGGAATATAAGTATTAGAATGTATGGAAGGCAAGTTTTGGTAGAGCTAGACATCAAATTGGGCGCTCGCCCAATTTGCATGCCTAATAGATTAACTTAAAATAAAAGAAAAGTTGTAAATGAATAATATATGGCAATGGTCGTGTTCAAGGCAAAAATAATAAAAATAGGAGGGCTCCAAATTAGCCACCCCTTTCCAAGTGACAACCCAATCTTATTAAGTAAAAGTAAGCCTTGTTAAAGCAAAATACAACATGCACACCCAACAAAAGGGTAAAAGAAAAACAAGGGCCATGCACCATTGAAGTGGGCATATAAAGCCAATACAAAAGGAATAAAAACACTAAGGAAGGAGATATGCTAACCTTTAGCAGCCTTGGACATGCAAAAACACCTCAAAATATTCTCTAGAAGATGGGCGCCTTTATGAAACATGGGAAAACACCTCAAAAGGTCCTCCAGAAGATGGGCGCCTTCAAGGAAGAGGAGCAGATAAGGAGGAGGACGAGGAGGTTGCATGCGTGATGGGGAAGTGGCATGCTCATAATAAAAGGTCCATGCGTAGTTAGTGCCCATAGAGCGTGTCAAATTAAATGCACCTTAACATGACCATTTCAAAATTCAAAATAAAGCTGCCACGTGGACCATTCACGTGGTTGTTGAGATTCAAAATTTAAATTTCCCCCCTCAACTCAATATTGTCGTGTGGACCATTCACGTCGTTCTTGAGATTCAAAATTCAAATTCAAATTTCCCCCCCTCGACTCAATATCGCCAAGCACTTGCTATCCATTCCATATTCCGAAATGCCTCGCCAATTCGGCCATTGCCGCCTCGACTAAACCATTTGCGCTTAGCGTAATGTGTCATGACTTTCGTGGATTTGCAATTCAAGGTTGTCATTTTATTGCAATTCTAGATTATATTTTAGTGTAATTTTAATTTCGAATGGAGAATAGATCTCCTTTATCTAGTGCTCTAAGTACCCATGTTTCTCTTTCGTTGAGAGTTGCAAAGATGCATTGCCACACTAATAATGAGGTGATAAGACACACCCTTTGGCTTCAAGATGAGGTATGACTTTTTATTTTCGAAATGGCATAGCTACTTGTCATAGGGTTTGATTTAAGAATGAGCAAACAATGTTGTTGTCAATAATTTGTTATGCTACTAGCTTGGCTCAACTTGTGGTGATTGTAAGTCAACAGTAGGGCTCAAGATGTCAAGACCAAATCTCGCGGCACGAGATAAGGGAGACACCCAAATTTGTGCACGATGGGGCCCTAATCTCAAAGATTGAAATGGGGCGAAGCCTAACTTGGCGAGCCCAAATAGGGCTGGGGCCCAATTTGCGCCAATTTTTTTTTTTTTTTTTTTTTCACATTTTTCCCATGTTTTCATATATTTTCAGATGTGCAAGCTTGGAAATGCGGCGAGCGCCCAATTTGTAATGATATATCTTTCACTGTTTTGCAGATGATGAACATATTCAAAATGGACGTCTGGTTTCAAAAGGGTTTCTTGTTACGAGAATTCATGTACCACCTCATTTAGTCCCAACCGCTCATAGCGTTGAAGAGGTGTTTGAAGTCAGGGTAACACACTCTAGGAGATGCTAATTGCTGACAATAGAGGTATGACATTACAATAGCTTTGGGGAAAGATTTTGTATCATTATAGACCCGGGTGTTACAGTCTGTGGCCATTTTCTAGGATTGAACACTATGGACGGTCCCACACCCAAGGGTTCCATCTCGCTTAGCAATCTCAACTTTCATTTTTGGATTATTTCATTATATATGGACTACTACAATGCCAAAGCTACCGGACTTTGTGACAAGAAGGCACTTACATCAAAGTCGACATCATCTATTCTCAAGATATCTGGGACTCTCAGAAGAACATGAATGTCCATTTGACAAGCCATCCATGAAGATCTTACCGTGAAATTTCTCTTGCAACAAAATAGAAATAGGTATGTGATTGATATCTTTTATATATTTCATTAAACATGTGCATACCTCTGATATTGATGAGAGCTTGATCGGGCACATTGGGCCTTTTGTTTTTGGATGCCTCATCATGTACCACAAAGCGTCAAGCCATCACCGTGAGGCATGTTTTGTAATGGTGTGGTCTGATGATGTCTTGTGTCCGACGTGGGTAGGGTATGCTATTGAAGAGCCCCAAATGGATGATAAGAAAGAGAACTTTGAGACTATCCAAGTGACTTGTTGGGAGCCTGTACCTGTGAGGAACCAGATGTACCCATCCAATTATGTCAATTGTTGGAAGAAGAGATGGAGGCCAACGACTGCAAGTGACCGTATAGAACTAGAGATTATCGACTATGCTTTCAAACAAGAAGAAGATACCCAATACTATCAAGATACCCGTGCGTGCTGCTGAGGCATATGCAGCACTCGCAAGGGATGTCAATTAGTGTATGAAAAAGAGTCATTCATGCGACAATTTAAAAAATGGTCCATAAATTCAGGTTTTGTCCAAAAATAATGAAATTGTGCTTTAAACAATGTACAAGCAAGGAAGAGCACATGTCAACCACAATCAATGGCATATATGTTGCTAATAAAAAGTGAGTCACCTTTTCAAAGTTCTTCCATTCCACCTTTGCCATGTGGCTGGCCTCTAAAGGACAAAGTTGGAACTTTTTAATTCCACAATCTGCACATGACATCCTAAGGTATGCATCTTTGTGCAACTCCACATTCTCATTCTTTTCACATAAGAAACTTTTCCACAAAACGCTTGTGTTTGCAAAGACATGGTTCCTTGCTTGACAAGTAGGACCAACACCACATACCTTACATTGACAGTCACATTGTTCACCATGCACATTGCTGTCCCTTCTAATGCTATTCGAGAGCACTGCCTTACATACTCCATTCTCATGTGATAGATGCAACAACAAGTCTCTCTTTCGTTTAACCTCCTCACAAACTTTGGCTTCAAAGCTTCAAAAAGTCTCAATCCAATGCAAATCTCGATGTGCTTTTTTTGAACCTTTCAAAGAATGTGACCCGCAAGTACCACAATATTTAGCAAGATGAATATGAATATACTAGGATTACTTACTCATTTTTCTGAATTGAATATGAATCCTAAGATTACTTACTTGTGGTTCTTCCGTAAAATGAATTGCATGCATCGAGTAAGGCTTCGTTCCTTTCTTCCATTGGGTGTTCTTCTCAACTTGATAACTTGTCTCTTGTTAGAGACACCCGAAAGTGTTATTTGTCCAAAACTGAACTATGTTTTCTATCTTCATCACTCAACCTCGCCGATCTTTCCTTACGCTTTGAACATACTCCAAGGGCCTCCGGTTTTACGCTAGATTTCTCTTATCAATAGCTGCATAAACTGTTTTTCTTCTCAAGTTTAAGACCTCACAAACCTTGCTTCTCACAGACCCTTTCTTTCAAAGCCATCATGATAGTGGATGATCTTGCATTGCAAATGTCCCTCGCTTTTTTTTTTTGTTGGCCGTGGCGAGTGTCTTTAACACTCTCAACAACATGTTTCATTGCAAGAACTCTTTCTTTCCTAGCATCTTGAATTCTCGGTAGTGCTTCAAAGGCTCGTGCAATGACCTCCTCTCTCGTCCCTTAGGAATCATGTTTTTGCATCTTTTTTTCTATGAATTTACTATGATCCGGGCTTCTAACCTGTTTCACCCTCAAAGAAAGCCCTTCTTTTCTTTTTGCTCGCTAAAGAATTCAATCCTAATCTTTCAGCTCTCCTTCTCCTTTGGTCTCTTCTCTTGCACCATAATTTTTCTTGTTGTACTTGTCGGGGACATGCAACAACACGGTTTCTTGTGCTTTGGAGAACATGGGGAATTTTGTGTAGAAGCATGCCTCCCTTGCTTAATTGGCGCCTCAGAGTGGTGAAGTCTCATATACCTTGTTTTCCCCTTGCAACCGTGGATGGACTCTCAATTTCCTCGCCTTCCCCATCAATGGAATCATCATATTCAAATTTCTAAGAGATTTGTCGGCGGTAGTAATTCAAATCCACTCCCAAAGATTCTCGCTGCCAAATCCAAATCCCCGCCCAAATTTAGCTTCATACTCTGCAACAAGAGAATCAAAGTCCATGCCATGCAACAAAATGCACTCTCTCGAAAAGAAGGAGTCAAGAAAAAAATTCAGTGCAAGAACCAAGCAAAAGACATGGTTACCCCCGCCCATTTTTGCCAAGAATGACTCCCTCGCCGCTTTTGAAATCAAAATGGAGCTTCCCCCTTCCCCGAAAGCAGGGGAGATCCGGCGCCACTAATTTCGCCTAATTATGATTAAGAAAAATTAAAGAAAATGTTAACTACCCGTCAAAACAGGCGATGCCAAATTTTTAAAAAACACCCTAAGCACCCACAAAGCACCCCGATGTCGCGACATGAATTTCTGTCCCCCAATAGCGCGCTTATACCCTTCAACCCGACGTCTCTTTGACGAGACCTCGGGTTCTTCATGAAGCCCGAGGTCAACGCCATGGCGGGGCGTAAAAAAAAATTGGGACGTAATGGTCTTGAGAGCGTGAACCGGATTTATATAGGGTTAATTAGCTCTTAGCGTGAATAATTTATTGCCTCAAATAACACGCCAGGCGTACGAAATTCCCGCCAGCTATATTATCTAGGGTATATTATTATGGATAATAAATTCTCACGTCTATTAGTTATATGTCTTTTTCAGAATCATATATCCAAATTTTCGATAATTAAAATTTGGATATATTTATATAAATGTCATTTCCTTGTTGTTGCCATGAAAATTCTTGTTTTAAATGATTTCGTTTTAATGCCCATTGTTATTATTATATTAAACCTATTTCCAAGGAATTTCTTGCTTTTAAAAAATTTGATTTTCCTCTACATATTCCATAAATGTACGTACTTTTTTATCTTATGGTGTAATAATTTTTTCTTACTCATTGACTAAAAAGGGTGCAATTTGCCTAGGTCAATGGTGCCCCTCCAACTCAAGATGGTGAAAAGAGCAATATCAATGAAAAACCAACTCCTAGCAAGAATGTTGAAGAAAAACAATTAGTCCTCTATAGTAGGGTGCAATGGAGGAACAAGAAGGTGAGAATCATGCACAAGTGCAACAAGGAAATAGTAGGCCAAGGAGTCATTGTGCTAGCGAGATCCTCGGTCAAGCTCATTAATGATGAAAGGCTAGGGAAGACAATATTGGTATTGCAATTTCGATGTTGGAAGACAACCGAAAGGTAAAGGTTTGGGTGACAAGGAATGTTTTGGTTGTGTCAAGCAATTGGAGGTTCCTTGCATCATGGCATGGCCTATAAGTAGTGTTCAATTTGTGGAGGATTATATTTTTCCGTGAGCTTTGAGGTTGTTGGGGACAATGATTGTCTTGATATTGATCCATTGGCGGTTGGAACTCTAAACCTAGGCAAAAGGGGAGAAGTATCGTTATTGCCGAGACATTATCCTAGCAAAAGAGCCAAGTTGATTAGTGACACCAAACGTGAGACAATGGTGAAGGTTAGGGGCTCAGATTGTTGTTGGAGTGATTGTATGCAATTCTTCACAATAGAACAATTGGTGGAAGCAAGAGCCACTTTTCAAGAGTACACTGTTGATGAGAGGAGGACCCACATGTACACAATCTTCGAGCATGCACTTCAAGATGAAAGAAACCCAAACAGAAAAAGATACCCTTTGCTAGGCAAATGGATATGTGCAAAAGCATGGCAGAGTATCCATGCAATTCCAACTTCTTCATGGCATAATTGGCAAAAAAAAACAGGCAGAGGGGAACAGGATTGCTTTACATGGAAATAATGGTTTGTTGAGACCAACACTAGGACCCCGGCTGCCGGGAGATATTTGAAAAATATATTGATTTCAATGCACGAGTCTATGCCACACAAAAAGCGTAAGGGATGAAAAGGGAAGAGCAAATTGTTGAGAAAAGGTTGCCATCACATTGTACTCAAAAGATTTTGGAAGAAGTGAATTCCCTACTTCGAGAATTGGGAATTCTTCCAATATCCCAACCTAGCTTTAGTAGGTTATGGAAGAAGCATTTCAATCATGTCACCATAGCAACTTCAAACAACTTTACAAAGTGCAATTTATGTGCTAAGTTGAAGGAGACTCTTGATAAGACTGTGCAACCTAGTCAAAGGGCTAGGATAAGGGGAGCATATGAAGGACCATATGACTGACCAACTATCATGTAGATCATGTTATTGGATGTGGAGGACTTTATCCGCATTGGAACCCAATAACTATTTATGTATTATACATGACAAGATGGACCAGCAAAAGACTTGTCTTCCACAATTCAAGTACATACCAAAGTCATGTGGAAGATCATACCCTTTACTGAGATCTCAATGATCGGGCAATCTTGCATGGGCGTAATCAAACCTACTATGGCCATTTTAGTTTGGAGTTGTGGAGTGATGGTCCGTGATTTTCATATTGGGAGTATCATGAGGTGTTTGAGAAACTATGAAAATGGATACAATGGTCACCTCCGGGACCTTCTGACTAGCCGGGCACTACATAGAGCATTGTTAGATGGAAACCCTAACAATATTGAAAAGTTTAGCAAGGCAAGGTTTAGGAAGCATGGGTCTAATGAACATGTTGGAGCTTCAACTTCACGTGCTAAACCTCAAGATCTACCCAAAAGGTTTCTCTTGCAACTTGATAATTGTGCTTGGCCAAAATAAGAACAGTGGATGTTTTCTTTCCTATCCTACTTAACAGTACCGGGGGATATTTGAAAGAGTTAATTTAGGGTTTCTTATGCCCGGGCATACCCATGAGGATGTGGATGCATTATTTGGCAAATATAGTTGTATCTTTGAAGCAAAAAACAAAGGACCAACTTTCCTAGGCTAATGGAAATCTTGCATGAATGCACTACTCCAAACCCTATAGCTTCTCTCATAGAAGAAGTGCCCGATTGGAAGAGCTTTGTGGATGGTTATACATTGGATCTTGAAGGTCATTCCGTGCCTCTGCAGTTCACTTTTTGGGTGAGAGATGGGATTCCAATCTTCCAATGGAAGATGAGACCTTCAGAGGATGAGTGGAGAGGAGGGGAGGAAATATGGTGAGAGATGAGAA
Organism: Isoetes taiwanensis; assembly: GCA_021234155.1. NCBI lineage: Eukaryota > Viridiplantae > Streptophyta > Lycopodiopsida > Isoetales > Isoetaceae > Isoetes > Isoetes taiwanensis. The sequence continues at coordinate 128,351 of JAJEKV010000291.1, read as the reverse complement.
TGGCAAGCCTATGATACCTCTAGGTCAACCAAAAGCTTTAAAACCTACTGAAGAAGTGAAGCAATTGGGATTGACTAAGGAAGGAATCCAAGACTATATAAAGCATTGGCAAACCAATCCGGATGACACCAACCGTGCCTTGGTGGCTTACTTGGAAAGAAGGTGATTAACCCGTTGGGGGAGATAGACACATCCTCGGATGAATTGAAAGAAGGGTGGTTGCCTAAAACTAGGTGGAAGACCTTAGCGGGTGCTTGGCGAGGATTTTGATGACACCGTAAGTAGCATTCGCAAGCAATATGCTCCTCCTCCTTCCTCGACAAAACACTATGTTGGTCCTAAGAACAATAGGCCAAAGTTTCTAGGCATGGATGCTTATGAACCTTCCAATCGACTTGGAATGCCACCAATTTGTGATAGTAAAGCCAGAGATTTAGATACATATCCAAAGTGGTTGGGGTTCACTATCTCCTCGATATTTGCAAAGAAGAAGGTAATATTAACTTCAACCATGTGCGGGTGGAATGGTGGTGTCCAAAGCATCGGTTGACCAACGTGTCGGATAAAAGAAAGGTACTTTCAGATTGTTGGACAAAGAAATGGAGGAGAAATCCGAGTGATCCCGATCTTTGGCTAGACTATGAAAGTGTTTTGTACTCATGGACTCCAAACACTATTCCAAAATAGAAATCACGAGAATTACAATACCTCGGGATGTCGGGAAGAAGGCTATGATATCATTGGGGGTGCTTGAAGAAAGTTGAATAACTATGTAAATTTTTGTTATCACGTTTTTATGATATGGTGCTATATTGTGAAATATTGACTATTTTGTAAATAACATGATATTACGTTTTCATAATTTTGAGGTGAAATGTGTGAATTTGAATATGCTACTAAAAACATGCAATATGAAATTTGTCCCAAAATTAAGACATAAACCCAATTTAATTGAATGATGGTTTTGTATCATATTAGCAGTTTTGATTGCTTCCTCCCATAGATAATTAGGCAATCCACTTCCCTTGATCATTGATCTAACTGCATCCATCAAGGTTCTATTTCTTCTTTCTGCAACACCATTTTGTTGTGGACTATACCTGCATGTCAATTGTCTTTTTATTCCATTAGCAATGCAAAAGAGTTTGAATTTAGCAGACAAATATTCTCCACCCCTATCAGATCTTATACATTCGACATTTTTCCCAGTTTATCTCTCCATTTCCATAGCATTTGCATTTTCTGGAATAGTCATCTATAAAAGATATGAAGTATCTTTTGTTTGTCTTTCCTTTGACATTTAAAGGCCCGCATAAATCTGTATGTACAAGTTCCAAGATGTCACTAGCTCTTGCTCGTGTTTTTTTGAAGGGCAGCCTATTTAACTTTCCTAAAGCACAACCTTCACATACAAGTTTTTCAGAATTTGCACTGTTACATTGTATCCATCCTCTCTTTGCCAATTTCTTTACATTGTTAGTGTGTATGAGCTAACCTGCTATGCCATATGCTGAAATCTGAAACTTCCATGGCATTTATTTCATTGCAAACTGAGTCATCTAATTGAAAGAGATTGTCAACCCTTTTTGCAACAAATTTTTTTTCATTTCCATAGTAAATATTACAACCTTCAGAGTCAAAATTTACTCTATAACCAAGATCTACAAGCTGGCTAACCGAAATCAGATTTTTAATTATACTTGGCACACACAATACATTCTCAATATCCACTATTTTCCCATCTAAGTCTCTTAATTGCAGCAAACCCCTTCCTTCAATAGATTGTAAAGCTCCATTTTCTACTTTGACATTTTTTGTGTGACTTCTCGATATTTTCTTTAGTAGATCAGTGGTTTGCACTACTGATCTTTCAGCTCCACTATCAACTACAAGAGCATCACATTTTTTGTTTGTAACTTCCTTAGCAAGAGCAGCAAATTCACCAATTACCTCGTTTTCATCTTCAATAGATTGTTTTTCTTCATGCTTATGTTCCTTAGTAATAAAGGCACCAGCTGATTTCCTCTCTCCTCGTCCTCTAGTATTTATTTTTCCTCCTCTACTAGTACTCCCTCTTCCTTTTCCTTTATCATAAGCTTTAGGAGTAGGACATTTTGCAGCTAAATGCCCTCTTCCTCCACAAGTATAGCAATTAAATTCTCTTTTAAGTTTGGGACAATTGTTTTTTACATGCCCCTGCTCATGACAATAGTAACAAACTATTTTATCATGACAACTTTTTCTCCTTTTGCCTGCAAATAGAATTGCAGTACCTTCTTCCTCATTTCCCTTTGCAATCTTTTTCTGCTCAATTTCAGTCCTCAAAATACTCTCTGCCTCATCTCGAGTTTTGGCCACATTTCTGATAAACAGTCCTAATTGTTCATTCTCAATCATAGCCCTAGCTATTGTGAGAACTTGGAACCTTTCAGACAGATCTACTCCAGCAGCAGCTAAATCAGCCACTATATTATCAAATTTGTTAAAGAACTCAGAGAGATCATCCTCATCATGTAATTTTAAACTTCTAAGCTCTTTATCAAGTAAGTCTATTTGTGATGAAGTTTTCTCTTCAAACTGTTTAATCAAATACAACCACATTTCCTTTGGTGTTTTGTTTCTTAACTTCAGTCTAATGGTGGGGCTTACCTTGGAACTGATGATTCCTTGAGCTTCTTTTATTCTGGCATATTCAGACTTGCTCCCCTTAGATGCACCTGTGGATTCTCCAGAGTTGACTTCTCCTGAACTTTCAGCTTCATTAGTATCAGCAGTGACAGTACCTCTTGTTACAGCAGCCCTTGCAGTTGCTGAACTCTCCTCCAACGGATTTACTAAATCCCAAAGGTCCTCAACCTCCAAAATATGCATTATAGCATCCTTCCATACTTGAAATCCAGGCCCTCCTTTGTAAACATCAACACTGCTGAGAAGACTGGCTCCAAATCTGCTTGACATCTTCACAACCTGGTCTGCTCTGATACCAGATGTTAGATTTACAACAATTCTCTAGCTAAGTTTCACTTAGTCACATTTTAAACACCAATCACACCTTTACTTTCATGCAATTTCACAATGCCATTCATACACTAATAGTCATTGAACCATTAGTCAAGTTCCAATGCTGCAATAAATCCAAAGGTTAATGAAAATATAATTAAATGACTTTCAAACCATCGAACTACTGTAGCTGTAAACCGAAATTCCCAATGCTTTGTTTCACAGCAATTTTCTTGTGCTAGAACGGTCTCCCCATGATGATGGAACTGCCGATCAATCCCCTTGTCTTCCCGTTTATAATCTTCGATCCTTTATCTTATCTGTACGACGGTTTAGGAGATGATCCAGCATCTCGGTTCGGCCACCTTCAACTGTTTTCTAAGTTTATAAGTTTATCTCCAATAATTCGTTTGCATCACAATACAAAATAATGACCCTTGCATTACCAAGGGTCATATCTATACAACCATGGTGTATTTCTAACAACCATAGGTTATTTCAACTGACCTCCCTGTATTGTTTATAAGCATTAGGTTAATTCGATCCTCTGATTCACCACAAGTACCTGTATAAGACAGAGAGGACCTGTGCAACCTATGCAACTTAATAATGACCTTGAACAGGATCAACTATCCATTATGCAATAACCTTCAAACTCCAACATATCAAATGGTTTTCGACCTCAGGATGATTAACACTTGTTTAATTATGCTAAGATTGTGACATGCAGTTGAACTTAGGAGTTATTTAATGAGCTAAGACTGTGCCATGTATAGAAACTATGAGAGGTATAATTTTCGCCTTATAATGTTATGTTATGCCATTATGTTTGCAAATGCTTTTTACAAATTTTTGGTTGAGAAAAAAGGGTTTTAATCAAAAATAAGATTTTTTTTTTGAGAGATTCGTTTTTACTAAACCATTGTATGTACTATCTAAGTCACTAAAAATAGATAAAGAAGAGAAGCGCTAGAGAGAGAATGTCAAAATTGTTTTTGCGCTCATAACTTGAGCTATAAAGGTTAGATTCAGATGATCTTGGGCTTTTTAGAAAGCTTATTGTGGAAAGCTTTTCATTGACGTATGATTTGAATCAGATCTATCAAGTAGATACCTGATTTTTGTACTTTTTAATCCGAATAGCTTTTGCAAATTGCAGATTTGATGATAATATTCTTTTTATCATAACTTTTGATCCGGACTCCGTTTTACGTGTTTTTTATTGCATTGGAATGCTCTCTCTGGGATCTGATGATGTATGATATGTTCATATTTGGTTAAGTTTTCTAGGCAAAACAACAAATTTTCGAGTGGATTTGATAGGGTTTCACGCCTGATTAAAACATGATTTGCACAACATCAAATCATACTCCTTGTCCAGCTAATCATTCTGGTGATGTCTTTTGTCCCGTATCATTGTAGTGCAGCAAGGTTTTATGAGGGGGTTTTAGGGGGATTTTAATTTAAATGTGTTAAATGCAATGGTTTGTGTTAATTAATATTATTGGTGGTTATGTGTTGTTTGTTATGTCAAAAAAAAAATTTGGGCCGGGTAATCCAAAGAGCCGATGTTTGAAAGATTATGCCACAGATGCTTCTTAAATTTTCATAGCTCATATAATGCCATATCCTGTTATTAGTAGACAAACAATTTCAGTTCCTCTTTCTATTGTACTATAACTTATTTCAAAGGTAAATCAAGCATGGCCCATCTACCAAGCCCTATTGTCTGCAGGAAACTTAAAATGCCCCTTTCATAGCTTCTGCCACAGTTCACGAATAATGTAGACATTAATTTCTCGGCCAAAGACTCTGCAACTCCCCAAGAACAAACAAGAAACACATGAGCAAACTGATTATATGCTGCATAGTATGCAATATTATTAATTAAATATCTGAAAACCATCTTCTTTACTGTTGGAGATAGAGACTCAACGTATCCAGCCATTGTCCCTACAAGTATGGGCAAACATGCATCACAACCATCGTGAAGCTGGCTATGGCAATGGGACTATGGGACTTGATGGTACAGCAAGGCAAAACAATAGGAAAAACTTGAAGCAAAGGAACTTAATCCACAACTTAACCTTAAAAGTAAATCTTCTCCACAAATAATGTTGCTGCATATGTCTACCATAAAAAGCACATCTCATATAATGAACAATATAACTTTTTTTTTTTTTTTTTTTTTTTTTTATAATGAACAATATAACTAATAAGTAGGTCTATGGCAAAAGTCTTGCAAAATTTAGATACAGAAAGCAGACTCACCTTTTAGTGTTGGAGGTAAAGAGGGATTCTATAGCCTTGATGAGTTAGCCCCTTCAAGAAGGTGCTTCTAAAATCTGACGGCACAAAACAGATCAAACGTCTATGAAACCTTATATGAGAGAATGTACTCTCAAGATGGATCTAATTGCAGATGTTTGACTACTGCCATAAATTATGCAACCTATATTTTGGACCTGCACAAATGATGGGACGTCTTGAAGTATAGTATCTGACAACTACCACAAATTAGACAACCCATATATTTCGGACCTGCATAGCTGATGGTGCATCTTGAAGTATATGGCTGTTTTCCTAAAAATGTTGTTGAAGTATGTGGCATTCAAAGACTATCACCTAAAATACTACAGAGAACCAAAATATAAAATCGTACCTGAGAGGCTGCAGTCATTGAGGAAAAGAAAGCAACGACGGGTAATCTTACCTATCTCTCTCCCTGAAAACTTAATTTCTGCACAATCATTATGCATCCACACTCTACATCCTTCAGTATTGCATACCATGGCCTGTTCAAGCAACGCAACATGATCTATCAGCAAACAGCCCAAGCAATAGCATAATAAGTATCCTCTATTCTATTCTTATAAATTACAGACCCTATTTTGCAGCCAAGCCTACATGCGCATCTATTCAAAATACCTCATCTCATATATTTTTTAAGATCATCTGATCCGCAGTTGTTCTCTTAGAAGCTTATTGATGAAAACATGTCGTTGGCAGAATATTCATGGGCACCCAAATGATTTTGACAACCAAAAGATGATGGTGGAGAAGTTCGTTAAAGCAAGCATTGTGTAAACAAATGCAGCTACATCTGGAAATGGAGAATAACAGAATGTTTACCTTGTGGTCCTTAACGCACAAGCTGCAACATCAAACATATCACAGTGGCATCGCATTCACGATTGAGATGCACGATTCACACTTCCTATAAAAAGCAAGCAAAGAAATCAGTCACCCAAAAAGAGGGTCTGATTACCTATAACAGTTTTTCAAATGCCAACTCTATTTTTTTGAGCATGTCCAATTCTTGTCTAGGCAGAATACATAGATTCATGTACTTCCCATAACCTATAACTTCAAATAAATGGAGCCAACAAATGGAAATGGATGATGAAATTGCTAAAGCAAATGTTCTGTGCCATTACAAAAGTGCCTTTGTGGAAAAACTCCAAAATTCAAAACTGAATGAGTGCCTTTTCTGTATGTGGAATGGCCATTGCACCCATAGCCAAAGACAATTAGGGAAGACTCAAATGCATCTTGCCGCTCCTGAAGGTTAATACGTAAATGCATAGAATGTTTGATGTTGCAGCTGCACGATTTTGTATATAGCAGAGCTCTACTGTTTGAAGCTTGGCTCTGTTAGCCCTTTTGAAGTTTTTTTCCAGTAGCCCAACCCCGGATTGCAGAGTGGCAATGTTGAACAAAAATAGTACAGAGAAAACCTATTTTTTGAGGTTCAAATCAAATGCTCAATTGGAAAGGAGCTCTGGAAAGAATTTTGGCTTCACCGGACCAGAGTCTTAGGTCGCCTATATTTCGAACCTGCACAGATGTCTTGAAGTATATTTTGAACTTGCACAGATGTCTTGAAGTATACAGTGAAGCATGCCATCGTTCTATTCCGGATGAAAAATCAAGGACACCTAAAAACCCTAGAGATGTGGTGTAAACACCTATAAGCACAGTCTCTTTTTTTTCTTTTTTTTTTCTTTTTTTTTTTAATTAAATGGAAGTTGTTTTCCAAAGTTGAGAAACTCAAAGAACTTGGTTGTTTATTGGCCAAGTCATGATGTAATGCGTCCAGTAAGATCACTTTTGCAGCTGATAGTTCCAAACATATGGATACACTTGGTTTGCAGGTGGAAAACTCAGTATTGACAAGCATGAAAAATTCTGAGGCTCATTGCTAACGACCTTTGAAGGCTGGAAAAGATAAGAGATTAAAACCAAGCACAATGGTTTAACTTGAAGTTAAACACAATTCAAAATATTACAAACCTATGGGGAAAGAAATGACAGGTTTAGGAAATGGAAAAGCTACAGTGGGCCCTATGATTCTGAATTTATAATGCTCTTTAGCACATTACACGGATCATGGCTCTAGCTCAAGTTTTCATGTCACTTAATCTCGTCAATTTTAGTGAGAAATTCTTCAAAAGTTGACATCGAAAGTTGACAAGGTAGTATTGTTTGACTGCTTGAGCACACTCAACTGGATTTGTAGCGTGGTGGCATTTGTCACTAACTTGGTAGTTTAATTATACTCTTACTTGGATCAACAGAGGACTATGAAGCTTTTTATCTCATTAGATTTCATCGGCAACGGAATGATTAAATGCCTATTTATGCATGTATTTATGCAGGCAAGCTACATGCATGGGGAGACCTCATACATGCATACCATAGAAAGGATTTTTCCTTACCTCGTATAATGAAATATGCAAAAGTAAAACTTTCATTTTCCTAGTAATGTTGATGTTATATCTTCACTCTCATAACGTTTTATGCCACTTAACTCTCTTGGTTTGCATGTTAGAAAATGTTTTTTACTTTAGACATGCAAGCTTCCACTTGTCATAAAAGGGTTTTGCATGCAACTTTATGAAGGATCTTCAATCTCTACGAGACTCCCTTTTGAAAAAAGTGGGGCATGTCCCATTCTAATATTTATATTTTTCCTTTGTGAGAAAAATGTTATCTTTTGCAATTGGTCAGCTCCACTTCAACGTGGAAGAAATAGAAATTCTAAGAGATAATTATGGAGTACCTTCATACGAAATTGGACGGCCATGATCGAAGGGATTGCTTCCAATTATTGCATCTCAATCATACAAGTTAGGTATGGAGGTATACGGTTCTCTTTTCTTATAGATATGCTGTTTAACTGCGGAAAACATTATCTGCTTCTCTTCAAATTGGAGATACTCTGTTAGACGGCCTCTGGCTTATAAAGGAACGCTAGAAACATGGATTATACAGTGCCGCTTACAGGTATCTTGCTCGAATTCATTAGGATAGAATCATCTTGCTCCCAAGGGTTCGTCAGAAGATTGCAAGGATTGCAAACATTGCAGCAGATTCCATTGTAAATTCTGAATGGAGTGCAAGCAGCTGATCCAAACTCAGCCTCTCAGAGCAAGATTAAAAAGCTTGGATCTAATGACAACGATGAGGTGAACTAGAGCTGAGCAATTATGACAAGTCACCAGAAAAGATTACCAACACGTCTACTCAAAGCATTGGCACTACTAATCGGACTCAACAGGTCTGCTTATCTTTTAGGTTTATTCATTGTAAAGAATAGTAATACTCCAATGCATTGTGAAGCTGGAAAAATTACATTGATAACTTAATGTTATTTTAATATGATAGCATTAAGCTAAGCGTAATTGGTACAGTCATATAGATTTTAGATCTGCATATTTTAGATGGCTATGTAATGCACTAACTGTGTGAGAGATGTATGAAAGCTAGAAAGAATTTGTACTGGGCATTTGCAATGTCCCTTGGCTGAGTTTGCATTGCAATATGATAATTTAGACATAGGATGGTTTCAGCATACAGATATGATTGTCAAATATCTTTCATGTTAGTGATTTAACCGGATAATTTATAGATCTTGGCATAGTGGTAATGGAAATGGGTGAATAGATGCCATTTGTGTAATAAATTTATTTCTGATTCTGCTTGTTGCTATAGATGGCTCTGTCCATATAGATGCAGAGCTATCATAAGTTTAAAAGAGAAAGGAGGATATTATAGTAATCTCATGGTAGAGCCATGGGCTAGTATCTTGGGATCATGGCACGCTTTAGAACATATGAAGTGCATGAATTAAGTGCTTATTTCTGACTGTAAATAAAGTAACATAGGATTGTTTTAGCATACAAATACAAATACGATACTTCTATACATTGGCTTTATGGAAATTCTACTTACTGAGCAGGTTTGGAACTTGATTATTTTGAGGTCCTTTTCCCCTTTTCCTATATTGCTTTATGCCTAAATGGTAATAATGGCTATAAACACGTTATGCTCTTGCTGATGTTAAATGATTGGACCTACTTGCATTTTTTGTTTTATAAACATGCAAGGTGAAGGGCGATGAGCCCAAGAGATCCGTAGCTTACCTGCTAGTGACTTAGGCTCTTACCCTTCTTAGGCTAACTGTCCTCTGGTTTCACTGCAGGTAACGGGATTTCTTGCTCCTGTGTGTGTTTTTTCACATTCATTCAAAGTTTGGAGAAGCTTACAAGATGTGATAATGGAAGTACTAGGCTAAAACAGTAAAACAGTACATTAATTCTTTTTGGCTATATGGTAGTAGCCTTTGATCTTGAAAACTGATGTCATCAATATGTGAGCTAAGGTCAGTACATACTTTTGAAATGATTCAATTTGGAAATTTATGTAAGTTAAAGGGGATAGATATTCTGATTCCTATTTAGAAAAACAATGTTTTAGATTTATAATTTTGCAATATAAAGATCTATGGGAATTTTTGAACTAAAACATGAAAGCATTGAATGCAATTAAGTTTATAAGTTCTAGAGATTTGAAAATTGTTTGTAGATTGTTGACTTGTAACCTGAAAGCACACCTGTTTTAACTTAGGGCTGCCAATTGTACCTTAAAATGATCTTTGCAAAAGTTCATGGAAAGGTAGAAAGTCTGTTTGAACAGGTTTAAGGGTTTTTTTTCCAATACTCAGTTCTCTAGTTGTACTGGAGACCGTAATCATGGTTACTTAATTTTCAGGTGGATAAATAAATATCTCTATTTACTGATGACGTGTAGATTTCTAGGAAATTACAAGAAAAGTGACTGAAGCCATGGAGGTAGACAGCCAATGGACAAAGGAGCATTTGCAACTCAAGTACAAGGAGTTCCAGATGAACATTTCAAAAATTTTGCAGTCTAGACTATATTGGCGTGCATAAAAAAGGAGGTAACAAATTCATTGTTTCGTAAGACGCTTCTCCATTAGAGTGGAGAACAAGTTTGATAATGCCGAAATCTCATTGTGGAAATGAGTTTTTCTTGGATATCTACCATGCTTGGGTTTTTTGAATATAAAGTTTTACCAAGCATGGCTTTGAATGATAAAAACGGATAATATACTTTTTTCGCCATTGGGCTGTTCGAGATATCTTTGCAAATACTAGTATCAGAAAAACTAGTATCAGACAAATATAAGTTACTAGAACTAGAAAATAGAGGTAGAATCTCTGATATATACAGTTTTCAACATATTGCAAGGTAAATTTTCCTTCTACAGTACATACTACATAGGTATATCAAAGAAAAAAGTTGCGGACCGTGTGCTCAAGGGTAATTTTATCACAAGGTCTACCATTCCAATACATGAACATGGGAAATTGCTATGGTTTTTGCCCATTCGATTGATACATTTTGTAGCAATTGTTCTGCTAAGAAGCACCTTGTTAACTACAAGAAAGAAGGTTGCAGACTGTATGATCAGGCTTTAAGGGTAATTTTATCACAGGTTCTACCTTATGGTTAGACGCATTCCACTACATGGGAAGCTGCTATTGTTATTGCCCAGTTGCCCATTTGATCAACATTTTAAAGCAATGGTTTTGCCAAGAAAGACGACATTGTCATTTCGGTATTGCAGATTTTTGTTAATGAAGCATTTTCTTGGGTTTTCTACTGCAATGACATGGTAAGACTTTTAGGCATACAAGTGAGTAGACAACTATGGGAAGGGTAGGGCCTTGTGGTACAACAAGGTCCTACTCTCCTTGTTGTTACCAAAAATTTAAAATTATAGTAATGATCACTACAAGGCCCCCTGACCTACGGTAGGAGGCAGGGTTTTTTATTAAATGGAAGTTGTATTCCAAAGTTGAGAAACTCAAAGAACTTGGTTGTTTATTGGCCAAGTCATGATTTAATGCGTCCAGTAAGATCACTTTTGCAGCTGATAGTTCCAAAAATATGGATACATTTGGTTTGCAGGTGGAAAACTCAGTATTGACAAGCATGAAAAATTCTGAGGCTCATTGCTAACGACCTTTGAAGGCTGGAAAAGATAAGAGATTAAAACCAAGCACAATGGTTTAACTTGAAGTTAAAGACAATCCAAAATATTACAAACCTATGGGGAAAGAAATGACAGGTTTAGGAAATGGAAAAGCTACAGTGGGCCCTATGATTCTGAATTTATAATACTCTTTAGCACATTACACGGATCATGGCTCTAGCTCAAGTTTTCATGTCACTTAATCTCGTCAATTTTAGCGAGAAATTCTTCAAAAGTTGACATCGAAAGTTGACAAGGTAGTATTGTTTGACTGCTTGAGCACACTCAACTGGATTTGTAGCGTAGTGGCATTTGTCACTAACTTGGTAGTTTAATTATACTCTTACTTGGATTAACAGAGGACTATGAAGCTTTTTATCTCATTAGATTTCATCGGCAACGGAATGATTAAATGCCTATTTATGCATCTTATATTATAATGTTATTGTGTAAGTGTTGGACCCAGCCCTAATTTGGGCGGCCCAGATTTGATGAAATCAATGGAGGAGATGATGCCACGTCATTACAGAGTTTGGGTTTTTTTTGCCAGGGTTCGTGAGGGCGGCAGTAGCACTTTCGAGCTGCTGGCTCCTCCTCCAGAACGCACCTTCTAGGGCAGATTGATCCGAATGCTGAAGTTTATCTGTAAGTTTCGTTCACTCTTAGTTTAGGTCGTCGTCAAATTTTTCTCATGTTCTTAAGCAGCTATGGCGGAGCTTTGTAATGGGCTTGAAAAAATGCTTGGCGGCCATTCTTCTGGTGTCCCGAAGCTATCTATGGCTGGAAGAGCATCATATGATCTTTGCGGCATCGCTTCGGTCTGGGCCTAACTTCCTCGGACACCAAGGAATACATGCACCGAGCCCGGATGCAATGGTGGTTACGTGGAGCTTCAACCGACAATCTCGAACAATTATTAGGTAAGTGTAGGTCTCTCTTGGAGAAATTAGAAACAACGAATTTGTGACTTGCTTTGTATAGGAGGCATCCGTTTCTACCATTGTAAAGATTTTGTGATTTGCTACGGTGACAAAGAGATCTGTTTCCAAAGCATTGTTGATTACTTTCGGAAGGTACTTTTTGTTCTGCACACATGTATTATCTCGATATCTCACGCAAATAAAGAAGCACCCAGCTACTTTAGAAGGCATATTAAAAATAGAAGCAATGAATGTATCCGCACATTTTAAGTTTTGCTTTCGATACTGTGTGAATAGAAGCAACGCCTTTTACATGACCCGACCATTGGCGAGCGGTTTGAAGATCGGATTGTGGCAAAGGCCGACCATTGGCGAGCGGTTGAAGAAGCGGATTGTGGCAAGTTTGGAGGCATTACTAAAAAGGCGTGGAGGCAATTGTAAGATAATGTAAAAAAAATATACATCCGCCAAGTTTTGGTGCTTGCATTTGCTAGGTAGCCACTCTATTCCTTTCTTTTCCATTGTTATCTCCTTTGCATCTCGCAAGATATAAGTTATGTCTACTTACGAAATACCTTGCTAAGCCGATTCTTTCTTGACTTAAAGATAGAATTTTCTTCTTATGGCGGTTTTCCTTAAACGTTAAGGTGGATTATTTAGGTTTGATCATGCTAATTCAAGGTGGAAGCACTCATATTGCAACTAAGTGTAATGCCTTATTTTCAGTAGCCACACTATGATATCAAACATGGCTCAACTTCTTTGGTTTTGCAAACATGATAGTTCACTTTTTCAAAGCATCATCATAAGCATGCCTCTCAGATTATGACCGGTTGCCCTCTAAAAGATTACATGTAGAAATGTATGGCCGTATGCAATCAATCATGTCTCCTTGAAGTAGCATAGTGCCTTGGTCTTTATGTATTCTAGGAAATACCTTCACCATTAGAAGGGAAAAAATAGGTACAATTTAACCGCTCATCTAAAACGTGTGTATGGTTTTCATTTGAGTTCGTTTGTTGTTGGCTCAAACATTGTGAGCCTTGAAAATGTTTATGTTTCCTATCTAGCGGGGATATAAGTTATGGCTACGTGCAAAAAAAATACCTTGTCTTGAGCCAATGCTTTCATAAGGCATATTTGAGTGCTGGCATATTTAAGTCTATTTAATATATCTGTTTGTATGGTTATAGCATTCAACAATGTCACGTCCCTTGAATGAAGGAGTTGGAAATACATGTTGTGCATATAAGCTTTAAAATGGATACCCCAAAGGCGGATGAAATACAAAACCTGCGATATTTTGAGATTCCTTTGGGTCGCCTATCATAGCTTTTGATGTTCTGAGATCAATCTCAAGGACTATAAAATCTTTTGTCAGGTGTCATGAATTATGGCATTAAAACTGAAATCACAAAATATTTTTATTCTACAAAGTAGACGAGTTTACTTGCATATGATTTTATATACACTGCTCCAAGTACAAGGCTAGCAATGGACCTAACAGATGTTGAACTCTTGGTTGATGATGAGGTAACTACCAAAGAGAAAATTAAGAGCATAGAAAGGAAAGAGTTACTTCTAAAGAATGGCTTGGCTGGTGAAAACTACTTATATCTATTGTCTTAGTACGAATGAGGGATTGTGCATAGAGATTTGAAGTCACATGATTTGGTATTACGTGATGAATTTATAAAGATTATAGATCTTTTGTTGTAGCATAACAACAAAAGTTGATTTTCTTTGTTTATCCGTGTAAAATCAATTCTCTTTGTATCATATTCTGGAACATTTTCTAATGCATCTACCTTCATGGTGCACATGGCTTTCATTTTTGGTCTATACTTACACGAGAATAAGATGCTACGTGGTCATGTAGTACCATGGACAACCATGATTACTTTTGATGTTCAAAGTGAAAGGCAACCCAATATTTTAGCAAATCAATCACCAAACCATATAGATTCCTCAAATATGTTATGTCCTCGAAGGCTAGAATAATCCATGCATTGGAGATGCATATTATCATGACCTATAGGTCGGATAGTCCATTTTTCCTATGGGACAGTGTTTAGTACCAAAAAACAAATCTTATAAGTGCATGGTGAAAGTCATTAATTGTTTACAATCATCATATCTTTGCATGTCATTTCTCTCGAGTCTTTTTTAACTTAGCAAATGATTTGCTACATTCACAACAAGTTCCCAACGTTTATAAGTTCTCCGATTACGCCCAGCAACGCTGGGCACCATTACTAGTGTATTTATGTAGGCAAGCTACATGCATGGGGAGACCTCATACATGCATACCATAGAAAGGATTTTTCCTTACCTCGTATAATGAAATATGCAAAAGTAAAACTTTCATTTTCCTAGTAATGTTGATGTTATATCTTCACTCTCATAACGTTTTATGCCACTTAACTCTCTTGGTTTGCATGTTAGAAAATGTTTTTGACTTTAGACATGCAAGCTTCCACTTGTCATAAAAGGGTTTTGCATGCAACTTTATGAAGGATCTTCAATCTCTACGAGACTCCCTTTTGAAAAAAGTGGGACATGTCCCATTCTAATATTTATATTTTTCCTTTGTGAGAAAAATGTTATCTTTTGCAATTGGTCAGCTCCACTTCAACGTGGAAGAAATAGAAATTCTAAGAGATAATTATGGAGTACCTTCATACGAAATTGGACGGCCATGATCGAAGGGATTGCTTCCAATTATTGCATCTCAGTCATACAAGTTAGGTATGGAGGTATACGGTTCTCTTTTCTTATAGATATGCTGTTTAACTGCGGAAAACATTATCTGCTTCTCTTCAAATTGGAGATACTACGTTTAGGCGGCCTCCGGGCTTATAAAGGAACGCTAGAAACATGGATTATCTGTTGCAGCTTACGGTATCTTGCTCGAATTCATTAGGATAGAATCATCTTGCTCCCAAGGGTTCGTCAGAAGATTGCAAGGATTGCAAACATTGCAGCAGATTCCATTGTAAATTCTGAATGAAGTGCAAGCAGCTGATCCAAACTCAGCCTCTCAGAGCAAGATTAAAAAGCTTGGATCTAATGACAACGATGAGGTGAACTAGAGCTGAGCAATTATGACAAGTCACCAGAAAAGATTACCAACACGTCTACTCAAAGCATTGGCACTACTAATCGAGCTCAATAGGTCTGCTTATCTTTTAGGTTTATTCATTGTAAAGAATAGTAATACTCCAATGCATTGTGAAGCTGGAAAAATTACATTGATAGCTTAATGTTATTTTAATATGATAGCATTAAGCTAAGCGCAATCGGTACAGTCCTATAGATTTTAGATCTGCATATTTTAGATGGCTATGTAATGCACTAACTGTGTGAGAGATGTATGAAAGCTAGAAAGAATTTGTACCGGGCATTGCAATGTCCCTTGGCTGAGTTTGCATTGCCATATGATAATTTAGACATAGGATGGTTTCAGCATACAGATATGATTGTCAAATATCTTTCATGTTAGTATAATTTATAGATCTTGGCATAGTGGTAATGGAAATGGGTGAATAGATGCCATTTGTGTAATAAATTTATTTCTGATTCTGCTTGTTGCTATAGATGGCTCTGTCCATATAGATGCAGAGCTATCATAAGTTTAAAAGAGAAAGGAGGATATTATAGTAATCTCATGGTAGAGCCATGGGCTAGTATCTTGGGGTCATGGCACGCTTTAGAACATATGAAGCGCATGAATTGAGTGCTTATTTCTGACTGTAAATAGGGTAACATAGGATGGTTTTAGCATACAAATACAAATACGATACTTCTATACATTGGCTTTATGGAAATTCTACTTACTGAGCAGGTTTGGAACTTGATTATTTTGAGGTTCTTTTCCCCTTTTCGTATATTGCTTTATGCCTAAATGGTAATAATGGCTATAAACACGTTATGCTCTTGCTGATGCTAGTTAAATGATTGGACCTACTTGCATTTTTTGTTTTATAAACATGCAAGGTGAAGGGCGATGAGCCCAAGAGATCCGTAGCTTACCTGCTAGTGACTTAGGCTCTTACCCTTCTTAGGCTAATCGTCCTCTGGTTTCACTGCAGGTAACGGGATTTCTTGCTCCTGTGTGTGTTTTTTCACATTCATTCAAAGTTTGGAGAAGCTTACAAGATGTGATAATGGAAGTACTAGGCTAAAACAGTAAAACAACACATTAATTCTTTTTGGCTATATGGTAGTAGCCTTTGATCTTGAAAACTGATGTCATCAATATGTGAGCTAAGGTCAGTACATACTTTTGAAATGATTCAATTTGGAAATTTATGTAAGTTAAAGGGGATAGATATTCTGATTCCTATTTAGAAAAACAATGTTTTAGATTTATAATTTTGCAATATAAAGATCTATGGGAATTTTTGAACTAAGACATGAAAGCATTGAATGCAATTAAGTTTATAAGTTCTAGAGATTTGAAAATTGTTTGTAGATTGTTGACTTGTAACCAGGTTATGGCCTAAGTTGAAAGCACACCTGTTTTAACTTAGGGCTGCCAATTGTACCTTAAAATGATCTTTGCAAAAGTTCATGGAAAGGTAGAAAGTCTGTTTGAACACGTTTAAGGGTTTTTTTTTTAATTAATATTCATGAGATCCTTACAATGGAATTTCAAATTGTCTGCACATATCTTGATAATAGTCTTTATGGTTTAACTTTGGGCCAAATTATATGCTCTTCTTATTATTTTAAACCTATTATTATAACATAGTTTCTGTTGACATCTAAAATAACCCTTTTAGGGTTTGTGAGACGTAGTACTCCTCTAGGTCTGTTCGTGGTGGTGGAACGATCCCCCGATTACCACTGAACTGTACCCGCAAAGATGCTATGATATGCTGTCTCTAGTTCTCACTTCTGGTGGAAATATGCTTGTAACTGCTCAAGTCTCGGCTGGATAATTTCTGGCTTCAGACCCTTTACACTAAAACCACCATGACGGTATTTGGTACTGCATGTTTTTAGTACAAATTTGGCCTTCTTCTCAGAACCATTCTTTGTATTCCTCCTCCATAGGAGACCTCAATCTTGCCACCAAGAAGAGGATTGAAGATGAGAAAATGAGAAATGCCAAGAGGAAGAAAGTTTATGACTTTCATCTCCCTGTAGTATGCTCCCCTGCTGGTGGAGTGCTTGGGAACCAGCTGCCTACCACGAATTCTACTGAGCAGCAAAATATCTATGGCTCTGAGCAATGCCCTGTGCAGGTTGCCCCAACTATTGTCCCTTCCTTGCAGCCGAGTTTGGAGTCTGCAATGGGACAAAAAGCAGCTGAGCATATTTCGGCCAACCCAACTCAAATCAATCAGGAGGATAATCTTGCAAATCGGATCTCTAAGGTCTTGTAGATTTAGAAATCTGAATATCTTCTTGGTTCTCATTTATTTATTTACTGTTTTGGCTCTCTTGGTTAAATAATGTTTGTTTGAGCACAACTTTAGATCTTATCTTCCTTTTATTCTATGTCCTTGAAGCATAATAGATTGATGCTATGGAAGGATTGTGTTATCTTTATTTTCTTTAGGACATAGGTTTACCTTATGAATTAGTTTATAATGTTGTCTTCTTAAGCTGAAAACCCTTGTAAATGTTTGTGCATCAAGCAGAGTGAAGGGGATGACCTAAGAAATCCCAAGACACCTGCTACCCATTTCATGACAACCACTAATGCTTGTTTTTGATCTGTTGGGTGCAGGTACCAGGATTTCTTACTCTTTGCATTGATGTTTTCTTGCAAGATACGTCTGGAATTTCTGTTTTATAACTTTCTGAAGATAAAGTCAGTAAGTTTTATATGGTACTTTTTACATAATGGATCAAATGTGAGTATTCAATAACTCTGGTGCTGCTCATCACTTTCCCTTATGTGCCTTTTTGAAGAAAACTTATGAGTTAAGCTCTATGTAATTCTGCCTTGGCAGTTTTTCTATAAATCTTAGTCCATTATTATACTTTCCATTATGAAACATTAATGATGCATGGATCACTTTTTAATATCATGGTTTTGCCATTTGTATATCTGTCTTAGAAAAAAAATTTCAGAATATTAAAAGATCTATTTATCTTTTATATATGCTTACATATTGATTCACATACTTGTTGTAATTGTCTTAATCTTGAATTTAATTGGTAACCTACTTTGGCTTAGATTTATGTACACCTTTTCTAAGGCTGCTAATTGACGTCTATTTTTCTAATATGAATCTTTGATATATTGGTTAATGTCTTATGACATGACTTGGGTTTTTTTTTTTTTTTTTTTTTTTTTTTTAAGGGGCTAAACCATTGGCAAGTGCCATAAAAAAATAAGAAATGCGTATGCGCACTCTAGATGTACGCATTAGTACATCCACAAGAATACACCATGAAATCATATAAAAACCTTAGAGAAAAAAGTATAAAAATACAAAAGCAACCCCCTGTTATTATGCTATATATTCAAGTTATAAAAAGTATTTTAGAATTTGCCAAATCACATACTCAAGTTATAGGGAGTATTTTAAAATATGCCAAATAGTTAAAGAATAGAATAGAATTGTTTTTATCGTCCACGGAGACCAATCGGCCTATGGGACCCAATACAAAAAGCGCAGCAGTCACATTACTGCTCGGATTAAAAAACCCCCGCCCCGAAGGGTTTTCGAGGGAAAAACCGTGGCAGCAATAAGACTGCTGCCAACGATTAAATGGTTGACTGGGGGCATATCTGAGCCCTCAAGTCCAGTACTTCCTGAATGTATGATCCAAGTGAGCGCACCGAAGTCGTGCCCAGTATCATGTATAGCGGCTCATCAGGTCTAATCAACTGAGCATAGCTTGTCCGAATCTGATCATATGCCGGGCAGCTCTGGAAAGTGTGACACTCATCCTCAACAGCTCCCGTCTGGCAGCACTGACAAACCCTATCCTGACGTGGCTCCCCAGTCCATCGACCTGTCTCAATGCGGAGATGGTGGGCACCTGTGCGAATGGAGGCGATATGCCTGCGCTTTTTCATGGGCAAATGTGAACGTAGGTAGCGCTGTGGGCCTCGTTCTAATGTGGGATTTATGTGCTGCTTGTAATGTGCTTGTTTCTTATGGTTTCAAAACATGGACACTGCATCTGGCCTCAATCTTTCGTCCTGCATTTTCCCAAAACAATCTAAAGCATGGAAGGTGTCACCATGCTGGACATACCCAGAAATGATTGTATTCCACAATCCAACATCCCGCATTGGCAATGTCTGAAAGACTTCATGTGCCTCTTCCAAGCAACCACGTTTTGCATACATGTCCACAAGAGCATTTGCTACTGCTGCATCAAACTGGAAACCCTTCTTGATAATTTGTTCATGAATATGCCTTGCTCTATCCATGGCCCCAGTGCTGCTGAATGCTTTCAAACTGGCAAGAAATACTACTGTGTCTAGCATTATCCCTGCCTTCTGCATGCTGTCAAAGCAGTCTACGGGAGAAAGGATGTCGTTGTATGCAGCATGTCCATTAATCATTGCACCCCAAGTGACCACATCTCAATTTTCCAAATTGTCAAAGACTGCCAAAGCCTCATTTAATCTCCCACATTTTGCATACATGTCTACCAATGTGCTACCCACAAAAACAGTAGCTTGAAACTTGGATCCCATCACATACTCATGAATGTACCTGCCTTTTTCAATGGCCCTAATGCTGACACATGCTTTTAAGATGCTTGAAAACGTAATCTCATCTGGACTCATCCCTTCTTGCAGCATCTGATCAAAATATGCTAAGGCAAATATGTCTTCACCTCTTTGGGCAAGTCCTGCAATTATGGCATTCCATGCACATGCCTTTAGAATGCTCATAAATGTAATCACATCAGGTTCTATGCCCACCTGATTCATCTTCTCATAACAATCTAGAGCAAGAAGGCCACATCTATTATGGACATACCCAGAAATCATGACTCCCCACAAAACCACATTATGGACTGGAGAATTCTTAAAGAGTCTAATTGCCTTTTCCAAGTCGCCACATTTTGCATACACATCCACCAAAGTACTTGTCACAAAAACATTAGGAGAGTGTGCACTGCAAATGATCTGATTATGCACAAGTCTTCCCTGGCAAAGATGTGACGGTGAAGAGCATGCTTTTAGGGCAGAAACATAAATATGCTGGTCATTCTCACTATCTGATTGTTTCATTCTGCAATAAAGTTCAACTGCAGCCTCAACCTGTCCAAGGTTCACATTGGCCAAAACAATGGCACTCCGCGTATAAATTGTGGCTTGTAGGACCTTAGTAAAGGCAGAATTTGCCTCAATAATACTTCCACATGCTCCAAACAGGTGAATGAGGTGGTCATCCCTGTAAAAAACGATGAGTCTTACCTCCTTGAGCCTGGCCTCCTCTGTTCACAGACGGCACCCATCGAGAAACCCTAGAATAAACCTACAAACTGCAGCCCTAAAGTGAAACATCTCGATGCTTGCATGTATGGCTTATTAAAAAGAAATAGAGCAATAAAAATGAAAGGGGATAAACCATTGGTGATATGGAATTTAGACAATAGAATGCGGAGTGCACTCTAGATATACTGATTAGTATGCCTCATGTAATACGCCTATGAAAACCATGCCAAAAAGCGTATAAAATCACAAAAAAGGACCCCCGTTATAATGCTAGATATAGCTGTCGAGAACAACAATGACAAGAATACATGCATAAATATAGATGGCCCAGGAGGTACAGGAAAGACATTTGTCTTCAACACCATAATTAGCATACTACGCGGGCGTGAAGTCAATGTCATGGCAGTTGCATGGACTGGCATAGCAAGTTTGCTATTAAAAGGAGCACATACTGTCCACTCTACTTTCAAATTACCTTTGGAACTGACCCCTGAATCTACATCAGCACTACGTGCGACAAGCCGACAAGCAGATATAATTAGAGCAACAAAAGTCATACTATGGGATGAAATTAGTATGACTCATGCAGTACAGCAGTTGACAACATATTGAAGGAAATACGACAAGATCCAAGACCATTCAGAGGAGGAATCATCATGGTTGTTGGAGGCGATTTTCGACAACAATTACCAATCGTGAAACGAGGTTCCAAAACAGAAATTCTTTCTAAATGCATAAAAAGTAACATGCTTTGGAAGCACTTCAAAACTTATAATCTAACAAAAAATATGCGTCTTCTACCTGGAGAAAAAGAATGGTCAAGTTACCTGTTGGACATTGGCAATGGATTACGAATGAACACAGAGCAAACATTAGATAAAAATATTGCACTTGCCTGAAGAATGTATTGCAAGATTTGATTTGATTGATGAAGTCTTTGGGCAAAACATTGACCCCAATGACATGGACCACATATTAGAGAAAGCAATTCTTGCACCAAAAAATGAAGATACATTGAAGTTGAATGAGAAAGTACTAGCAAGAATGTATGGCAAGCTATATACATACATCAGTGTTGACACACTAGAAACTGATGATGAAAATGACATCAGGGGTTTCCCGATTGAGTTTTTGAATCATTTGACACCGACAGAAATGCCACCATACAAACTGAATATTAAAGAACGATCAATAATAATCTTGCTTAGAAACATGCATCCAACAAGTGGACTATGTAATGGCACTCGATTGCAAGTAATTGAAGCAACAAACATAATTCTATATGCAGAAATTATTACTGGAACATTCAAAGGAACGCGTGTCCTAATACCAAAAATAAACTTGACACCTTCAGACAGCCACATACCCTTCAGCAGAAGACAAGTTCCTATAAGATTAGCTTTCTCAATGACAATTTCCAAGGCACAAGGACAATAATTGAAATCTGTTGGGATCTATCTACCTTCTCCAGTCTTCACACATGGTCAATTATACGTTGCTTTATCTAGATGCACGTCAATGAATGGTGTCAAAATTTGCATCGAAGACACGACAAAACAAGGCGCTCTATTAAAGAATGAGAAGATATTCACTCCCAACATTGTATATAAAGAAGCACTAATCGCTTGAAATCATCAAGGCATGATCCAGGTCAGTTGCATAGTACCTTCACTTTTATTTCCTATCACGACTCTTTTGAAATATATCTTTTAGTATTTCATTCATTAATACATATGTATAATTTATTCCCAAATTGCTTCCAGATGTACAATATATATGGCAACTCCAATGTATATCTGCCCGCAAAATAATGCTTTCCAAGAATCTTTGATACTTCTGCTTCTTATTATCCATTTGGAGTCTTGCCCATGAGTTAACAAGACCCATCACATTTTCATCTTTCAAAATACATTAGTAAAACATTTGCACGGCAATATAGAAAGTTTGTCTATCATTTTTATTACGGTTGCAGATGTTCTACTAAGTAGGACCAATTTCAGTCTTGGAGCCATGTAGTATTCCTGTTAACCATCCATTTGTTAATGGATTACCGAATCTCAACTATCACAACTAAGGAAATCCCAACAAATCTACAACCTAGAAGCCAAGTGTTATAGCCCTAGCTCCAAACAATGTTTTAGCCTTAGCCATCTACAACCCAGAACACGCATCGATTCCAAACAAATTCGAGATCATTCTCTCACTTTATGCAATGGGAACAGTAGGAAGATAAAATGGAGTTTCATGTGGAACAAGAAAAGACTATAATGGAGTTTCATGTGGATTTCTTATGCATATTTCACAACAAGACAAAAGTATAATGGAGTTTCATGTGGATTTCTTTCACAACAAGAAAAGAGTATAATGGAGTTTCCTCATTTCTTATGCATATAACCCAACAAGAACAATGATAGTAGTTCTTGGATCATCTTTTTCACAGAACCAACGCAAAAAAAAAAAAAAAGAAGAATGAATCTACTTCGAACCATTAAAAAAAAAAAAAAAAAAAAACACACAGTTGCAAAACCTACTTCGAACACAACTGCTGCCGCCCTCATTGCATTCTATTTCATGAAGGATTGTGCGCGATTCACCTTCGGTAACGACCTTGAAACTAAACAGGTAAGGACGCCCACCCTAATAGTTTTTTCCTTTGCAATTCTAATCTCCATTTTTCTGCAATTCTTGAACAAGTTGCTTTGCACTATCGGCTCCATTGTGCACCTTATCTCGGCTTTATTCAAGGGCATCCTTCACCTCAGGTACGGATAATTTTACAAATGCCATACGTGCAATCTGTGATAGCTGCCATCCCACAGACTGCTAACAATTCGTTGCTGTAAGAATTACATGTCACACAGTTATATAGCTCAAAGATCATGGTCTCAATAAAATCACTGTTCTCTAATCAAGCAATGCAATGCCTTAGACAAGGAGTATTTCAAGATTAAATTGAATGGTCTACATGCTGAATATTGAGCAATGTCAGCCCATTTGGCTTCACCCCTTGACAATATATCTGGAGATTTTCAGCATTTTGTTTATGGTATTGCATTCAGAATAACATTTTACACTTATCCAGTTGATTAAATACGGCATTGACAACTTTTAAGCTTCCATAATCAATGACTGCAGAATATGCCCACTCTAGCAATGCTTTACTTGCTTTAGAATGCTTCTAGAACATGCAACATGAAGGCACAATGAAGTTCACATTTGTAAGCACATTAAACGCAAGAAATTAAGATCTTCCAGGCATTTAAAGGTGCTGGCGTTTGTGATATTTAATATCAGTCCAATCCCTTGATAGTTTGACCAGGTTCCTTTAAGCGCTTATCTCAGCTTTATTCAAGGGCTTCTTTCACCTCAGGTACGAATATGGACAGTATGAGTGCAACCAGACATTCTTACATGCTCACTACCTCTTTTCTAGAGTTAAGACAAGAGGACACCTACATTAAGCTGCTTCCTTCTTTTTGAGAAGATAAGCCCGGGCAATGCTATTCTCAAACAAATCCAAATTGCTTTCCTTTCTAAAAGCTCTTTTTTGAAGTGCATTTCAGAGGATGATTCACTAAGCAGAGGGCATGAATTCAGTAGGGGAAGCTATCCAAGGGCAAAGTGGTAGAGTGAAAAGAGGTAAAATGATATAATAGATGTAGTTGTGAAAGATAGTAAGAACTAGGAATGGAATGAGGTCAATAATCATACTTTAAAATATCGCACGTTAAGTTGTAGTTTTATTGTTTTTTTTTTTCATTATTATCTAGGGACCAAGCCCGCATGATTGTTCAGACGCTATGATTGTTTATAGTACATGGTGGGAGGTATGAGTCCCCAATGTACCGGATGGACTAATATGCATGCATGGGAAAGCGATTTGAGTATATTTAGTGCCCATTTGTAATTTTTCCATGGTGGAGGTGTAAGTTTCGTGTAAGTCTCTCCATATGTGTGATTCTTAGGTGTGTTTTATACTATTTTTGTTATATCATGGTAACCAACCTTCTTGGTTGCATTCCCCAAGGTTACATGGTCTGGGGTTCAAACCCTAGTCTAAAACCACTGAGAATAAGTTGTTTGGTAGTAATACTAGTGACAATAAGTGGGGCTCCTATAGCAACAATAATGGATTTTGTGGGTGATTGTTGCACTTACCCATTAAGTACTTGGGAGGCATCAACTATTTGGTTCTGGTCATTTTTGTACGGAGGGAGTGGTGTTCCAATATTCATCCTATCTCTGGTATGAGGTGTGCTGCGGTTTGAATAGGTTCATTGAGCTTGTTCTATTCTACTCTATTCTATTATATTCAGTGTAGCCCTGGGGATTTAGTATTGTTTGTAGTATGGGACATCTGCGTGCAAGAAAGGGGTTCTTCTTTTACCATTTCGTATTTTTATACTTACCATTAGGGTTTTTTTTTTCCACTATCTGGGGTAAAATATATACCTTAGGGGTTAAATTAATTTCCAAAGATTAGTATACTAGGGATGTTTTTGGCCACCTTTCAAACGCAGATGTCCACCCCCTTATTACTATGTGTATCCTCCGGGAGTGTAGGAACCACAATAGGATTCTAGAATGGGACTCGCATGAAACCAACAAACCGCCCGCTAGCTAGGCTTCTCATTCATCTCAGCAGATTTTCTACAATGGTGGATAGTGGGTAGTTGCACACATGCGAACTACCCATGAAAAATAAAGGGAAAATCCAATTATATCATTTGGACCCCAAAATACAATGCTAACAGATGTGCGGCTGGTGTACCTGCCGAAAGCTTATCACCAGGATTAAAAAACCCCGCCCTTTCGGGTTTTCGAGGAAAAACCCTAGTGATAAACCTTCGGCAAGGGGCTTAGACAAACGCAAGGCAGAGAAATCACTCCCAAAACCCACGAATGGAGAAGTTGAAACAGATGCCGCTCGCCAACCTGTACCTACACATCACCAACACCACAAAAACGAAACAAAACAAACCTCCCAGAGTGGAGGGGCTGATTACGCGCGTGCCACGCGACAAATATAATAACCAAAGAAGGGGGGGGTGGGTTCAAAGAGAAAGAGGTATCTGAGAGAGAAGAGGAAGCCCGATGAGGCGTGGATGCGGCTTAAACGCCTAAAATAGCGAACTCCCCACTGAAAATCCGCATGCGCCGCCCGCATGCATGCAAGGCATGCATGCTCGTCCCATTCTAGAATGGCGATCCGATGTCTCAGATCGATGGGATTCTAGAATGGAACTCGCATGAAACCAACAAACCGCCCGA
Source organism: Isoetes taiwanensis (assembly GCA_021234155.1). Classification (NCBI taxonomy): domain Eukaryota; kingdom Viridiplantae; phylum Streptophyta; class Lycopodiopsida; order Isoetales; family Isoetaceae; genus Isoetes; species Isoetes taiwanensis. Next base: position 102,400 of record JAJEKV010000291.1, on the reverse strand, counting down.
ATACCAGAGAACTTCCTTACAAACTAAGATCGAGGACGAAGGTCACAGGACGAAGGCTAAAGGCCAGAAAAGGATAGCCTGAAAGAAACGCCAAATTGGCTAAACCAGGCAGGAAGAAGCCCCTCCCCTGCCTGGAAACAATTCAAAGAGAAAGAGGTACTGCTGAGAGAGAAGAGGAAGCGCCGATGAGACGTGGATGCAGAAATGCGCCTAAAATAGCGAACTCCCCACCAGAACGGGCATGCGTCGCCCGCATGCATGAGGCATGCATGCTCGTCCCATTCTAGAATGGCGATCTGATGTCTCGGATCGATGGGATTGTCACCATTAGGTTCAATAATGTATGAATAAAAGAAAGATAGTAAACAGAGTTCAGCTACGAAATTATGTTATTTTTGCATCTTTGGCAAGAACCACATTTGAGGCTGGTGCTAAGAAATTGTGTCATTTTTTGCATTTGTTGTTAAGTGAGCTCCAGGTTGCTAGGCAATTGGTTAGTTGGCAAAATAGTGAAAGAAAGAATCTATAAAATGCAAATCTAAAAACCAGAGAGAAGGACAAAATGAAAGAAAGAAGAAACCTAGAATGCACCAAGCGAATCAAAACAGGTTGTTCGAAAACAAAAATGAAGGAAACCAAGCCTAAAAAAACTTAAGCGAACGCAGAAATTAGTATTAACAACGTTAGGCAAGCACCCCCAAAACATTTTAAATAAGTGGAAGATGAACATAGAAGTAGCTAAATGTTTTCTTCCACTGAAAGAGGCTTCTGTAGTAATATGTATATTTTTTACTTTCTTCAAGAAAGAAATATAATAAAACATGTCCTCCGATTTTAATTGAATAAATTTTAAGAAACTATATTATTGGTTTGCATGCTTATGATTGTCCTTGTATGAAGTCCTTGTATGAAGCCTCATAGATAATTTGGATACTATAGATGATAAAAATCAATTTAATTAATGCGAAAGTCATCTCGAGAATAATTCCCATCTTTCGAAGATCGTTGTAGCATGGTATTTTACTTCTCAATACATACTTGGCCATGGGATACTAAATTGGTATTGAAAAATGGAAACCATGATATAATCTTAGTCAATATAGAAATGTGAATGCAAAACCGCAACACTACCTGATTGGTCTCCGTGGACGATAAAAAACATTCAATTCAATTCTATGCTGGTTTGGCACTACGGATAGCCACATCTTTTTAGATGATATTTATGAACGATCACCTCAGTGTTGAAACTATGCTATAAACCACAACCATTGTATAACATAAACTGTAATAATAGAATAGAATAGAATAGTCCACGGAGAAAACTAGCATGAATAACCACCATGGCATTTAAATTGGTTAAAAACCCACACCATAAAGTACTTTAACTTTGTGTCAATAGAAAACCAACATAAACAACCATCTTTATATTATAATGTTATATCGTAAGTCTTAGATTGGATCAAGCCCTAATTTGAATGGTCGAAATCATTTGGGCGCATCCGAAGATCAAGATTTATTGCACGACTTACCACCACCGTGATTGGTCATGCTTTGATCTCTTAAAGGGAAAGGGTAAAGAAAAATGGGGGAAAAGGAAAATGGGAAGTAGAAAGAGAGAATGTGAGGGGCAAAAAGGCATGCGGAAAAGGGAAAATGGAAAAGGGTGGGGACAAGAGAAGAGAAAAACGCATGGAAAAAGGAAAAAGGGAAAGAAGAAAGAAAAAGGGAGGGGGAAAAGGAACCTGGGAAAAGGGCAAGAGGGAAAAGGGAAGAGGTAAAGTGGAAAAGGGAAGGGGAAAAGGCAGGGACAAAAAAGAAGAGGGAAAGATTGAATAGAATAGAATAGATTTTATTTTATTTTATTTTATTTTATTTTGAAGAAAGAGGAAAAGGAAGGAGAAAAAAAACATGGAAGAGGGAGGAGAAAAAAGCATGAAAAAAAGGAGGAGAAAAAGAGCATGGGAAAGGGGAGAAAAAGAGAAGCATTGAGGAAAGAGAAAAAAGGAAGGGAAAAATGGCATAGAAAAAAGAAAAGGGAAAAGAAAAAAGGAGAGGACAAGGAAAGGAAAAATATGTATCGAGAAAAGGGGAAGAGTGAAAAGTTGGAAAAATGAGGAAAAGGGAGGGGGAACCAGAAAAGGATGGGGAGAAGGGAATGGAAAAGGACAAGGACATAGAAAAAAGAAAAGTGAGAAGAAAGAAAAAGGAAGGGGAAAAGGGAACCTAGAAAAAGGGCACAAGAAAAAAGGAAAGAGTGAAACGAGAAAAGGGAAGGGGGAAAGGGCATGAGAAAAAAGAGAAGAGGAAAATGGTGAAGAAAGGAAAAAAATGAAGCGAAAAAGAAAAGGGGGAAGAGAGAAAAGGTGGGAAAAGGAGAAAAATGGGCAAAGGAAATAAGAGAATAAAACAAATGTGTGAAAGGCATGGAAAAAAGGAAAATGAAAGGAAGGAAAAAAGTGCACGGGGAAAGAATGGGCAAAGGAGGAAAACAGAAGGAAAAAAATCCATCAGGAAGAGAATGGGAAAAAGGGGAAAGGGAAAAGGGAAGGGAAGCGGGGAAGTGGTGAGGGGAGGGAAAGGGAAAAAGGACATGGGAAAAGGAAAAGGAAGGGTGGAAAGAAAGGAAAAATGCATGGGAAAAAGGGAAGAGAGAAAGGGTGGGAAAAAGAAGAAAAGAGAAGCACGAGAAAAATGGAAAGAGAAAAAGAGTGGGAAAAAGAGCATGGGAAAATGGAAATGGAAAAGAAAAAAAAAAAGGGGAAAAAGGGGGAGAGGCTATGGGAGAAAAGAAAAGAGGAAAATAAGAAAAGGGAAGAGAAAAATGGAATATAGAAAAGGGAAAGAAGAAAAGGATGAGGAGATGGGAAAAGGGAAGATAAAAAAGGCATGGAAAACGGGAGGGAGAAAAGAAAATGGGAAGGGAAAAGGGCACACAGAAAAAGGAAGAGGGTAAGGTGGAAAAAGGAGGAAAAGAGAAGAGAAAATAGGCATGGAAAAAAGCGAAAAGTAAAAAGTTGAGGAAAAGGAAAGGCATGGAAAAAAGGTGGGTAAAAGAGAAGGCATGGAAAAAGGGAAAGGGAGGAAAGGGAAAGGGAAAGGGAAAGGGAAAGGGAAAGGGAAAATGGCAAAGAAAAAAGAGAAGAGGGAAAAGATGGGGAAAGGAGGCAAAAGGGAAAGGAAAAAGGTTATCGGGAAAATGGAAAGGGGAAAGGGAGGAAAGGGATGGGGAAATAAGGAAACATGTGCAAAAAACGAGAAAAAAAAGAAAAGAAAACAAAATATAGAAAATAAGAAAAAGTGAATTGCGAGATATAGCAAAAGGGAAAGGAAAAAGGATAGCGCTTTTCTCAGTCCGGCCCAAAGCATTTACAGTATCTCAACTTACGCCCAGCAACGCTGGGCACTATTACTAGTTACCATATTTAAAGTGGTGTTGAAAAAACATACTACAAACCAATATCGAATTAATAACCATGGTACATTAGAAAACCAACTTGAATGACCACCGTTGATGTTAGAAACAAAAAAAAATACTAATTTTGGTTTTGAAAAGCCACGCTATAACAAAAAGTCAACATGAATAACCACGTACTAGTTATAAAAACCACTATGTTATGTGGTTCTTATTAAGAATGAAATTTTTATTATAAAAAACCACATCCATAGTGGTTTGTCAGTGGTTTATTATAGTGGTTAAACTTTTGGGTGCCTTGTGTATGCCTAGCCTTGAACAAAGTTGCTAAAGATAATGACTTTAGTCATACATGGTAGCAATAAAATTGCTGCAACACGGGAACTAACACATAAGGACACAAGTATTTACTTACAACCATGAATATTTGAAATGAGCTGTTTTGCACTTCAAAATACAAGAGACAAAATATGATCTTAAGAATCGACAATAACTCAATTTATCATGCATAATTCCTACTCAAAAAGTACGTCAATCAAACATAAATCTAAAGGCAGAATCAAAATTGATAGCTTAACCATTTTAATTGTGTAATGTATTGTGCAAGTATTGTCGATCTTATCCATGTCCTTTAGATAAGTTCTGACACATAATTGTTTCTGTATTTCGATTATTGGATTCCTTTATTTATTGCACTCTAGATTTGTGGGGTAGATTATCTTTTGGAACGTGCCATATTTTAAAGTACGATTATTGGCTCACTTGCCTATAGAGCAACTTTTGCTCTATGCCTACCCTTGAACAAAGTTGCTAAAGATAATGACTTTAGTCATATATGGTAGCAATAAAATTGCTGCAACAAGGCAACTGACACATAAGGGCACAACGTGCCCAAACTAGCAACTCCATAACAATAATGGCAAAGCAAAGGACGGCTTAGCTGCATGCACATTATCAAAAGGAAATATTGCACTCTAGATTTGTGAGGTAGATTGTCTTCTAGACATGCGATATTTTAAAGTACGATTATTGCCCTATGCCTACCCTTGAACAAAGTTGCTAAAGATAATGACTTTAGTCATATATCGTAGTAATAAAATTGCTGCAACAAGGAAACTAACACATAAGGACACAACGTGCCCAAACTAGCAACTCGATAACAATAATGGCAAAGCAAAGGAAAATTCAACACAATAGAAACACAATGTGGTAAAAACCAAAGCACAACTCTTGGTGTGAAACCGAACATTAGGAAGACATAAGGGGCATGCAACAGGGACATGCATCAAACATAATCACTCCATAACATTGTACCAACGTACATTGTGTTGGCATTTAAAGGTGCTGGCATTTCTGAAATTTAATACCAGTCTGGTCCCCTTGATGGTTACACTTGATATTTTGTTTTGATCTCACACTTAGACTACCATCATAGACAGAAGCGTTACATAGACAAGTGGTATACGACATGGTTTTAGTTTTATTGCAATTCTGATCTCAATTTTTCTGCAATTCTTCACCAGGTTGTTGTCCCCTGTTGCCTCTATTTTGCACCGTTCTATTTAAGGGCTTATCTCAGCTTTATTCAAGGGCTAATTCAGAACCATGAACAAAACAAAGATTCGTCTACAGAAAACAATACTTTATTCCAATAATGCCATCACAAATCAAGTAAACAACTACATCAACAATCAAACAGATGGTCAACAATTTATATTCACAACGATGGACACTTGCAACCTACATGTTGTCAACTTACAAGGCACAATATCAAATAATCTAAAACGTCCATGATCTATTGAATAACTATATTTAGATTGCACAGTAGTTTAATTCCACATAAACTACAATTATCACGCAAACATATTTTTAAGCACAACATTTCCTCGTAATCTATTCAACAATTAATCCTTCAAAAATTTGTCTACATTTTTTGACAAACAAAGCCACAACTCCTAAGACGTTCTCACATTTTGTAATGTAGCTATGGATCATCAACTCGCAGCAACAACTGAAATCAACCCATACAAAGGAGAGCACTATCCGCCCCTGCCTCCTTGCCCAGATGAATACTTCGGAATTCAAGTTGTGAACAAATTTACTGGAGAAGCATTTATTGATCATGAACTACTAATCAATGAAATGACGTCAAAATTTTTTGATTCCGTGTCTGAAATGGACCAAAGCATAAGGAAGGTTCAAATGGCCTTCAAAGAATGTGCAAGAATGTGACGCTCCCTACAAAATATACGGCGCCCGGCCGTACACTCCGTAGGAAATCCCGCATCCGGTCCTTCGACCGCATGGGCCCTCCGTCTATCCCGCACTCTAGGGTATCCCTAGTGCGGGAACGGGACACGAAGGTGTCTTGCGTGCCCTTCCCCTATGGGCTCCTATCACAACGGAAGCATAAACAACGGCAGAACTAGCAATAGCAATACATCATCCTACCTCGAAGGGTAGCGCATCCACATATCCATAGCTACAACAGAGACAAACATATGCCATAAAACATGAGAGCTCCTACCCAAGGCTCAGGACCACTCCATCCGCCCCTCCTGTGCATACTTCGCAGATGGACTAAATCGGGATCTGGCATGACTCTAGCCTTCCGGATATGCAATCCCATGGCATCACCCATCAAGACTACTCCGGGTTGCATCTCCCTGGTCCATTAAGGCAGGAAGGGTTGCATCTCCCTTTCCCGAGGTCTAGAGGTTCCACGGGTGGCTAGAGAATCGTGGCGACACACGATTCGTCTCCGACTTAACCCCCCGAAAGAAGAGCCAGGCCGTCACCTACAGCTCCTGAGAGGCAGGGCAACACCATTGCCCCAGGAGGTGTCGGACCCATGCCCGGCCTAGCGTAGCCCGCTATGGAGTCCCCAGTAGCCACGCTCAGCAGGGACCCTCCCTCCGTATCTCCTCTAGCTCCGTTATGTAGTGCTGAGTCACATCATAGCCCCCGTAGCCCGGTGGGTTTCTATGCACAAGCCGCAATATAATAGGAACTAAAGGGTCTAACTAGGAGCATCACTAAGTAAGGCTACTAGGTCTCTACCCCCCTTCCCAATACAAGAGGAGCAAACATGATCAACCATCATCACACAACTTCATATCATGATAATCATCAGAATAACATCTAACCTAATCATACATATCTATTATATAACTTACAGTTAGGGTTCCTTGATTAGGGTTGAAGATGTTGAATGAGGTTCTAGGATGGCTCTACTCTAGATACGAAATACTAACTCATCTGGAGTGCTAACTTCCAGATGAACTACTAAGAACACTACTCTAGATACCTGCTCACGAAGCGCTCCCTCCTATTCCTGGCGTCTCCATGATCCCCGAAGTGGTCGAAGTAGTTCTCACTCCAAGATCGTGCACGCACTCTGGGGGCTATTGCACTAGGCTATGCCACAGCAAACGACGCTCGAAACGGAGTTTCGAGTGCGAAGAAGGTTCCCAGGGTGTTGGGCCAGGAAAAGAGGTCTAGGGTTAGGCTTTAGGTTAATATAGGTTAGGGTCCACATGGGATGACACGTGGCTCCAATGGGGCAAGGCCGTGTGGCAGTTGCCCAATAGGATAAGGCCATGTGGAAAATGGGCCTTATCATAAGGTTATCTAAGTTATATACTTAACTTAGATATGCACCCATGCCACTTCCTAAGGTATACAAGGCTACAAAAGTAGACTTATATAGTGACGGACCCGGAAATATACGTATTTATAGCGTATATTTCCCTAGAATGTCACATTCTCCCCCCCTTAGGATAATGCTGTCCTCAGCATTACGCTAAGGTGACGAACTTACACTATCCCTGCAAAACAACATAAGTATACAACTTCAATTTAACTGAAATGATCAACTTTCTATTAAACAGTTAACATGTAATATAGGCTATATTTGTACCTATACAAAATTATATAGCCTTAACAAGATTACTCGTTATAATAAGTCAAAACATTATCACAAAAGTTATTAGGGTTCATAATTTAAGTCTAAATCGTGGCTCCCCATCTCCACGTAATGCGCTCCTCCTCCATGCTCCCCTATCACTGGCTTGCACAAGTAGCACATTACGTTAGTTTAGTTAATAAGTGTGTGGTTTTAGGGTACCACCCCACTAATTACCTCCTTGAGCCGAACTACTAGCTCAAGGTTACCCTACTACCTTGCACTCGATCATGGCCCCATAAGGATTTGAGCTTAAGGACCATTTAAGATGATCCTATCATTGCGCATGATCAAGTGCTACCTTGTACACAATCCCCTAGATCGAGTACACCCCAGTGCCTCATGCCCCTGAGGATTTTAAGCTAGGGAACGTCTCACGATCCCATCATCGCGCATGATCACTCAAACCTCACCACGATCCCCCTATGGTCAGGTGCGCATGCCCCACATCGTGGCATAGAGATCATCTGACAGATGTCCCATCATCGCCCACCATGCCTAATTTCCTCTCTCACATGACCCTCCTGGTCATGCGCACCCTTGGTGCATGTTGGCCTAGAGAATGCCTTTGGGGCATATCCCATCATCGCCTACACGTCCAAGATCCTGGGACATGCACTCTACTGGCTAGAATGCATGTGCCCCACTCAAGCTAACTAAGAAACACACTTAGCTAAGCACCTGGCAAGTCGGTGTCGGCGAGCTCAGAGATGACTCGGCCATCGAACTCCCTCATGAAGTTCGGGTATTGCTTCTCTAGATCCTGCTTCAATACCCACGTTGCATCTTCCACGGGCAAGTGACCAAATATTGGAGGAACTGAGACCTCCTGGTCTTCTTGGATGCCTTATCAAGAAGCAATTCAGGCACTATTTCAACTTGTTCCTCCGTCATTTCCAATAAGGTTGGAGTTTCCAAAACCTCATCGGGATTTGGATTGTGCCTTTTTAAGAGGCTCACATGGAAGACCTTATGGACTTTGAGGTATGCAGGGAGATCTAGCTTGTAGGCCTGGGTGCCCACCCGCTCCAAGATCCTAAAGGGACCTGCCCACCTAGGAGCAAGCTTCTTGCAGTTCCCTATGCGAAGCTTGGCTTGCTTCACCTTAATCTTCAGCCACACACTGTCGCCTACCTTGAATTCCATTACAGTCCTGTGCCTGTCGGCTACACTTTTTTGCCGACTTCTTGCTGCTAATAGATATCCCCTTACCTCCTCAACCAGCTGCTGCATATCTGATAATATTTGCTGGGAGACTTCTACCTTTGACACTGGGTTGTGCCATGTATCAGGGGTCAGGCACTGATACCCATAATTAATCATGAAAGGAGACATCTGTGACGACTCTTGCTTCGTGCTGTTGTAGGCGAACTCCACTAAGTGGATGAAATCATCCCACTTAGACTGCTTATTCCAAACATAATTCCTTAGCATGTCTTCAATGATTCGGTTGGTGCATTCTGTCTGACCATCCGTCTGAGGATGATAAGCCGTGCTCATGGAGAGCTTGGTCTGGATGGTGCTAAACAAATCCTGCCAGAATGCACTCATAAATTTTGAGTCTCTATCCGAGATTATTTCACGAGGCATGCCATGGAGTCTAAAAATTTCCTTGGTGAATAATACGGCAGTATCTAGTGCCATGTCTGTGGTTCTACAAGGCACAAAGTGTGCCATCTTGGACAATTTATCCACAACCACCATCAATGCATCTTTGCCTCTTATAGTTCTTGGGAGTCCCGTAATAAAATCCATACTTATGACTTCCCATTTTGCATTCGGCACGGGCAATTGCTCTAAGGCTCCCAGAATTCGGAGTTGCTCCGCTTTGGTCTGCTGACATAGCTGACACTCCCGACGAATATACTTGGCTATTTGCTTCTTCATGCCTGGCCAGAAATAACTACTTCTGATCTTGAAATAGGTCTTCATGAACCCTGCATGCCCAGCTATGGGACTGTTGTGTGTATCGTGGAGTATCAACTTCCTTACTCCCGAAGATTCTGGTACACACAACTTATTCTTATGATATAGCAGGTTACCTTCCTTCTTATAATGCTTGAAGGTCTCCCTTTCCTTATCCGTTCTTGTCTCTTTGGAGAGGCTTGCCCATACTTCCTTAAAGTCGCCGTCTGATGGCAATGCCTCTTCAATCCTCTTGCCATACTCACTTGTGAGAGTCGATATGGCATTGCAATGGGTTCTTGTCTCAAATGGCCTCCTAGAGAGGGCATCTGCGACTACATTCAACTTTCCAGGCTTGTAGACTATCTCGAAGTCGTACTCCTCGAGAAACTCTATCCACCTCCTTGACTTAGATTCAGGAGTGGTTGCGTGAAGATGTACTGGAGACTTTGATGATCTGTATCTAATTGAAACTTTCCTCCCAACAAGTAGTGTCTCCAGATTCTCAAGGAACTCACAATGGCCAAAAGCTCTTGGTCATGAGTCGGGTAGCGTTGCTCTGCATCATTCATCTTCTTGGAGTTGTATGCGACTACCCTTCCCTCCTGCATGAGGACTGCTCCCATTGCTAGCTTGCTAGCATCTGTTGCCACTGCTTATCCTTGCTTGGATCCGGTAGGATGAGGACCGGTGCTGTGGTTAGTGCCTCTTTAAGCTTCTCAAAGGAGGCTTGGACATTCTCGAGCCAATGCTTTGTCCAATCCTTCACCTTCTTATCTTTGGTGAGGTCCGATAGAGGGGACGCCCACCTCACGAAGTCCTTTACGAACTTTCGATAATACCCTGCTAAGCCGAGGAAGCTTCTTACTTCTCCCACATTCCTAGGTGCCGGCCAATCCACTATGGCTTCAATCTTCGCCGGATCTGTGGAGATCCCTTCAGATGTCACCACATGCCCCAAATACTCCACTCGGCCTGTTGCAAAGTGGCACTTGGAAAGCTTGCCGTACAATCGATGCCGCCTTAGCTTCTCCAAAACTCTTCTCAGGTGCTGACGACGCTCTTCCATGGTCCTGCTATAGACTAGAATGTCATCGAAAAATACAATGACCCATACCACGTTCTGAAGGCGGTTTTGTGGATGTCTTCTTCCTTGATCCTTATCTGATGATAGCCCGACCTTAGGTCAATTTTGGAGAAGACTTTTGCTCCCTGGAGCTGGTCCATCAAGTCATCCGCCCTTGGCAGAGCATATTTATTCTTTATCGTTTACTTATTAAGCTGACAATAATCAATGCACATCCTTAGACTTCCGTCTTTCTTCTTGACGAAAAGGATGGGTGCTCCAAAAGGAGACACGCGTGCTCTTATGAATCCAAGCTCAAGCAGTTCTTGCAACTGCTTCTTGAGCTCTACCAGCTTTGGAGTGCTCATCCTATAAGGTGCCTTGCTGGTAGGCTTAGCATCTAGAGCTAGTGTGATTTCACACTCTACACCCCTATAAGATGGTAGCTGATGGATTTCATCCGTGAATACATCCTGAAACTCCTTAATGAGCCTTGCTATCGGCCTAGGCAACTGATTTCCACTTGGCTCACTTTCCTTTGCTTTACTTGGGTCAACTGCCTCTAGCCTCAAGATGTAATCCACCCTATTTCTTATTATGCTTTTCTGCAACTGCTTCATAGAGATACATTGCATAGCTGAAGTTACCTTCTTACCTTTTACTATGTATCGATTGCCGTCCGACGCCATCATAGAGATTTCATTGCGGTCGCAATCTATCATAGCTTTTGCTAGCCTGAGGAATTCCATTCCTACTATGAGGTCATATTTCCTGATGTCCATCACTTCCGCCCCCATGGGCCACTTGCTTCCACTAAGATCTATGTCAAAACTAATTCTCCTTCCCTTAGTGTGGCGAATAGCGCCGCTTGCCATGCTGTTTGGCCTGGGCTTGGACTTCAAGATCTTATTCTTCATGAGAGTAGCAAGCCTTGGAGAGGCAAAGTTGTGGGAACTACCTGTGTCTATCAAGACTATATATGGCTTGCTATCTATAATTCCTTCCGCCAAGATGACTGTAGGCTGATTCTTAACCTCCCCTGACTCAATGGCTGCACAAATTTTATACTCACCTTCTATGAAGACTTGGGGTTCCTGTTGGTCAGCTTCTTCTTCATCTCCCTCGGCTGGTGATTCCCAATCGACAAGTTCAACTAGTGCCACCTACATCACAAAAGGGCAATTGTGCATTCGGTGCCCTGGGTGGAAGCACCGGAAACACAATTTCTTCTCTATGCATTCCTGTCTTTTCTCCTTTGGGATACTGTCTAAGAGAAATCTAATTGACTTGCCTTCTGATCCTTCTTGTGGCTTGCGGTCTCCAAAAGACTTCCCTTGAGCTTTTCCTTGGTACTGGCCTCCTGCTGGCGTAGAGGCCGCCTGTCTAGTCTGATATTTCCCTGCTGTCTTTCCTTTGTATGGAAGTTGTTTCTATGTCGGGGTCATTGGTGCCTCTTCTAAGCTGAGAGCTTTATCTTCTGCTTCCCCAACTGTTCTTGGGTTAATTGCCCTCACTAGCCTTTTGATGTTGCTATTGAGGCCCTCGATATACCCATCTACGGCTTGTCTTTTTGTTATCCTTGGAACATTCGATCTCAACCTCATGAACTCCTCCGTATACTTAGCCACGGACAAATTACCTTGGTCCAACCTATAAAACTGCTGTATTTGTCTGCTGGTGTGGGATCTTGGGACATAGTGCTTACGGAATGCTTTGCTGAATGTCCTAAATTTGCAGTTGTTTCTTCTCAACTTGTTTGACTTTGCGTATCCCTTCCACCGTATTCTGGCTGTGCCTATCAAGTTTGATGTTGCCACCTTGCCTATATCTTTGTCTTTCATCCCATAAGAATTTCCAAATTCTTCCATCTCATCCAGCCATGCTTCGGCCTCCATACCGGACCTGTCTTTACTCGAGAACTGTCTTAGCTTTCTTGTCTTCCAGATGTTGCTCATTGCACTGTCTACCTTCATTTGGTAGTCATCTGTTTTTCTATTCTCGATTCTGCCCTGTGATGTGTCTGACTCACTCTCGGAGCTACTGCCGGATCCACTGTCTGAGGTCTCCAAGAGGTGGTGGTGGAGGTCCATACTCTTGAGCATGCATTAGTGGTGTTGCCCACGGTAGTAACTGCTGCATCTGATTCCTCATCTGAGCCAACCTTGCATTTACTGTTTCAACTGTCATGTCTTGTTCGTCGTCGTGCTCCCGGCCGAACAAGTTCCTAGGTTGCCACTGGTGCTGTCGGCCTTGGCCTTGAGACCCTGAACCGGTGTTCCTGCTGCAAGTATTGGTCATCAATGTTGTTAGTTAGGTTATACTTTATTCAACCTTATTTACAAGTCAATTATTGTTAGGCATAAAAGAAATCATGTTAAAATTTCAAATTATAAGTTAAAAACAAGTTATGGCAATTAATATACGAGACTTATATACATTATATAGAAATATATAGTAATACATGGAACTAGAACATTTTTATACATTTTAATAATATATGAAAGCAAGAGTGTTCATCTTCGAGAACCCTTCATTGATTTGAAGAAGTTCTTCACGTCCCTTAGTCGAAGGCCCTTGCCGACGTTGCGCAAGATATTTCTAGAAGATCTACCTTCGAGGGCTCGGGCCATTTGAGGTGCGGGGAGTGGGGGTACTGTTGCCGCAACAACCATCAATGGTGCGTCTCTCAAGTGGCCCCTGGCGAACTCAAGGCTGTGGAGTACCACGGATCGCTTGAAGAGAATGATGTGATCCGTGTGGCTGATCAGTTTGGCGTGTTGCCCAAAGCCGGAGAGCGTTGTGAGGAGCGCCATGGCTTCCTCCCTCGCGGGCTGAACTCCTTATGAAAAACTATCATCTGCCCTTGGATGAGGACTGGGAGGTACTACCGGAGTGCCTTACCCCTTCCTGTAGTCTGTGTGCCTGTGCCCTTCCTTTGAGCCGCTCCACCGTCGACGTCCAGTGCTAAGAGGTCTTCATGGTCTCTTCACATGGTGGTTACACTTTCCAAGTTGATGCTGTTGGATGATTCCCGTATGCTCCTCGATCGAATTGTTCGGCTAGAGCTTGGGCCCCTCCCTAGTTTGTATAACCTGCTTTGGATTTCTTGAAATTCCTCCTCTTGGATGAGCGGTTGTTGTTGACGATACATCTTCCTTATGTGTTCATAGGCGACGATGTCTGACATCGTCTCGCCGGCATAAGAGTGTCTTTCTACTACTTCTCTTGGATTTCCTGATAGGAGTAGTCGATGAAGTCACTCTGCTGCTCTTTTGCAATCAAGCCTAAGAGCTCGTCGATTTTGAGCCCTTCTTCTTGGCAGTATGGAAGGTTGAGGATGTCATTTGCCAAAATGTATTCCTCCCCTTTGAATACTATTGGCGATAGCACTGTGATGCCAATTGGCGGTTCGGTGGCCCGCCTAATGTCTTCATCGTGTCTTGCTATGCGTCTCTCCATTCTCACTGCCTCCCTGCTTTCCCAATCTGGGTCTTCTTCTCCGAGTTGCTCATAGTCCTGCTCAATCTGGAATGCCCCTATTCTTGTGCCATGGTACTCATACTCCGAGGATTCGATCTCATGTATCTGGCCCTGCTCCATTCTTGTGTTGAGTGGCGCTAGGTCCAAAGGTTGGATCGAACGCTCCCCCACCTTGTTGACTGCCTTATACTGCATGAATAGAGCGAGGGCCGCATGTGTCGAACCCTATGCCTGTGAGCTCTACAAGTCATGTAGTCAGGCATGTCCCTCGTCCTATCCCATAGCTGCCCCTTGCCTCTGGATCCCCCCATAGCTTGGCTCAGCGAGTCTAAGGATACCCACTTCCCTCCCCTAGGTGGAAGGCTAACTTCCCAGGGTAAGATCTACTGGTCATACTGTAGTAAGGGGTCCTAGTCAGGGTTGCATGGAGGTCGAAGAGATGATCAAACACGTGGAAGGCCTTTTCAGCAGGGAAGTCACGAATGTGGTTGGCACTGTCGTACCATTGAACAAAGTTGGTGGGCGCCATTGAGCAAGGATGGATGTAGAAGATGGCTTGGAAGAACTGATAAGAGCCTGGAAAATTGCCTGAGAGGGTGAGAGCAATTTTGGTGAAGGAAAAATGGCAAATGAGGTCCCCTTTTATAGACTAAGACTGCCTCGGCTTCCGTGCACAAGGGTTCTTGATCGAACAGACTTTTGTTCTAAGGCTATGGATCTCCAAATGAGGTACCTTGAAGTGTAAATCTAAGCAAAACAAAGTAAGAAACACTACATCGCAATTTGTTGGGCCAAATTTGGGCAATCCTGGTCAAACTTGGTCAACTTGGGTGACTTTGCGCGAAAGGGGTCTGCGTCGCGAACGCAGAGGCGTTTGGCGCGGAGCTACCCCGGTGGCCCGATTTCTAAGAAAACTAAACTTCTCTAAGGGATGTGAGATGCTACTTTGCCTATTTGGATCAATTCTAAACTAACTAGAAACTTATCTCATGCTAATTGGACATCTAAGGTGCAGAGTCAAGTGACTCGGGTGGCTTCGCGTGAAACGGGCCTGCGAAGCAAACGCAGAGGCATTTGGCGCGGAGCGACCCGAGTTGGCCAATTTTAGCTATTTTTGGATATTTTTGGCAAGAATTAAGTGCTAAACTAAGTTTCAAGGCAAATTCTAAGCATTCTACTATTTTTTTGCACAAAATTTAGATCAAATTTGCCCCAAAATTGAGTGACTCGGGTGGCTTCGCGCGAAAGGGGCCTGCATCGCGAACGCAGAGGCGCTTGGCGCGGAGCGACCCGGGTTGGCCCGATTTCGAGCCAATTTTGATTTCTATGCTAAAATTGTATGCTAAATAAACAATTATGAGCATTCTAGTTATGATACAAAAGATTCTATTATCATTTAATTTATACAAGAATACTATCATATCACTAGGGTCTCCAATATAGTTCTCATGGCAGTCTGAGTGTCTAATACAGCCTTGAGGCTCTGCTGCACACCCAGCAAGTCCTCGCCCCACTTCGTCTGCATGGTCTCCAGGTTCTTCTGGGTTTCCTGTACGCGAGCAGCAAGCCCTCGTACATCAGGTTCCTTTTCCATAGGAGTCTCCTGTCCCGCTACAGTATGGGCGCCTGCACTAGTTTCGTCGTGCTCCATCTCAGCTACTCAAGGTCCAAGCCGCAACTTAGGCTCTGATACCACTGTTACGAACCAAAATTTTAGTACCCAAAAAAATTTCGATTTGTATTCCATCAAACCATCAGAGAAGGTACGGGGCTATATCCACAGGGTTGGAGACTTGACCGAGGCTTGGCAGGTTGATTTCTTTCTAGGTGGTCTATCCAGTGTTGCTCTCAAGAAGCAGATAATCGGGCTGAAGCTCGAGGATTTTGAGAGGGCAACGATGTTGGCTCGTCAGCTTGGGGAAGAGGATGAGTCCTTTAAGAGGATCAAAAGGTGTGAAGCCACTCAGACTGCAAAAAAGGCCTCGTCGACACTTTTGGAAAATCGTTTTGCGTGTTGTGTGCGAGTTCCTTGAATTTTTAGCTAGACTTACTAAATTTGATGAAATAAACTGCAAAATCGACTTTCTTGACCATGTTCTAGCTAGTTTTCTAGGTCAAATCGCCCATTTAGTTATCCTAGATCACCTAAAAACCCATCCCCTAAATTAGGGTGTTGACACAGAAATCGACATAACCTATCTATTTAAGCAAGCCACAGTTGACATGCTGTCATTTAGAATATTCAATGATACACATATTAGTGTAGGTCGAAGTAAGAACCAAATATGAACATGATTTCCATCACTCCCCTGTCGTTGAATATCTCTGAGCAGATCTGTTGCAGACTTCAACATCTTGAATTTTTATTCTTTCTCTTAGTATGTTAAACCTTGGCTCTCTAAGAGCTTTAGTTAGCATATCTGCTAGTTGATTTTCTGTAGGTACATGATCTACTGATATGAGCTGCCTTTGCACCATTTCCCTAATAAAGTGATGTTTCATCTCTATATGTTTAGACCTCTCATAAAGCACAGGATTTCTAGTCATTGCAATACCACTGGCACTGTCTGACCATAGAGTAGTTGGTTCACAACTTTTAATCCCAAATTCTTCCAGTAACCTTCTTATCCAAATTATTTCCTTAGCTGCCAGTGTGTGATAGCAGAATATTCTGCTTCTGCACTTGATAATGCCACAGTGTTTTGTTTCTTGCATTTCCAACTTACAAAATTCTCTCCAATCATTACTAAATATCCTGATGTTGAATGTCTATAATCAGGGTCTCCACCCCAATCTGCATCTGCATATGCAGCAAGCTTGCAACCTTTATCCATATAAGTTATGCCATAATTCATTGTGCCTTTTAAATACCTCAATATTCGTTTGGCTGCTCCCCAATGCTGTCTCCCATGGTTATTTTTATACCTACTTAATAAATTCACTGCAAATGATATGTCTGGCCTTGTTGTTGTTGCTACATGTAATAAGCATCCAATTAACCTTCTATAAGGAACTCGTTTCATATATTGAATTTCTTCCTCTGTGTTTGGACACATTTTCTGACTAATCTTATGACCTGGCACCAATGGTGTATTTGCACTATTGCATTCAGACATTTTGAATCTTTCAAGAATACCTTGTATGTAATCTGCTTGGCTGAGGTTTATGATCTTGTCATCTCGATTTCTCATGACTTTGATTCCCAAAAATTTCTTCAATTCCCCCAAGTCAGTCATCTTAAATCTGGATTTGAGCAGACTTTTACGAGTTCCCAAGCAATCTAAATTATTTGAAAACATCACACAATCATCAACATATAGTGCTATTAGGCAGAACTGCTCATTTTGTTTGAAGACATGTAAATTTCCATCATTCAATTTCATAAATCCCTGCTCCATTAAATACTTATCCATGCACTTATACCAACCCCTGGGTGACTGCTTAAGCCCATACACTGCTCTATTGAGCTTCCATGTTTTTCCTTCCTTTTCTTCAAATCCTTTTGGAGGCTTCATATATATTTCTTCTTCTAACTCAGCATTAAGAAAAGCAGTGCTTACATCCATATGATGGATTTCTAGATTCAAATGATTTGCTAGTGTTAGCATTATTCTTATGCTTGCCATTTTCACTATTGGTGAATAGGTGTCATTGTAATCCACCCCTTTTTGCTGGGAAAAACCCTGTGCCACAAGCCTTGCTTTGAACTTTCTTTCTCCATTAGGTAGTTCCTTTATTTTGAACAACCACTTATTTCCTACTATGTTTCTGTTTTCGGGTTTGTCCACCACTTCAAATGTTCCTGTCCTTATGAAAGCTTGCATTTCTTCCACCATTGCCTTTTCCCATTGCTTGCTGTTTTCATCCATCATGGCTTCTTCATATGTCAAGGGTGTATTGCTGTCCATTACTGCCATTAAAGCTGGAGTTATTTCTTCCTCAAATGTTTCTAGTCTTTTACTTTTTCCATCTTCTTCTCTTCCAAGCTCATTGATCCTAATCCCTTTATCTTCCAGTTCTTTTCTCAACTTTTCAGCCTCGGACATCCTCTTTCTTTGCTTTATTGTGCTCTTTTCACCCTGCATTTGAAGGACTTCATTATTTTCTCCTTCAATATTTATATCTTTTGTTTTACTGTCATAACTCTCGGATTTATCACAGTCCTCATCACTACTAATTTCCAATTGAGGTTTAATATTCTCCACATTATTATTTGGGACTGTTTTTAGACTAGACTCCTTCCTGTCTTTGTATAATTGCTCTTCAACAAATACCACATTCTGCTTATTATTATTTTCCCTTTATTTGGTTCATACAGTCTATAGGCCTTTGCCTCTTCATCATAACCAATCAAGTATGCAATTTGAGCCCTGTCATCCAGTTTGCTTCTTAACTCCTCTGGTATATGAACATAGGCCATACATCCATATGTTCTAAATCCCTAATATGCTGGAATTTTCTTTGACCACAAGGTCTCTGGTATTTCTCCATCAACACTCACACTTGGTAATCTATTTTGTATGTAGATTGCAGTTTTTAATGCTTCTTCCCATAGCTTATTTGGCAGGCCAGCATGCTTAAGCATGGCTCTAACAGCGTTTAGACATGTTCTATTCTTTCTCTCAGCCACCCCATTCTGCTGGGGAGAATACCTACATGTTAACTGCCTCCTTATTTCCTTTTCAGCACAAAATGCTTTAAACTTTCTTGATATATACTCACCTCCCCTGTCTGATCTCAAACATTTCACTTTATATCCTGTCTCCCTCTCTACTTCAGTGACATACTCTTTAAATGCTCTTAATGCTTCAAATTTTCTTGTTAAACAATAACATTTTGCCTTCCTAGTAAAGTCATCAATAAAAGTAATGAAATACCTCTTTCCAGTGTTGCTTCTTTTGTTGAGAGGGCCACATATGTCAGTATGAATCAGCTCTAAAGGTGCCTCTGCTCTTTTTTGTCTCCTAGAGAATGGAAGTCTGGTGCTTTTCCCCATCATGCATCCCCTGCATACAAAATTGTGTTGCTCCTCATTTATGGCATCAATATATCCCATTTTCTTTAATGCCTTTACATTTTTCACATTTGTATGTCCCAAACGTTCATGCCAGATCTTCAAGGTTGGAACTGAAACAATGTTTATTATTGGGATTGCATCACATGTGTTCATCTCAAAAAGATCTCCAACTCTTTTAGCTAAAAAACAGATTTTATTATCCTTCACAATTTTGCATACATGCTTGTCAAATTGTACTTGATAATTCAAGTCTACCAATTGACTCACTGAAATCAGATTTTTGACAATTGAGGGTACACAAAGTACTTTTTCTATCGCTACTGGTTTTCCTTGCAAATCAAATAACTTGAGCATTCCTGCAGTTTCAACTTCTTTTGTCCTTCCATCTCCTAAACGTATGCTCTTGAGATGTGTCTCCTTATCCTTTCTTGTGAGCAGATCTGAACAATCTATGATTGTTCTTTTAGCTCCCAAATCTACAATGAAATATGTTTTAGCATCATGTTCCTTGCTCAAGCAATTTGAAAAAACAGTGGTTACCTCTTCCTCCGAGTCTTCCTCTTCCGATTCAATGACTGCCACATTGGTATGTGCAGCCTTAGATCCCCTGCCCCTGCCCTTACTCATACTCCAGTTATTCCCTGCCCCTGCCCCTGCCACTATCTTTAGGGGTTGGGCATTTTGAAGCCAAATGGCCTATACCTCCACATGTAAAACATGTTCTAGCATTCTTTGGACAGTTAAACTTTAAGTGTCCAACTTCGCCACACCCATAACATGGTCCAATTTGCTTGCTTTTGTCATTATTTCCCTTACCTTTTCTGACAACAAGCACCTCAGCAGACTCCTCATCCTCCTCATTCTCATTTTCAATCATAAGCTTCTGTTTTATTTCAATCCTAGCAATTTGCTCAGCTTCTTCCCTGCTTTTAGCAATAGTTCTAATAAGCGTAGACAATGTTCCATAATTGATAAACATCTTTGATATTGCTAAAATCTAATGATTTTCAGACATTGTTACTCCTGCAGCCTCCAAGTCTGCACACAATGAATCAAACTTGTGGAATAATGTGGTCAAATCTACCTTCTCATCAAACTTTAATTTTCTAATTTCTTTTTCCAGCACATCTATCTGGGAGGATCTCTTAGTTTGGTATGTTCTGATCAAATATTTCCAGGCCTCCTTTGGACTCAAGTTTCGCAATTTAAGCATTATGCTAGGGGCCACTTTACACATGATTATAGCCAGTGCTCGAAAAGCATCTAAAGATAGATGCGTTAGATGCGTAGATCTAAAGCATCGCAAGCATCGAAACATCTATCTTTTTAGATGCGCATAAGATGCGCCTAAACACTTAAAATTTCTTCTAAATCTACAGCCTATTGTTACCTAATATCTTATGGAAACAAATTCTGTCCTAACTTGAATCTGATTCCGTCTGATACATTGGAGGTGTTGATGGCTGAACTGGTATATTTGCCTATGTTTGAATGCAACCTGGTGCTAATTTGGACAAATGTTTAGACGAGAAGCGAGTTCTGTCTGAAGCAGGACACTCCTTCCTTAAAAATGACTTGTTTCTCTTAAAAGGCTGAAAAACGGGGTTGGTTATGGCTAAATCGGGATGCCTGGGATAAAACTGGGTAGCAAAGGGATTGGAATCTGCTAAATCGGGATGCCAGAAATCGATTTGGAGCTCGCTGCGATGTTCAGGCTGCACGAAACCTAAAAGGGAAAGAAGGGCTAATGTTTTTTTTTTAAAGTCTGGAAGCATCTTACGTTAGATGCGGTACAGATGTGCAGATGCGGATCTAACATGTCTATTGTTTAGATGCGAGCATCTATCGAGCACTGATTATAGCTTTGGCCTGACTGGTTTTAAGATCTTCTCCTAGTTTATCACTGCTTATGCTTACCTCCTTAGATTTGGCAGTAGATTCTCCTGATTTTGCTGCTGAAGATTCACCAACTGCAGTGTTGCTTACTTCATCACTAATCTCAGCATTTGATTCAACAATGTGCCACAGGCCTTCAAATTGCAAGACTTCTTTGATTCTCTCTTTCCATATTTGAAATCCTCCAACTCCCTGGAATATTTCAATAGAGCTCAAAAGTGTTGCTCCAAAACGTGTAGACATTATTCAATTCTGCTCTGATACCACTGAAAGGAATATGAACTCAAATTATTGTTAATAATCAACCTTAAGCTTATCCAAATGTCATACACCTAGTTCAACATGATATTTGACTCGAATACAAAATATAATCATATACACCCTAGGTTAACTTTGATCGATCATTGCCGACGATCCGATCATCTATTCAATCTGTACTTCTTCTTATATATACAGTTGGATCACCGCATTGCAGTAATCCATGAATCGAAGCCTTTAGATCTGCAAGTCGGTTGCTAGATCTGTGTGTTTACAAACACCTGGCCGGTGTTACTGTTCACCGAGCTATCTTCATGGGATAATTCTATATAAGTATATAAGTAATATTTACACCCTAAGACCATTGACATGGTCATTTACAATATTCAATGATACACATATTAGTGTAGGTCGAAGTAAGAACCAAATATGAACATGATTTCCATCAATATTTATATAATTTACAAAACTAGAGCTCTTCACGGCTTCTCTTTGCGAATCCTTCTCGCCAGGTGGAGGTCTTTGGGCATGACTGTCACCCGCTTGGCATGGATCGCGTAGAGGTTGCCTTCTTCAAAAAGATGTATCAGCTCCACTTCTGCTGCCTCTTGCAGGGCTCGGACCATCAAGGGTGCCACCCTATAGTTGGTCCGGAATTCCTGCATTATCTCCCGGAGGAGCCACTCGAGCCTCGCCTTCCTGATAAGGAGATTCGTGCACTGTTGGATGTGCCTAATCTCCCTAAAGACACGGGCATGCCTCGAATTAGGTCCATGATGGACCTTCTTCGGCGGCTCCGGTCGTGGTGGCGGCGGCTTGGGCTGGTTCTTTGGCCACCCGCCTTTAACGTACTTCTGTACGTTTTGCTTGCAGTACCAATCATTGTACCTCTTCCATCGGCGGAGGTACTCCTGGTACACCTTCTTTCGACGCTGGAATTCACGGTCCTGCTTGAGCGTGAACTCCTGCTCGCCCACCTTCTGCTTCTTCACCACCTTGGGTGGCTTGGGCCACTTGAGGTAAGGTGGGCGGGCATTGGGGTCTGATGGTTCCCCCGCGTCTTGCTCGGGCTCCTCCTGCTCCTGCCCGGCTTTTTCACTCTCCTCTTCCTCTTCCTCTTCCTCTTCCTCTGCCTCCTCGTCGGTAGGGTCCCGACGAGGCTCCTCAATATGGACCGTCCCCCTTGGGCGGTCCTGATCCCTCTTGGACCGCTTCTCCCTCCTCCTTGCTTCCTTCTCCCTCTCCCTCTTCTTCCTCTCGGCCTTCTCCTCGGGCCATTCTGCTACCTTCTCCTTGCCCTTCCTTTTCCTAGATGGGCCAACTTCCTCCTGCCGCTGCTGCTGCTGCTGCTCCTCCTCCTCCTGGTCGAACGACCGACCGAAGTGGACGGTCTCGTCCGTCCGCTGTGTCTCCACAGAGGAGCTGCTCTGGGCTTCCTCCTGGGAGGCGTGGTAGGTGTCGTCGGTCGAACTCGACGACTCCTCCTCCCTCCCGGGCTTGAGTTGCTCTGGAATCTTCTTACCAGGACCCGCTGCTGCTGTTGCCATGGAGGGTGTGCGCCTGGGGCTGTATTTCCTGGCGGTGCATTTGGTGCGCGCCATATCTTACGGTCAGGCAAACTGATTAAGCTGGTTATCAAGGAAGAGAGGTTTAGACAAAGATAGGGAGAAATGGGTGGCAAGAAGATATTTAAAAGAAAAGATGCTCTAGGGAATATTCTTTTACATTAATAGCCCTATTAATTAGCCCCCCTATTAATTATCCCAGTATGCCTATTTATTAGTATATGGCTAGTGCTATATTATACCATGAAAATCGAATTTTTCCTAATGGTTTGAAGTGTCAATTATGAATTTGCGCCATTTTTCACCCGGGTCTCGGATTGGGATGATTCTTCGACCCATTTTGGGTGAAATCTGATGCTGATGCATAATTTCCACTCCAATTTTACTAGGATGTTAATTTGACTCATTCTTTTTCCCCATCTAACAGCCTAGCCTATTCTTACGGACCCACTATCTAGGAGAAAAATTTTCCCCTATTTTCGAGGTTCCATGGTGGAAATTTTCATTCCACACCCTATTAGGCTTGTTAGACTACTTACTAGGGATATGGTCAGTGCTAGTTCTTGGTCAACCAAGAACATCGCTCTGATACCATTGTGACGCTCCCTACAAAATATACGGTGCCCGGCCGTACACTCCGTAGCAGGGTAAAAATTAAGGACGATTAATCGCAAACGAGCTATTTTATTTAAAATTTTTTAATTTAGATTTGACAGATGAGTAGGATCAATTTCGCATTTTTTAGAGATACAATCGCCCATATAAAAGTCTTTTTTATCATGTGAAAAGGGGGAATCGCCCAAGTCACGATTCCTTTATGGGCATTGTAAAAAGGGATTAGCCCATGTTTGATTTTTTGAACATATAAGTTAAATGAAAATAGCCCAAAATTACTTACATTCATGGGGTGATAACCTACCTCATTATCACCATTATCCAAAATTCGATTTAGGGCATTTCAAATTAGGTTCGAATCAGGTATTTTCGTGGCACAATTAATTCTAAGTTAGGTGTTGTCACTAGATTGTGGCAAAGTTTGGAAGAGAGTACATACTTGAAAGAGTCTATGGGCGAGTATTTTAAATTGGCTAATTGTGTTTGACTATGATATTAGGCTCTGTTGAGGATGAACGAACATTTAGTACAATGACCTTTGTCAAGAACCAGTTTCGCAACAGATTAGATGAGAATTTAGATACAACAATAAGGTTGTATAAGACTAGCTACCGAGTTGATACCTTTTCCTATGATAGGGCATTTGAACTATGGAGATCTGCATGCACAAGGAGAAGTGCATCAAATGTTTATGCAGAAAGCACAACAATAATTAGTACGTCATTAGAGAAAACTAGTAATGGTGCCCAGCGTTGCTGGGCATAAGTTGAAATCTGTGTGAAGGATAACCTATTCAGCTCAAACTCTTTGTCATAAATGAAGCAAATCCATAATGAAGCAAATCCATAGGAAAATTATCATTTGTTCTCAAATTTTTTGTCATAAATCTAAAATAATGTGAGCTTTTTATTATTGTGGAAAAATTCTTCTTTACATAGTAATGATGTCCAGTGTAATAGAAACTAAGAGATCTCTAGAAATTACGCACCTATTTCATCTCTTTGTAGACTACATTAGGTGTGAACCTCCTATTGTTTTTCAGCAGCGTTCCTTGTCTTGAGGTATCTTGAATATATACCTTCACTCCGTGTTGTGTGGTGCAAGGGGGGTTCACCCAATGGTCACGTATGTACCAACTGAGTGAACGTTTAGGGGTTTTTTAAGCTTTGGACGTAAGGGAGCAAAGGCGGGGACCAGAGAACCCGTAGGTGGTCGATTTGGGTATTTCGAGTGGTGGATTTGAGAACCCGTAGGTGGTCGATTTGGGTATTTCGAGTGGTGGATTTGAGAAGGAGCTAACCGTTTGCACATTTGTAAATAACATCAGAGATCCTTGCTGCTTATTCTATTTTCAGAGGGAATGGCGGATTAATCTATCTTCAGAGGAAGTAGCTCCATTTGCAAAGGAGCTCTGCATTTGAACACCAGCAAGAATCGGCCGGAACAGGTACCTCTTTTCTGCTGATTTCTGCCCTTTCATGTAATAATGAGTTTTATGTTTTTTAATGGCTGCTGTTTACCCTAGCGCTAGGGTTTAAGCGGCCGTTTCTGGACAGTGCTTTAAAAAGCTTGCCCCAGAATAGTTCTTGGTAGCCTTGGGCGAAACCGCTGCTGGACATTCCGTCCAAGATAAAATACAGCAATCTCTGTTGGCATCCCATCGCCAAAACCAACCTCTGGCCCCAACTATCCGCCACAAAGTTGGTGCTGTGCAAACTGGTAGGTATTTCGTTGATGGCAAGGTTTTGCATCTTCTCTATATTCAAACGATTTGCATCTTATTTGGTTTTGCAGTGTGCAGGAGGTTCAAGATTTCCATAGGTCATTCATTTGGTGCAGAGCTTCAGTGCTTACTACTTTGGAGTACTTTCGCATAAGTACTTCAGCTTCCTTTCATATTTTCTTTCCGCTCAAAAAATGCTGGAAGCAGGTTAGTCAAGCAACAGCTCCAGCAACTTCGTCTGGCAACTATATTCATATTTTTTATGCAATCTCTTCAAAGTTGTTGTTCTTACTTTTGGAATTTCTCTGCAAGTGGATAGCAGATTCATGTTTTTTGCTTGCCTGCATCTTGCTTGGACAATAATTGGTATTGGACATCTGCATTTGGACAGGGTCAATAACAATTTTTCTTAGATTCAGGGTTTTGGAGTCAATTCAGTTTTTGATGCTTCTTGATAGCTTTAAGTGAAGCTAATTTCAAGCTGACGGGTTGTAATTTCTTTCGCTGTAGACTTTATGCTCATTCATAAATGTGTATTATGGTGGCTCTTACATGAGGTTTTTCTTTTAAGGTGGCAGCTTTTGGGCAAAGATCTGTTACATATATTCATGATGTTATTAAAGTTAATTATTTGGCTAGCGAAATAGCATATCAACTGGTAACTTTTGTCCTGTGCATAAACCCTGATCTGAAACATTGTCACAGCTGTTGAAGATCTCGCCATTGAACAATGCATCCCATTCCAACAGTATTTGTCAAGGTAACTTTCATGATCATTTTTTGTTTTAGCTTTTAAACGTCATTCAGAATCCAATAATATTCCTTCATTTCAGGGTTAATGAGAGGTATTTCATTCCTTGGTGATGGCTACTATTAGAGCTCTCAAATCTTCAGGTAAGTGTTTTAGAGGTATTTTGTGCATTTCGCTCTGGTTCTTGCATTTTCAGCAACGTATTGGTTTTCTGGCTAACTTCCTTTTTTACATTTATAGACATAACAGTCTCTCAAGATATCATTAGTATAGATAATCTAAGGCGGTGATTTGTAGCCAGTGCAAGTGAGCAAAAAGGGAAGTAAAGAAGTTTTTGCCTGGACGAGGGAAGGAAGCAAACAAACGGTTTTCAAATAGAGTGGCCAGATTTCTATTTTTTCGATACATGCACATGTACAATTCTAAAACTTTTGCTTTCTTCGACAAAGCAGCAACGATGGAAGCGTTTGAAATTTAGGGATTATTTCTGATTTCTCAGCTGGGTCAGGGTCTGATTTTAGGCATTTATTTCTGGCCATCGTGATACTTGCAGCAGTGAGAAAGTATGTGAGCTTGCAGCAGAAGGAAGGTCATTGCTTGCTTCAACTTTGTCTCTACTATTATTTGTTATACAGGTCTTGGAATTCCGGCTCCACATTTTTTTTGAAGGTTTGTTCCTTCTTTATTGTTAATTTTGTAGGACTCATTGTAATTAACGACTTTGCTATTCCACATTTTCATGAGGCAGATGTTTTTTTTTTACTACATTTGGTACCAAGTAAAGAGATGGCTACAACTACTCCTCCGTAAACCTACTCCAAAGAGAACATTGAGTTTATATGTATGTAATCCCTAGGCATTTTCTCTTAATTTGTTTGTGCTCTTCTTTACTGTGTCAAGTCTGATTCCAACAGCCATAAAACTGTGGTCTAAAGATTAGTTGCAGTTCAATAGTCTTACGAGCAATAAGTTCATAAGTTCATACGTTCTAAGTCTGAATCTTGGTCTCAATACAGTATTTCATAGTTCAATACCAAATTCAATGCAATAGTTCAATGCCATATTTCAATAAATCTTATAGTTCTCAATACCATAATTCAACAACTCTCAATACCATAGTTCAATAATTCTCATAGTTCAATAGTTCTCATATTTCTCTATTTCAATACCATATTTCAACAACATAGTTCTCGTACATCATTTTAATAGCATTCTAATAGCATTTCATTCTAATAGCATTCTAAGCTAGTTCTCAAGTCCAATGGTGTAATGGGAAAAATATTTCGATTATTCACCTCCTCTGTTGCATAGACCCCGTGATCAATCTGCCATGTTTACCCTGGAACGTGACCAACTCAACGTGACCAAGGTCCATGGTGGTCCGTGCAAGCATATGGTCCATGCAGGCATATGGTCCATGCAAGCATATGGTACAAAGTCGGAAAGGGATTATATAATTTGGCACAATCAATCGTAAATCTACGGATAGGGTCTATATTGTATGTTAGTTCGAAAAACTGTATTGTATGGGTTTTTCTACTCCAAAAAGCCGTATACAGGGGTTTTTCTATGACCCCTCGAACGCAGATGCCATCTGTCCATATATAGAGGTGCACCCCCCGGGGTGTGGTGCACCTTGAGAATGCGACATAGAGCTGGCCATGTGTGAAAACTGGCGTTGGTAGGTAGATGCCAACGAAGGTCATGGACTGGCCTTGTGACTTGTTGATTGTCATCGAGAATGCGAGTCGCACGGGGAACTGTCTTCGCTTGAAGGGGAGGAGGTCACTGTCTGTTGGCTCTAGGGTTATCCTTGGTATGAGGACCCGTGTTTCTTTGTAGGTGCCTGTGATTATCTCTGCATCTATGATTCTTGGGTGCGCTTTGATGACGCGAAGGCGGGTGCCATTGCAGAGACCGGCCTTCGGGTTCATGTTTCTGAGTAGGATGATAATGGCTCCATCCTTGATGTGCAGCTTATGCGGTGGCATGCCGGAAGGGGTTAGGTGGTTGATGAACTCGATTGGGAAGTCCCTTGTAGCATCTTCGCCTTCTGCAATGATGGTGTCTACGCTCGTATATATATGGAGTTGTCCATTCAACCTTAACAGGACCTTATCGTTGATCTTCAGTGTGTCTTCATTCTTTGGTGCCAGGATGGCTTTGTCATACAACATGTGCACATTTGCCTCCATTATTTCCTTGCCGAAGATGCTATCAATCAAGTCGTCTTCCACAACACATTCTTCGGGTATCTCAACCAAGTCGCGATCGAGCCCTGGCTCATTATGCATCCGTTCCCCATTACCGAGACGTAGCAGCCAATTTGAGAAGATTTGTTCGTCTTTTCCCACCCGCATATTTTGTGTCAGCTTGTGGGTCCTGAAGTTAGTCCATAGCGGGTTCCGCTTGACACACTTCGAGATGACTTCCGCCCTTGTTGCACGTTTGACCACAGGCAACTGCTGCCGAAAGTCGCCGTCGGTGAGCATTATCATTCCCCGAAACGGCCTGTCATCCTGACGGATCTCGCGTAAAAGCCTGTCGACGGCGGTGAGTGCATGCGTGTGCGTCATTCCCATTTCGTCCCATACCATGATGCTTGCCTTTCTAAGTACCTCTGCTTGTTGGCTTGTTGCACGTAGTGCGGAGGTTGCCTCTTGTGTCAGGTTGAGTGGTAACTTGAATGTCGAATGGACTGTTTGTGCTCCCTTCAAGAGGAGGCTGGCAATGCCTATCCAAGCCACTGATACAACACCAACATCACATCCTCTTAGTATACTGATCAGGCTGTTGAAGAGGAAAGTCTTGCCCGTGCCTCCCGGGCCGTCCACATTGATACATGGGGCTTGATGTTGGCTGATTGCATCGAGGATAATGTCGGCTATGTGCTTTTGCTCCCTGTTGAGCTTGCCGTAGTTTTCATGTCCCTCTTTCAATTCCTTTTCTGCATCGAACGTCTGTTCATTTGGGAAGTTGCCTAGAATGTCTAGCTATGGTTCTGGTAGTCCAAGCTGCTGACATGTGCAGCCGCTCATCTGGAAAATTTCGTCAATGTCTTTTAGTGCATTGTTGTAAGCTTACTCTTGTGGCATCTGTCGTCAGTAATCTTCTGTCAGGCTGTCCTTGAAGAGCTCCCATAGCCGCATTGGATCTTGTGGGTTTATTGTACAGGCAAATGAATGCGAATGTTTGGCGTAGCTGCATTGGCATCTGAAAGTTGCTCGCATCTTCGAGTGTCTTCTCCCACTCGGCATCATCTTCCAGTAAGCCGAGCTCTTTGGCAGTCTCTTTGAAAGTTGAACATAGTTTTCCATTGACGGTGCGCATGTCTTCGAAGCTGGTCGCACCCTTGATATGTAGCAACAGAAGACGAAGGTAATAGCGGTCACCAGCTCACATTGTACATCCGTGTGATGAGCTTGAACTTTCCCTTCCTCTTTTTCGTGACGCCCGGCGCCGTAAATGTAGTCTTTGGGGATTTTGGGTAAGTGTATTCACGCGTTACTGGTCGTTTCTTGTTGAGCTCAAACCATGCGGTCGGCATTGTTTGCTTTTGCATCTATTTGCTTTCGATGGCTTGTCTTTCTTGGCCTTCTTGATAATACACAGCCTTTGGTTGTTTGGGCGGATGAATAGGTAGTCTGCATTAATCGTGTGGGAATTGCCATGCATCCCTACCCACTCCATATAACCTCCACATGGCTTCAAATTGCAGAGACGTATCTCAGATCAAGGTATTGCTCCACCTCGTCCCGATTGAATGTGGATGTTGATTCCCCCGCCGGTTCTACGTTGACCTTGATGGATGCTCGATCATGCCCTTTGTGGATATACTTGTAGATATACTTTATGCTCCCAACGCTGAAACACTGCTCTACATTGATATGTGCTTCGTATTTTTCAAGCAGTCATCGATTATGGGGAACTATCCATCTATTGTCAATAGGCGTGTTGCCCCTCATGAAGTGGCCTGCATCCCGTCTTCTGTACTCTGGGTAGCCATTTGCACTGACTTTGATATGGTCATTAAATGTCTTTGGATATCCCTTTGTGCATTCCTTTATTGGGCTGCCTTCCTTGGCTTGCATGCAAGGTGCGTTTGGGTTGTGGGCCCCGCATGGTCCGTGGACCATATGCTTGATGACGATCTCTCGCATGTTGGGGTTTTCTCGGGCCGGCAGGCCAAAGATCTTGTCAAATGGCATCGCTATCCCTGATCTTGTCTTGTTGCTCGAGAATCATGAGAAGGTGGCGGTCGCGGCAAGCCTCGTTTTGGAACTCTATAGTGTAAGTGTGCGCCTTCACCTTGCCCAAGATATCATTTTCGAAGAGGTCATGAAAGAACTCTTTGAGCTTTGTGTGGAATAATGTGAAACAACCAAATCGGCCTATCATGCCGTTGTCCGAGTCGAAGCGGTTGTGTCTAATCTCTATCCAATTTGGGTTGGATGTAAATGTTACAAAGAGGTCGGCTTTGCCAAATCTTCGATCAAGGCCATTGAATCCCGATAGTTTTGTTCCATTGCCCTCGGTGCCCGGTGTGTGAGGAAGGCGGGATGACCGAATTTTGCGGATCTTAAGCCTCTTTGCTGCACACCGTGGTCTATGTAGTTAATAAGGCCTTGGTACAACTCGACCCGCAACTTCCTTTGGTTTTGCTTGATCCAGTTTAGTTCATTTTAAGTCCCACTCTCGGCGATGGGTTGCAAGCTAATCTCCCGATTACCCGGTAATTGTAGAATTGAAGCATGCTCACATTTTCATGTTTCCTTGAAGACGTTGATGTGGAAGATGTTTCTGCTTTCTTGATTCCTATCCTCCAGCCTTGGTCACCAAAGGGAAAGAGAATGGGATAAACCAAGGGATCAAGGTTTGGGTTTGTGATTGGTATTTTCTTCAGCCGCCACCCTTTTGGTGTATCACGGATGTCCCTATCGAATGGTGGCTCTCCGTCTGCATTGAAACTGCGACTTCGTTTGAGCATGCTGGGTTATATACCTCCTAAGGTCCAGTTTGGCGGTGTTGAAGTACATCTTGATGTCCCTCACCCTTCACCCCTGTTGTGCATGCTTCTCTACATCATGCATCATCATGAGGGTCTGGCGCATAAAGGGCTGATATTGCGTGAAGTTCGGCATCCGTTCTTTCAGAAGTTGGTTGTCACAATTTTCATTCTGTGGATTTTGAGCTCGTGTTTCATGTGCAAAATTGGCATCTAGAATATAGAGCTGGGAATATGTTGGTGCTTGCGAACCATCGGCTGGACCTACTCTATGGTAGGTTTGTCCTTGGATCTTGAAACAGTATGGTCTGTGGCCTTGAAACTACTCGATGTTGGCGCCAAAGGATGCAAAGGCAAGAGCACTATTGTAGGCCCTGATGTGTTGGTGGAAGTTACTGCTTTTTGGATGTTGATGGCTCAATACGCTCTGAATGAGATGGGGGATTGGTTGTAGGGGTTCTAACTTGATTTGTCCATCATGGCAGCAGTTTGTACCATCATCCTTGAATGCAAGTGCCCCACAGTATATGCACTCCCTATTCAATGAACCGCAATGGCGTCGTTCTACTTGTTTGACTTCAAGTGTTCTTGCTATTCTGTATGTGGGTGGTTGAGCTCGCCATCGACGTTGATATTGTGCAAGTTCATCCAACCGTTGTTGGTGCTCTTCTTCTGTTTCTATGGCAGCTTGTTGGGCTCTCCTTTGGCATTCATATTGGGCATGTTCAGCCAATCTTTGTTGATGCTCTTCTTCTGTTTCTGTAGCAACTCGTTGGGCTCTCCATTGGCGTTGATATTGGGTGCGATTTTGGGTGCACTCGGCCAATCGTTGTCGATGCTGATGTTCTGATTCTATAACCTGTTGCAACTTTCTTCTTTTGTAATTCTCTCTTTGTTTCTCCAATCGAACTTCACGTTCCTCTGCATCACGTTTTTTCCTGTGCCTCTCACGCGCAGCTGCAAGCCTTCTTTCTCGTTCCTCCGTTAAAACTTACACTGCCTGTTGGATATTTCTATTGTCCTTCTCAAGCTCAGCTTCATTGATAATGACACAACTAGTATCTGCATCCAAGGTTATTAAGGGTCATTAAGTCCCAGGGTCAAAATGCTTCTGTCATCAAATATAGTACTCTAGAATGCATTTAAGTATCAAAGCTGGTTAAAGTTATTAATTTCTCCTTGAAGCTTTTATATGCAAACATGTTTTTATGAACATCTCAAACACTTCTTATGTGTAGGTAGTCAGAAATTCTCTAATTTGAATACACCAGTCATGTCCATAGATCAATCGGCAAGTTTGACTCGTTTGCGTTTTAGTATTTCAAATATGCATAGGCACCTCATCCTCTCCACACATCACAACAAATAGCGCATGCACGAAAAAAACAAAGTTCCTAGTGCCAGCCTATGCTTTGATATATCTTCACAAAGAATACGTACCAGATTTTGGATAAGCATGAAGATGACCTCCTGCCCCTCAATAATTTCTTACCAATTGGCCTATTAATAATATATATGTCAATTAAAATTAGAAATTTGTTTAACGTGCAAAATAAAAAAAAAACAAATGGTTAAGCGTACTAACTTTAGATTTCCCAAGCTTTCCTATGAGACAAATACCTTTCAAAAATGACCCTGTAGGTGCATCTGCATCTGTTTATCTTTGTCTCCTTCTTTGGATGGCCGGCTGTCATAACAACAACGTGTGCGAGCTTGGGTAACTTCTGCTTCTTATACCACTGCAATCAATTTTCCCTTAACGAAAAATAATCAAGGGTCTCTTATATTGATAGATAATTTCAACAATGGAACCACAACTATAGACATGGCACACTATTATTAAACCTCAAGAACGTATTAAATCTTGAAAAGCACAAATCTTTATTAAAAGAAATAGGAGCAGGCAACAGAACGGGCAAGCATTGGAACCTTCATTGTGGCTGGCAACATGGTAACAGCTTCAACAACATAGTCACTAAACGGAAGTTTAGTCCTTTTGTCCATGCATGCTGTCAAAAACTCCTTTTTAAGGACAGGCACCTTCAGGGCCCTGCACATACAACCACAAATCGTTCAAAAAACATAAAGGTTGAAGTTTAAAAATAATAAGATTTCCAAGCTTAAAACTTACACTGCCTGTTGGATATTTCTATTGTCCTTCTCAAGCTCAGCTTCATTGATAAGAACATAGCACATTTTAGAATAAAAAAAGCACAACTTTAGAGGTGTAGCTAAGAATTTTACCTTGGAAATTTAGATAGATAGATAGATATAACACATTTGAGCCCAAAGCTTCCATGCTCTGCAAAGCACACCAGCATAATTCAAAGCTCAGAATCCCTGTTGATGTTGTAAGTTCGAAAGAGTGCTTACTAAACTAAATTGCTTCGGAGATAACTATTATTCCAGCTCTTACAAGATAAGATAATAGGGCTTTATATCCCTTTTCATTCTTTTTAGTTGTTTTCGATTCCGATATTAGTTATTTAGCCACCTTATATAGGTATGAACCTATTAGTTAAAGACAATGGTACATATATGTACAAAATTTATAGGCTATCCAAGATGGTCATATGTACAAAGGACTCGATCACCATAATTGGTCAACCAAAACCTAAAAAAGAGTTGCAAGAATACCCGGAAGTGGCTACGGGGCTTCTACGATTACAATGGAGAAACATTAAAAGTTCTGATCGGACACTAACACTGATGTAGTGCAAAAAAGTTATGATCTTGCATCTTCTCTTCTTCTGTGATTCAGTCCATAAGAATTTTCGGTTTAAAATGTTCCTTATTCTAGGTATTATATCTAATAGTACTTAAAATTCTATTAAGCCGATTATACAATCCTATATTCATGGCGTACCTTTGAACATAAGATTCCCAATAGAGCTGCTCTGAACTACCGAATCACGGCAATGAATGCTCTCCAAAGAAACATCAAACCCCATGGTAACACGTGCTTCAAATTTTCCTTAGTTGGATAATCCACAGCTTAAAAGTGCACGCCATGCGGCGTGAAAGCTTCCAACAAATGGGTTGGAAGTTTGTTATAGTGTATTCGTTTCCTTTTTACAAAAGGCCCGAGCAGTTCAAAATGATCCGATAATGTTTTTCCAAAGTGTCCGAGAATCTAAAAGCGAGGCGGTGAGCATATGACAAATGATTTTAAAGCCGATAAAATCTGTAAGCATTACCTTGTGTTTTTTTCGATTGTCTTTTCTGCTGGACTATATCCAATTGTATAGGAGAAAGCGAATAGAGAACGTCTTGAACCAACTCAAAGGCAGACATACCAAACTTTATCCAATCTAATTCATCTACTACGATCGGATGAAAGTCAAATGGTCAGCACAACTCGATCTGCACAACTCGATCTGCATCTTGGGATTTCCTGTGCTTACCCAATCCTAATCGAGTCTAGACGATCGATCTTGAGAAATGATCTAGATCAAAATTTAAGGCTGATTTAGGAACCAATTCGTTTGGATCTCCCTTTGCTCCTCTCTGGCTCTCTCTGTTCATCATCGTACTCCGTTTTTCATCATGGGCAATAGAAATCAAGAATGAAAATCAGGGCAAAATGTTCCTCAAGGGCTTTCCTGCTCTGTAACTCTCTGGCCGGCCAAAAAATTGTGGTTATAAACTGTTGTTGCTATGCAAAGAATTGGGAGGCGTTCCCCCCCCGGTGAGAAAAATCGAGCAACCAATCTTTGACGCCTCTCAAGAAACTCAAGCACTATCTTTGCAACTCGATGTTTCTGTTTTCACCAGCAATGCGGCAATGAATCAAATGTCATCTTTGGTGCTGACGTAGATAATCCTAGAACCTTCATCGCCCTCTCGTCGTAAGAAAATAGAGTGAGAAAATAGCGAACACAACCCTTTTTTTCCTTTAGCCCCCCTTTTTTGTCAACCGTCGGATGGGCCAAACAAATATAAGCCATTGGATCTAGGGCTCGATGCACTACACACTTACATCAAAACATTATAAGATGGTTGATGTGGAAGACATGGCGAGTGATGACATGGAGGGTGATGTTCCATGTAATGCCAACTTTTGGCAATTACAATGGAAGTAAATTGTATGTTGCATTTGGTATGAATATAAATTAAGTTTTGGTAATGACAATTAACATTTAAATGGTGTGAGAAACGACAATTTGTTATTTTAAATGGTTACATCAATACCTTATATTTGCGTAATGGAGTCGTGGGAAAACATAAGAAAATAAAATATTATGAAAATTAAATAGCCCATCAAAATAAATATAAAATTATCATAAAAAAAATTGCCCAAATATTAATTAATAATAATAAAATTATACTAAAAAATCACCCATGGTTAATAACTTAAAAAATAACGGGTGCTCATAATTTTTACCCTGCTCCGTAGGAAATCCCCCATCCGGTCCTTCGACCACACGGGCCCTCCGTCTATCCCGCACTCCAGGGTATCCCTAGTGCGGGAAGGGGATACGGAGGTGTCTTGCATGCCCTTTCCCTATGGGCTCCTATCACAGCGGAAGCATAAACAACATCAGAACTAGCAATAGCAATACGTCATACTACCCCGAAGGGTAGCGCATCCACATATCCATAGCTAAAATAGAGACAAACATATGCCGTAAAACATGAGAGCTCCTACCCAAGGCTCAGACTCATGGGGAGGTAGACTGACAGCTAGGCCTCAAGATAGAGCAGACCGAGTCATAACAATGGTGGGGCTGGCTATAGACAATGGTTAGGGTTGACCACTCAATCCGCCCCTCCTGTGCATACTTTGCAGATGGGCTAAATCGGGCTCTGGCATGACTCTAGCCTTCCGGATACGTAATCCCATGGCATCACCCATCGAGACTACTCCGGGTTGCATCTCCCCGGTGCGTTGAGGCAGGAAGGGTTGCATCTCCCTTTCCCAGGGTCTAGAGCTTCCACGGACGGCTAGAGAATTGTGGCGACACACGATTCGTCCCCGATCTTTAAGACTATTATCAACGTATCACATCAGATTTTTAAAGCTGAAAATAGAGCCTTCAACTCTAAATTACCTTCTATCATATTTCATGTTTGAAATTCAGAAATACAAAAGCATTCCAGAAACAAAATTTGACATTAATAACCAGTTTTTTTGCTCTGTTTTTGTCATTCAGATGAACTGCTGACACCAAGATCATTTCTCAGCTACAGCTATAGTATATGTATTCAAATATCTTATCTTTGTCACTATCAAAGTGTTGCTTATTCCATCTCTTTACGCATCCAGATATTCCATTTCCGCGTTAACGCCAACTCTAACAGCAAAATAGAAACAATTGGAGGAGAGAACCCGTACCTGCAGCCAATCAATACACAACTAGCATGATAATGGTAAATGTGCAAGGGCCAAAAGGTACATTGGGTCTCTCAGTTTATCACTGATCACCAATTGTATCCTTTTGCCCTGAGGTGACATTTAACAAGAAAAGGAAACTGGAATACGATATTTTAAATTTTCCAGTTGGCCTCAAGCATTACCATTAGACGAGAACTAATTTCTTAGTCCCAAATCTAGCTGGCAACCTTGATAACCATAGTCAATTTTTATCATTTTAAACTTCAACAACAAACCTTGTTGCTTTAGACATAATATGCCTAGACGTGCTACAAGCATCCAAGCACGTAAGCACAAATTAGTGGCTGCTATAAATAATAGATGCATAGACATGCTACAAGCATCCTAGCACTTACAGGTCTGTGATATTAATCAGATAACACAAACTAGTGAATCATTATCCTGCATAAGGCTTACACCACAAAGGTGCCTATCTGTGCAACCATGTTAACAAACCTGTCTGCATGCTTCTGCAGTTAGAAACTCAGCCCATTTATTTCATTCAAGCAAACCCATGTAGCCGTAGTTGCTTAAACATCACAGTTTTGAACCATGCCATTTAGACCAGACGTTTATGATCAAGGCATTCATATTGGAGCAAGCAAAATATAGTAAACAATTTATCCCTAAAAAGGAATAGCATAGTAATCTGCAGAACTATTGGGATCATGCTCTTTTTCTTAACATGTAGACAACAAAGAGCTCAAATAGCAATAGTTCTTCTGTATGTATGTAGTTAGTTACAGACCTGCAAATACCCAGTAAATCTCTAATATACATTATAAGATCATGGTAGACCCTATTTCGGATTTTAAAGCATAATAATATCTGAAAAGTCGTATTTAATTAAAGTGGGACAAATCTTGAATTTTGGGACTCGGCCTGAAAATGGGACTCAGAAATTTCAGAAAAAGTTGAGCGAGGTGAGGATCGAAAGGGGAGGGCAAGGGGAAGGGGAAGGGGAGGGAGAAGAAGGGGCAAAGGGAGAAGAAGGGGCAAAGAGGCAAGGGGCAAAGGGAGCGAAGGGGGAGGGGCAAGGGGAAGGGGAAGGGGGAAGGAGAAGGGGCAAAGGGAGAAAGAAGGGGCAAAGAGGCAAGGGGCAAGGGGAGCGGGGAAGGGGAAGGAGAAGAAGGACAAGGGGCAAGGGGCAAGGGAGAAGGGGGCAAGGGGCAAGGGGCAAGGGGGAGAAGGGGCAAGGGGCAAGGGGGCAGGTGGCAAGGGGCAAGGGAGAAGGGGCAAGGGGGCAAGGGAAGGGGGCAAGGGCCAAGGGGAAGAGGGGGGCAAGGGAAGGGAAGAAGCTTTGAAGGTAGATCGAGGAAACAATATCAAATCACCAATATTCAAACCTGATCGGAAGAGCGGGTTATTTGAAGCTCCATGCATGCACTACGATTTTATCTTACTGCTTTTGCGCATTCCTCTGCCTTTGAAAAGCATCGATTGAGAGTTCAAGCAACAAAGCCAAAATACAAAAGGAAAGAATCCAAGCAAACTTATTTTCTTTTCAAAGGCAAAGATCATCCAAGAGATCCGGCAAACTTATTTCCGGCTAAGGCAAAGACCACGAATTATTTTCCGACTGATAGAAAAGGCAATCCATTGACCGGTGATTCCCAGATCTTCACGGCATGCTCCAGGCATTTTGAAATATAGCTCTGCTATAGATTCATCTGTTGAATCCATCGGATCTTCTTTTAGATTGTTAAATGGTGCGAGATTACGATTTCAAGCACAGCTTAGCTCTACATCTGAAGATGTGAAATTATGGAGTTGGGCTTAGCAAATTAAGGCGCTTTCGATTATCGGCTCCCACAACCAAGCATTTCCATATCTTGTATTTCCATATCTGGCATTCAGAGGTAGCCGCTCATAAGCATGCATATTAGGGCAACCCAAAAAGCCCTAAACGTTAGTCCTCTAATAAACATTGGATATTTGCAATGTAAAATATGGATATTTAGCCTTGCGGATTTAAACTTCATATGGGACCATTTTGAGCCCTTGAAGATTATATGTAGAGCTCTTATAAGCTAATGCCTAACAGAATTGCATCATTCCAACATTTCTTAATTGCATCATTCCAACATTTCTTAATGGTAAATGTGCAACAAATGTAATAAATGAAATGGCCATATTTAAGCCTCCATGGTATATGACCCGGTTTCACTGCTATGCCTCCTAATGGATATTTTCTTAGAAATAACTACAAGACTAACATGCCTTGCTCAGTTGCACATTTGCACAGCCAACAAAATTGTCTTATTTGCAATAATAATATTTTTTTTTTTTTTTTTTTTTTTTTTTTTTTCGGCGTGCAGCGGTTTTCCATGATTTTTTCACGCTTTCCGTTGTTCAGCGTCGCAAAATTTTTTTGCCACATTTTCCTATATACCGCAGCTGTAGCTATTTTCCTATCCCATAGAGCCCAAACCCAGATAGGAGAACCATCTGTCTAACCATTGGTAGGGTATTAGTTCTCATAGCAGGGGACAAAATTAAAAAAATATATATATATATGTCGTCGTAACAAGTGAACACGTAGCTACATATACTATTGGTGGAAACCTAACTTTTTTAAATCTAACAAAATAAAATTTTAAGATAAACTACATCTTTGCATGTTGGTAAGGTATTAGTTATCGTAGCAGGTAAGGTATTACTAGTTATCATCATTGTATTATATACCTCATAGCTCAACGGATGTACCACAAAACATTGAACATTTTCATGGTGGTATATTTCATAACTTTAACGGTGTAGCAAGTCAAATAAACCCCTATCCAGTTAAATAAACCCATGTATCAAGTGTACATGCATTCTATACTATTTAATTTTTTTTTTTTTTTTTTTTTTGTTTGGTCGTCGTAAAAAAAAAATTTCTAAACGTCGTTCAGCGGCGTTTTTGTCGTCGTTTAACGGCGTCGTGGCGTCGTTAAACGGCGACCAGTGATTTAAATCAAAAGCGGTGGCAATCCCGCCCGCTTATTTTCGAGCAAGCAAAACTTATGGAGGAGTGTTTTTGAGGCGATTTTCGGTAGCGGATCTACTTTGGGGTCTATTCTAAGTGTAAGACAAGCTTCATAAGGTATGTGCGGGATCAACCAACTTCGTTTTGAATCTAAACTTGTTTTTGGGTAGATTTAGGGCTTTTTGTATTTGTTGTTTGTTCTTCCTTCAACCTTCATTCTTCTTCTTCCATTCTTGCATCCTTCTTCCATACATATTCTTCCATTCCCTTTGTCATCTTCTTCTTGATTCTTCCTCCTCTTATACTACTTCTTCCTCCTCTTATTCAAATTCTTACTCTTAATCCTCCTCTTATGCTTCATCTTCTTCGTATTCTTCCTCCCCATTTTCGGTTCCTCCTCTTCTTCTTAGCCTTTTCTTCTTGAATTCTTCCATTCTTCTTCTAATTTTTTTTTCCCATCTAAGGAGACGTCGTTAAAAGATCAGACCCTTCTTCTTTCCAAAATTTTTCCTTATTAGTTGTTTTATACTATTTCTTTCTAATCATTGAATTTTTTGTTTTGCATGTACACTCCTAGCAAAATGTGTTGTTCTTGCAAAACAAGTTGGCACCTCTTCCGGTAAGGATTTAATTTTTTCAATACGCTAATAAAATACTAATGCTTTATTTAGGTTAAATTGTTATCCAAGAAGGGGCGTCATTGAAACCACCACCCTCCCCCATTGATTTTCCATATTTTTTTTTTTTTTTTTCCTTTAAGTTGTTTATTTATACTAATATTTTACTAATCATTGAATTTATTGTTTTGCATGTACACTCCTAGCAAATCGTTGTTTGTGCAAAACAACTTTGCCACCTTTGTACCGTAAGCATTTAATTTTCAATATGCTTAATGTATTGATTAATATATTTAGCTTAATTTATTGATTAATGTATTTAGCTAAAAAAAATTGGGGCTTCATTTATTTTTGTATTTTTTAATATATTTAAGCGACATCATTTAATGACGTTAAAATCTTATGTTTCTTTATTGGTTAAATTCATTTTATAGGCTTTAAATTAAATGTATTAACTTCATTCATAATAAATGTATTATTATTATTATTTTTTTCAATTTATAAAAAAAAAAAAAATTTAATACACGTAAACAACGTCGTTAAACGGCGTTGCTTACGTCGCCATACGCCGACAATCGGTAGCGGCTAACGGCTACCGCCGCCCGACAGCGTGGTACGCCGCGATGTACGTGGCGTCGTTAAGCGACGTCAAACACGCGTGCTGCCACGTCGGCAACTTTCGCTTCGCCGGGCGCCCGCGGCGGCGCCCGGCAGCCACGCAGTATGCGTGGCGTCGTTGAACGGCGTCACATCGCCGCTTTAAGGCGGCGCCGTTCGCGGCAGAGTATAGCGGCGTAGCGTCGCGTCGTAAAACGCGGCGTCGGGGACGCCGTTATAGGCGCGTCGTTCATCGACTTTTTGGCGTCGTTCATCGACGTTCAAACGACGTCTGGACGTCGTAATAGACGTCGTAACAGGGCAATTTTTTTGTAGTGGATCAGGAAACAATATCAAATCACCAATATTCAAACCTGATCAGAAGAGCCAGGTTATTTCGAAGCTCCATGCATGCACCACGATTTTATCTTACTCCTTTGCGCATTCCTCTGCTTTGAAAAGCATCTGATTGAGAGTTCAAGCAACAAAGCCAAAATACACAGGAAAGAATCCAAGCAAACTTATTTTCGGCTAAGGCAAAGATCATCCAGTAGATCCGGCAAACTTATTTCCGGCTAAGGCAAAGACCACGAATTATTTTCCGACTGATAGAAAAGGCAATCCATTGACTGGTGATTCCCAGATCTTCACGGCATGCTCCGGGCATTTTGAAATATAGCTCTGCTATAGATTCATCTGTTGAATCCATCGGATCTTCTTTTTAGATTTTTAAATGGTGCCGAGATTCTGTTCAAGCCTGCTTAGCTCTACATCTGAAGATATGAAATTATGGAGTTGGGCTTAGCAAATTGAGGCGCTTTCGATTATCGGCTCCCACAACCAAGCATTTCCATATCTTGTATTTCCATATCTGGCATTCAGAGGTAGCCGCTCACAAGCATGCATATTAGGGCAACCCAAAAAGCCCTAAACGTTAGTCCTCTAATAAACATTGGATATTTGCAATGTAAAATATGGATATTTAGCCTTGCGGATTTAAACTTCATATGGGACCATTTTGAGCCCTTGAAGATTATATGTAGAGCTCTTATAAGCTAATGCCTAACAGAATTGCATAATTGCATCATTCCAACATTTCTTAATGGTAAATGTGCAACAAATGTAATAAATGAAATGGCCATATTTAAGCCTCCATGGTATATGACCCGGTTTCACTGCTATGCCTCCTAATGGATATTTTCTTAGAAATAACTACAAGACTAACATGCCTTGCTCAGTTGCACATTTGCACAGCCAACAAAATTGTCTTATTTGCAATAATAAAAAAAACCCTACCACCTACCGTGGAATGAGGGTAAACACACCTTGATATTATCAATCTGTGACCATGGGGAGAGCTAACCCCCACTGCCACAGCAGGGGTTAAGCCTCATCCCATAATTTAAAGCAAAAGGAGATTCTAGATTTAGAAACTACCTTGTTAATGGAGTTTTTAGAAACTAGAGCACCAACTATAGCACCACTGTGCTATCGTATGCTGTCATATTGACATAATTATATAGCCACCTGGCAGCCAACTGGCATATGTAAAGTAGGAAACTATAGAGCCAACTGGCATAAGTATAGTGTCAAGCCTCGTGGCTAGTTAAAAAATGTATAGCTAACTAGAATACACTCTAGAGTATAATACAATGATGTAAGCATTGACATTTCACTCTGCTTCCTGTATAACTCAGAGTGTCCAACTGCTTGTTCCGAGTGAGGCAATGCCTCATATGCCTCATCCCATACTTTAAAGCTTAAGAAAATGATTGAATTAAAACATACCTTGATTATTGAGTTTTGAGATATAGCAGCAGCATTGTGTTGTCATATTGAAAAATTTGTATAGCCATTAGCCAACTGGCCGCCAACTGGCATAAGTATAGTATGCCTAGTGGCCAATACTATCTTTATAGGAACTTGCAGGTTATTGCAGTCAAATTCTGCTATTCCATGTTGGAGGTATATTTTGAGATTATCTCATCTACGTGTATATGGTATGACCTCATATTCTTCCTCATCATCACATGCATCATGGTAGAAGTAATCTGCATCACCTTGCATGGCACAATAGATGTACGCATTGACATTTCACTTTGCTTCTTGTATAACTCAAAGTGTCTAGCATTGCCATTTCACTCTGCTTCTTGTAAAACTCAAGAGTGTCCAACTGCTTGTTCCAAGTGAGGCATTGCCTCATATGCAATCTGCACAAATATACCATAATGTAGCTTAGTATGGTTGCCAAAAAAAACTATGTAAAGGAGATTCCCCACTAGTGCTTGATCTTCTAAATCACTTAGAGCAAAGGGAGAGAGGCATCACCAGGTATCCCTAGTGAAATGAAGTGTCTAAAAAAAACCTGGCCTAAACTAGCATACACGCTTAGATCAAGATCTACCTCGGTCAATCCCTTGGCAAAGATATCATCATACTATCTAAACCCCGAACAAGCCAGTCTAGACTAGTACCTCTCTTTCCAAAGCCTAAGTAATTTGAAGACCATTGATTACTGACAAAAAATTAAAGCATGTGCATTATGAGACAAAAAATGCTTTCTCATATATTTAATAAGACATAGCCAAAAAAGAATTCCATCTTTAAGACTATTATCAATGTATCACATCAGATTTTTAAAGCTGAAAATAGAGCCTTCAACTCTAAATTACCTTCTATCATATTTCATGTTTGAAATTCAGAAATACAAAAGCATTCCAGAAACAAAATTTGACATTAATAACCAGTTTTTTGGCTCTGTTTTTGTCATTCAGATGAACTGCTGACACCAAGATCATTTCATTCTGACTATAGTATATGTATTCAAATATCTTATCTCATGTACTATCAAAGTGTTGCTTATTCCATCTCTTTACGCATCCGATATTTCCATTTCAGCGTTACGCCAACTCTAACACAAAATAGAAACAATTGGAGGAGAGAACCCGCACCTGCAGCCAATCAATACACAATTAGCATGATAATGGTAAATGTGCAAGGGCCAAAAGGTACATTGGGTCTCTAAGTTTATCACTGATCGCCAATTGTATCCTTTTGCCCTGCTGAGGTGACATTTAACAAGAAAAGGAAACTGGAATACGATATTTTAAATTTCCCAGTTTGGCCTCAAGCATTACCATTAGGCGAGAACTAATTTCTTAGTCCCAAATCTAGTCAAACCTTGATAACCATAGTCAATTTCATAGCATATTATAAGATTTTTATCATTTTAAACTTCAACAACAAACCTTGTTGCTTTAGACATAATATGCCTAGACGTGCTACAAGCATCCAAGCACGTAAGAACAAATTAGTGGCTGCTATAAATAATTGATGCATAGACATGCTACAAGCATCCTAGCACTTACAGGTCTGTGATATTAATCAGATAACACAAACTAGTGAATCATTATCCTGCATAAGGCTTACACCACAAAGGTGCCTATCTGTGCAACCATGTTAACAAACCTGTCTGCATGCTTCTGCAGTTAGAAACTCAGCCCATTTATTTCATTCAAGCAAACCCATGTAGCCGTAGTTGCTTAAACATCACAGTTTTGAACCATGCCATTTAGACCAGACGTTTATGATCAAGGCATTCATATTGGAGCAAGCAAAATATAGTAAACAATTTATCCCTAAAAAAGAATAGCATAGTAATCTGCAGAACTATTGGGATCATGCTCTTTTTCTTAACATGTAGACAACAAAG
Source organism: Isoetes taiwanensis (assembly GCA_021234155.1). Lineage (NCBI taxonomy): Eukaryota > Viridiplantae > Streptophyta > Lycopodiopsida > Isoetales > Isoetaceae > Isoetes > Isoetes taiwanensis. The sequence goes on along the minus strand of JAJEKV010000291.1, from coordinate 58,475 downwards.
AGCTCAAATAGCAATAGTTCTTCTGTATGTATGTAGTTAGTTACAGACCTGCAAATACCCAGTAAATCTCTAATATACATTATAAGATCATGGTAGACCCTATTTCGGATTTTAAAGCATAATAATATCTGAAGCTTTGAAGGTAGATCAGGAAACAATATCAAATCACCAATATTCAAACCTGATCAGAAGAGCCAGGTTATTTCGAAGCTCCATGCATGCACTACGATTTTATCTTACTCGTTTGCGCATTCCTCTGCTTTGAAAAGCATCTGATTGAGAGTTCAAGCAACAAAGCCAAAATACACAGGAAAGAATCCAAGCAAACTTATTTTCGGCTAAGGCAAAGATCATCCAGTAGATCCGGCAAACTTATTTCCGGCTAAGGCAAAGACCACGAATTATTTTCCGACTGATAGAAAAGGCAATCCATTGACTGGTGATTCCCAGATCTTCACGGCATGCTCCGGGCATTTTGAAATATAGCTCTGCTATAGATTCATCTGTTGAATCCATCGGATCTTCTTTTTAGATTGTTAAATGGTGCCGAGATTCTGTTCAAGCCTGCTTAGCTCTACATCTGAAGATGTGAAATTATGGAGTTGGGCTTAGCAAATTAAGGCGCTTTCGATTATCGGCTCCCACAACCAAGCATTTCCATATCTTGTATTTCCATATCTGGCTCATAAGCATGCATATTAGGGCAACCCAAAAAGCCCTAAACGTTAGTCCTCTAATAAACATTGGATATTTGCAATGTAAAATATGGATATTTAGCCTTGCGGATTTAAACTTCATATGGGACCATTTTGAGCCCTTGAAGATTATATGTAGAGCTCTTATAAGCTAATGCCTAACAGAATTGCATCATTCCAACATTTCTTAATTGCATCATTCCAACATTTCTTAATGGTAAATGTGCAACAAATGTAATAAATGAAATGGCCATATTTAAGCCTCCATGGTATATGACCCGGTTTCACTGCTATGCCTCCTAATGGATATTTTCTTAGAAATAACTACAAGACTAACATGCCTTGCTCAGTTGCACATTTGCACAGCCAACAAAATTGTCTTATTTGCAATAATAATATTTTTTTTTTTTTTTTTTTGTTTTTCAGCGGTTTTCCGCGACGGCTTTCACGTTGTTTCGCGTACGCAAAAATTTTTTGCCGCATTTTTTACGTTTTATATGGCAAATATGTGCCGTATCATACAATTCATAATGCGTTCCGTATAAAAACGTCTACAGATTGAACCTATCCCCAGCTAGCCATTATGCCTACTTATATGTCAAGAGTTGTAAATAGGGAGGAGATATTTCTCATATACCGCAAATTGAGCTATTTTCCTATCCCATAGAGCCCAAACCCAGATAGGAGAACCATCCGGCCTAACCCCTAGAGATTGAGCCTATGGCCATGGCGTGGTGAAGAAGAGCGGTCTTCTTGAGTACGAGGGAGGCGGGAGCAGAGGAAGATGACGTGGGTCGGGACATAGAAGACATCATTGACGCCGACTCGGCACAAGAAAGGCGACAAGCCGAAAGGGAACTTCGAGGTTTGAAGAGAGGCTGAGAACCACGCGGACAGCTCCACTTGGGCTAGGCATCGCAAGCTTAACCCCGATAATCATCCAAGGAGAAGCGTGCACGAGCTTGCTTGCGACATCAAGAATCTCCCGGAGTGCGACCGGGGGGCTCTACAGGATAGATGAGCTCCTACATCTCCTATGTCAACAACCTGACCTTGATGACTTCATCGGCCGGAGACACAGACTTCCCCATCAAAGATAAGGGAGGCGTCTTTGTGTACACCGCCAATCATCGACGGACATAGAAGCCTACACCGGCATCAGACAGATGATGGCTCAGCAGGAGTTACCTACAAAGGAGGAGTTCATGGCAATCCAGGAACGGATGGGAATCAGAAGGAAATCAACGAGTGCGCTCCTATCCAGCACCTCAGGAGCAACACCAGCCGAAGGCAGCATTAGCTTAGCATCTTCCATGTTCAGTGACTATAGGGAAATGGTAGAAGTACCGCTGGATGAATACTCTGGAAGATACAGGGCTGCAATCAGATCCGGCGAGGAGGCAGGGGAGGCAGGGCACGACAAAGCCCTCAAATTCTATCTACCTTTGCTCACTGATGGAAGAATAGTGGTCTTACACCGCCAATTCAGCCCACGTGGGGAAGAAGGAGTTTTTATGCTTGTTGCCCTCTCAGGATTCGGAAGACATGCTCGTATGGCCCCAAACATCGATCATCAGGGTTTCCCTTAAGGGGCGAATATTCGCAAATATGCTATATTTAGATGTTTTATAACCATTGATACGAATGCAAGGTAGGTTGCATATTTAAATAATTTTTTTAAATTAGCCAACCTTTCGACGGTGGCTTCTCCCGCCGAAGACGAGCTCGCCTAGTACACGATGGCAGTGGATGGGCTATTCGCCTGGAATACTATCGAAGCTTTAGAGATTTTGGATTGATTCGCCTCTTATAGTCCTAAAACCAAAACCATTAGATGAATCATTCTCCTTAGCAAAAAATCTGGTACGAACTCCAACTCCATCAACATCTTGGCTTTTTGTTTCAGATCTGTTTGTTATTTCTCGAGGTCAAGTTTTCACCTCAACTACGGATCTGGGTAGTGGGTATTGATTTCTATAACAAATTTATTTATTCTTTATGGATTTGAGTTTGATTTTCTGTGACCCTTTCTAAATCCGAAATAAATTCATTCACAAATCTGGATCATTAGGTTAAGATATCAGCAGAATTTTAAATAGATTGTGAAGAGTGCCATACGTAGCAAAATCTTCATGAGAAAAAAGAGGTCTCAGTTTATAAGAAAAGCAGAGATTCCAATGAATGGTATGATCAGGGTTCTTAGGCCAATCAGCCATCCTCTCATCCAGATCTTCTACTTTCTATCTTCCTTACTGCTCCGCAGGCTTTCTGTTTTTAAATGTTCTTGCATATACTGCACAACCTAAGCCCTTTTCTTGTAATGCAATCTTGACTTGGATTACAATAATTTGCCGCAATTTCGTCATGTGGATTTAGACAAGTGCATTGACTAGCAGTGGAGCATGCACCATAAGATTCAGAGGGATTTGGTAGCTAACAGGTTGAGAAAATGTTGTAAGAAGCCCTCCATCTTTTTGAATTATCAAAGTAAATATAGCTACAAAAATTCCATCATCTTCAGCATGTTTGTGAGCATAGTAATCCAAATGCAGAGTCCTCATATGTCCAACTAGTGAGCTGCATCATTGGGCGGCGGGCTTGACTATCATTTCCATTGGAACTTGTATTATTTACTGCCTCCAAAGGTGCTCTAGACATTTTGCACAGTAAAACTGCCTGGAATAAGCTGCAGGAAGGGAGGATTAGTGGCCTTTTCATATGTTCCATACGAATGCCGCATTTCTAGATCTAGCATTTAAGCCATGCAGGATTTTTTGGCTGGCATTTAAGCCATGCAGCATAGAATAGATTTGAACATCACATTACAAGTCTAATCTGCTAGATATTAACTAATAAAATACATTGATCGCACTGCAATTAGAAGGAAGCAGGATTGCATAAATAGGCAAGTTTGGAAGAGAAAAATCTGTTCTCTTCCATATCAAAACGGATCTCTTTTATTTAACAAACATGCCTCTAAGATTTCCTCTCCTTCTGCGTGGCTTCAAAATACAAACAATGTTCTATTCAGCCAAATTGAACTGATCTTGTCGGGACATTTCCATGTGGATGAGCAGAGCTAAGCAAACAGTGTAACGCCATGGCACCACATATTTTGAGAAGTAGAAAAAACTGGTGGCAAGCTGCAAGCTGCAAAGCTGCAACCAGCAGGGTTTAGTGACTATCATTTCATCTGGTTGGTTGCTACATAACTCCAAATAGAAACACCTTTCAGGGACAACATTACAGGCTCTTGCAAAACAGTATCTCTGCCACGACATAAATGAACTTAAATATTATAATGCATCGTTCTTTATTTTTCAGGTTTGCTACTACAAAAATATTCCTTTTTATCCAAGTGAAAGAATTGTCTACAAGGTAAGTTCCAGGCTATTTTATCTGTTACAATATACTTTCTGTCCTTAAACTTGCATCTTATATATGCAGACCTCTTCATTGAAGCTGAGGGCTACGGCAAAATGAATGCACTTGTGGGCACCAAGGCAAACCAAGGCATCTTATCGTTCTTTAAGAGAACGAATAAAAATGTGGCCTCTAGTAGTAGTACTAGTGAAACTCATACAGAAAATGCTACTGCGGAAGGACATAATATTGAACAGATGGGTGCGCACCTGAAAGATGTTCAAGAAGTCGAGACTCAAGTTGAAGATGTTGTCATAGTGCAGGCTGATTTATGTGAAGAAGCAAGTACGTTTTCCATTCCCTATAGTCAGCCCTCATGCCATGCTAAGGAAGGAAGGAAGGAAGGTATTTTTATCGTCCACGGAGACCAATTGGTCTATGGGACCCAATACAAAAACGCAGTGCGGATTACTGCCCGGATTAAAAAACCCCCGCCCCGAAGGGTTTTCGAGGGAAAAACCGTGGCAGCAATCAGCCTGCTGACAAACTGTCCTAACATATAAAATGCCAGAAACACCCAAATATATACAGTCATGCACCGCACCCGTAGTGCCCAATCAGCGGGCAGCCAGGCGGGGGCAAAGGTGACCTCGCGAGGTCCACCTCACAGATATAATGACCCCAAGGCATCGCGTCGGACGGTGTGTTCATCGACAAATGTAAGGGCAAAGTCCTACCGCATTAAGGAGCGTATTTGGCCCGGATCCGGTGAATCACCGGGCAACTCGGAAAGTATGAGACTCATCCTCAATGGCACCCGTTTGACGAGACAGACAAAGCTCGCCTGGCGGGGGCTCCCCAATCCACCGCCCCTCGATCACGAAGATGGTGGGCACCAATGCTTAATGGAGGCAATGAGTCACCGCACTTCTTGAGGGCAGGGAACGCAGTAGATTTGTGGCCCCGCTAACATGGGGTTGATGTGCTCCTTGTAATGGGCCGTTTTGACCTGCCTGCTCTAAGTCTTGGGGGTCCCGTGAGCTTGCCAAAGGAAGCAAGCGTCCCAGGTACTCCCTTAGGCCGGCCCCGATCTGCCCAGGAAACCACTGCCGCGACGCGTGCATCTCCCACACACGTTCCATCCGCGAACCAGTCTCTTTTAGCCCTCCAGCAGGGCCACCCGAGGCGCTCGCGGACCCATTGCCACGCGTAAGCCAGTGCGGGCCAGGCATCACCCATAGTAATCGCTGCGAAAATAGACTATGTCTATCAAGGGCTGCGGCAAGAATCGGTTTCACAAAGAGAATCGATAGGGGACTAAGGGTTTCACCCCAAATGCCCGTGCCAAAAATGCCTTCGTGACCGCTCCAAGTCATTCCAGTCAGCCAAAGAGATGATCGCCCCAAACCTCGACCAGAAGGAAGGACGAGGCTCGACTGAAGGTTCAAAAGATGTGGACCGATGGCCCCAATCATAGAGCTCTGCTGGTGCTGTTCGCATGGCATAAAAGCGCCCCTTCTAGCCTGCTGGTCCACCCGCTAGAAGCGGATAGACGCCTCCAAAGAGAAGCGAGGAGGGGAACTCCACCCCTAGGTACTTACTTGTAGGTGGTGCGTGGCGTCCACAGGCTGTCCCCCCATATGTGAGTCAGGAGGCATGGGGGTGGCGTGAAGAGGATATGAGAACCACCTTGGTCTTGGCTAGATTCACGCGCATATGCTCCAGAAGCTCGACAATGCATTGAGAGACCGCGATAAGGCATCCAGGTGAGACCGTGATAACCGTGTAGGCCAGCCAACATCGCATAGATGATAGATGAGCGGATGACCCGTAAAAAGTTGTATGCCATCCCCATGCTCGTGAAGCCGGGCTCTAACCGGATCAATGTAGAGGCCAAAAGTGTTGGTGAGAGGGGCAACCCCCGCGGACCCCGATACTACTGGGTGAATGCTTCAGCCCGTCGGCTGCATCCCGCCAAAACAACTCTCATACAACCTCAGATATGGCATTCTCGTACGTGCAGCGGGAGCCCCAGTTGACCTTGCCTTAGCCTACACTTTTCCCGGGCACCGTATCAAAACGCCTTCGCGAAGTCCACAAAGCAGCAATACAAGTCCCGCCGACGATTCCTTTGCCTTCAATCGCCCAAATGTAAAGATATGGTCAATCGCTTGAGTGGGGGTCTAAAGCCCGCTTTGTGTGAGGGCTCGCACATCCGGCCTACGCCTGCCGTGGTCAATTGCTGCTCGAATGCCAATAACATTTGGCAAATACGAATCGACCATGATCGTCCTGGTGAATGGCGGACAAAGGTGGGTCGCCCGCCTTTGTGAATGGGAACAACCCCGCTTATGGTCCATTGTCGGGAAAACCTTCTGCCAATGCTCGCTGAACGTAGTGAGGACCAGCGACGTTTACCGCCCCGCCCATTTGAATAACTCTACTCAGATACTCATCGAGGTCACCGCCTTCCCATTAGCTACCGCAGGTGGCCGCCCACAACATCCTCCTCCACGAGAACCAATGGGGGCCATCCCGGGGGTATGGGGCGACACGCCCCCTGTGGGCTCAGTAGAGCCGCCGCAACCCCGTGATGTCCCCCTCGTGAGTCGGCTGGCCTTCGGCACTCTCGTACAAGGTTCGAGGATGAGTGTCCAGCAGGTCAACATCTCCCCGATGTCAGGGCAAGGTACCGCGCCTTTGTCTCCTTCGCTGCATGGGCGCAGACCGCGGGGTGGCCTGCAAGCCGGTACCCGGATCCAGAATGTGATTCGAAGCTGCCGCTATGCTTTACACACCGCATCAAACCATCGCTACGCTGAATGTTGCTGACTCCGAGCGGACGTGACCGCCAGCACCCGTCCCACGCGATCCCGTAATAGCCAAGTCACCGGTTCGCTCACGCTTCTAGTGTGGAGGTCCGCAGAATTACTGGAGGGCATCCATGAGCATCTTGGCGTAGTCCTCTCGGGCTCCATAATCTAGTCTCAACCGAGGGCTACGAGGGGTGGTAGTGGGGTTCCGGCGGCTTGCCAAAGCAAAGTCCAAATAAAGTGGGAGGTGATCCGAGTCGACCTCCTCATCCCGACCGCCTCGGCTCCATCCGGAAACGATCGATGAGATGCATATCTTACGCAACTACGAGCACATAGTCCACCACACTAGACCCTCCCCTGATTGTCCCTCCGTGCGCATGTGCACTTGCGAGAATCCGCCACCGTGGATGTGCCATTGCAAATTATGAAGTCAAAAATACCACATAGCAGATGACATTCACAAAGCGAAAGTGACTCGCTGTCATCCAATCCTCGCGGGCGTTGTTTCTTCAAGGGCGAAGGCTGCAGGACATCGCCCGGCCGGGGTCAAGTCGCATGGGCTGCTCTCTACCCTGTCTGCATTGAAATCTCCAAGAAGGACGACCCTACCCAACCGGCGAAGTCTTTAGATGTCATCATATAGATCGACATAAGGGTCCATCCTATCCGCATCGGGGTGGCTCGCGATAGAAGGTGCTCTCTCGCGTGGAGGGAAATAACAGCGCCGTAAAAGAGGGTTGCCATTGGTACTATGCACACGAACCCACAAGTACCGGTTGTGTCATCGGCTTACGGAGGGTAACCTAATGTGCCAAGGTTGTCCCAGTAGTAGCAAGCCACTCCACCATGACCCTCTGTCCTGCATGTATTGAAGACCGAGAAAATGTTGGTAACCCTACAGACGTAGCTCAGGCTCAAAGATGCTCCCATGTCTCCATGAGAAAGATGAGATCCATATCGGGCCGCCACGGAAGTTGGGACCGCCCCCTTCGCCAAGGGAAGCCTCGACAATTCCATGAGACCACCCTGAGGCACAATTCCTATTTGTCGGGCCAGGCATGGTAGCGCACTGAAGTCGCTGGGAGGACGGGAAGCAGAGGCTGAGGAGAAGTAGATGGGGGCGGAGGCATGCAGCTGAGAGGGCGTGGGTCGTGAGGGGAGCAGGAGTAGGAGCAGGGAGAAGGGGGCCGTGGTAGGAGAAGCGTAAGCAGGCCACGGCAACATGCGTTGGGGCCGGCGGGTCTCAGCAGAGAAAGGCCGTCGGGAAATGTGCATCTTGCTCGAATCCAACTCCCCGCACCCCTCGGGTGGCGAATGCCTCCCGACTCCACTCAGCTCCCCGCCTCAAGGCCTCCCGCTGTACTCCGTGAGGTCCCGTCCACGACATGGATGTCCCTTCAAAGATCCGCCCCGGGCGCAATATGGTATCATTTGACCTCGGTGCGTATCCGCGAACCGCGGAATATGGACAATGCGTCAATGACTCGGCGCCGAGCCCCATGACCGCTGTCGAGAAATGTCGTGAACCGGCCTCGAGAATGTCATCCGACGAGAATGTGCTGCTCGATGTTGTGGATTTCAGACTCTCCCCTCGCTGTTCGCATGCCTTCAACTACCAGATTAGGCCTCCGTCAAGGCCTCCTCGAGTTCCCCCTGCGGGTCTCAAGGGTCAAAGGTGGGCGCAGGGCTTCCGGGTCCTCGCGGCCGGGGTGCGGTGGTGGTGGCCGGATGGCGCGGGAGTGGTTGGAGTGGGGGCAGCAATGGGGCCCGCCGCCGGCGTGGAGGTGGCGGGTAGCGGTCTGAGCCGCATTCTCGGCCCTGTGAAGTCGGGAGCACAGCTCTTGCAGGGCCTGCTGCTGCTTGGCCATCTCCTGCCTGCACTGCTGCAGCTGACTATGAACCTCGGTAGGGAGACCCTGGCTCTGTCTATGGATGGTTGCCCGCAACCCCTGGAGCTCCAGGCTCTGAGTAGCGAGAGCGTGCTCGAGCCCCAGCACACGGGCGTCGAGGGCCGGGCTTGCTGTTCCGGACTTACCAAGATCCCAAAGCCGCGGGTTGGGTCGCCCGCGAGCAGCCTCATACGCCCGCCGATGCCATGGTGGTGGCTGCCTCCACCTCTGACTGAAGCCGAGACACCGTGACCATCGTCTCCTGCATTGCGCGCTCCCTCTCCTGTGTCATGGTGTCCAGAGTGATGAACACAGAGTCTAGGCGGGCCCGCATGTCAGCGACCTCCTGCCTGGCCTGTTGCCGCTCGAAGTGAAGGAGAATGTAGAAACTAAGAAGAGGAAAAGAAAATCTGGTGAATGAACAAAAGGAAGAGAGTTTCAGCCGGATTGGGCAGGTAGATTCCCTTTCATACAGCCCGTGTTTGAAAATGAAGAAACGGGAGTGCCAAAGAGTGCAACAAGAATGAGATGTGCAGCGTGTTCTTGGAAAAATAAGAATGAATGTCTGCTTCAGTTAAAGTTAGATACTATAGAGAAACACGTTGGCAAGTTTTATGAGAAGAAGGTGGTAGAAGGGAAAGAAGTGAGCAATGTGAGATGGAAATCTAAAGAAGAGTGTAGACATTTGCAAGCTGTAACATTATATCTAGATCGAAGATAGTTACAAGGTTCATTTTTTTTAATGGTTGCATGTTGAATATGAACGTAGGTTCATGAAGGGTCGGCATTACTATTTTAAATTAAATGAAATGATAGCGTTTGGAGGCAAAGGTTATTCAAAATAAGGAAACATGCTGTACTGGGATGACCGAGCTAAATTGATGCAGCCTTAACCGTGGGAAACCAGTGAAACCTGTTTATAAGGACAAAACTGAATTGAATTGATACATATGAAGATCGGATCTGCTGGATCGGGAGCGAAAATTGCACCGTAGTTAACCAAATATTGCTACAGTGTTTTCGCTAGTATCATTGCTACAGTGTTTGAGAAAGTTTATAAGTCCAATGGTTATTTAAGGACCATTGATTTTATGAACTTGATTATTTGATATTGTCATTGTATTCTTGAATTGTATTGAAGGAGAAGTAGGTGTATCTTCTAGATACATACTCAAGTTTAGTGTTTGAATTTTGTCTCTAATACTAACATTCACTTCTTCCTATTCGTTAAAAAAAAGCACTCGATTTATTTACAACATTCGAGCTTAACTAATTTTAAACCTTCGGCTTAAATTTGACCTTGTTTTGACCTTGTAATTTGTTAGTTTCTGGATTTGTTTCGACCTTGTAATTTCGACCTTGTAATTTCGACCTTTGTAATTTGTTATTCGACCGACCTTTGTAATTTGTTTCGACCTTAAATTTGACCTTGTAATTTATTAGTTTCTGGATTTGTTTTTGCCTGCTTAAAATAATTAGTCTAATCTTTACTACATTATTCAATGGTCTTTGTAAAAAATTCACCTCGAGTACTATGTACTAACTTCAATAAAACAAAATATTCGCCACCTTAGCTAACTTCTAAATTGTGAAATTCGCCAAGTGTACGAAACTTACCAACTTCCAGTTTTCCCTTAAGGGAAACCCTGATCGATCATGTCATCCTTGTCAAGATGACAATAGCTCTAAGCATCTTCGACTTCGCGGTCCCTTATAGGCGACAGGGCAGGTTGGCAGTCAACGCAGCCTATACGTCAGAAAGAAGGGTCGAAGACTTGGAACCATCATTCAATTAAATTGGGATTATGTCTATTCCAAAATCGCGCCGTATAAGCCTTTTATTGACCATTATATTGAATTAACCACACTTTTGCACTGAGCTTATTTTCGGGCTAGGAAGATGCATTTTGTGTTGAAATGAAAAGGCATTCAAATATTCGATGCAAATCACCCATATTATGACAGAATGTTGGCAATATAAAAAGTAGGAAATTGCTTATTATTTCATACCATCACGTAGCGACAAATGAAATCTATAGATTGAAATTTTAGTGCTTTACGAATAAATAACGGCAAGCAAGTTGCTACAAAACATAGATTTTCGTGGTTCAAATCGCGCGTGGCGCGATTTCATTAGCATAAATATAGCATTATAATAGAATATAAACTAAAAAAATTAATCCGATTCATCGTCGACAAAGCTCACGAGATCCTCTCCATCATGAACAAAGCATGCTCTGGATTCCATTGAAGATGGATTACAACATCAAAGGGATCAGGATAGAAGCGGACGGGATTCATAGCAACGACAGTTAACCAGTCCTCAAGTTCTATTTCTAGCTGGCGGCACCTGCAGAGGTCCTCATGGGTCATCTTGCAGGTAATAGAATGTGCCATAATAACAAGAAGCGGTGGAGGGCCGGGGTTATGGTTTGGCAATTTCATGCATATCTATTTATACACACCTGAATTATTGACGGTATATACATACAAATTATTGCAAGTATAGCAAATCATACACATAATATAATAATACAATACGTACACAGTACCAATAATGCTGCTACAAGAACACAATATATATTCAAAACCTTTGGTGTAAAGTATATTTCATATTCATAAACTTTTATGGAAAGTGTATTTCCGGTATACATATATATCAAAACAGTTCCCTTTCTAGAACGATTTTCTCAAGGTCCCTGTCAATTTCCCCTGTCTGATCAAGTTGCAGGTATAGTGTTTGTATATCTTCGACCATTTTTCCTGAAGCTATTTCTTGCATGACACCAATGAAACTTAGCAGAAAATCATCTGTGGTAACCATATCAGGATGATAGGATGGTGGATTTAGTGACTGTGACACTTCAAGGCGTCATCATCAACTATAATGATGCCTTCCTTCTCCTGAACGCCCAAGTCATCCATCATGTCGCTCAAGCATTTCACAAATATATTCTTACCTGACGGATCCTTCGGGTTTTTAAATGACTTACATTTGCTCTGATCCCAAACAGATGCCCAATCTCTATGTAATTCAGGAACTACTCTCAAAACTTCCTGTATATTTCTATTCTCCATCGACGACCAAATTGCACAACGAAATAAAGTGAAAGCTTGGTCTAACATCTCCTTCAGATATGGCCGCGGATATACCCATTTCGTACGTGTCTCAAATGGTTTCTGTGCATACCATGATAGGTCGAATGTTGCTTTAGGTAACGTTTTGCAGAGCACTCCATTCAAATCGAACACCAGAATTTTGGAGGATACCGGTTTAGGTCTGTAATAAGAAAGCACACACTTGTGAGACAAGGAAAAAGTTGAAATCGCGTCTGGCGCGATTTTCATTTCTGTTTGAAGAACATACCTTTTCTGGTTCCTGTTCAACTTCCGCAATGATGAGCTTACTCTCGGTTGTCTTCGGTCTGCCAGAAGTGTCAACCACATCACTTAGTGTTTAAATGGTTGATACTTCATTACTCTTTATGCTAACCTGACTAGAGCTTTCTGAATCCACTGTATCATCTTGGATTTTGTCTTCTTGGTTTGCGTTCTCTACATCCCCTTCCGTCGGATTTTCAAATGTGATTGGAAGTATAGGCACGATCTCGGCCACATAGTTAACCGGCTGGTTGTCGAAATTCATCTTTATCTGCTCCATCTGCTTTCTCATTTCCTCCCGCTCTGCAGCCAGATCTGGAGGTAATTCGGACTTAGAGGTGGAAGCTTTATTTCTTGCACTACCTATCGGACCCCTAGGTGCCACCTCTAGCACTTTCTCGAAAAAAATATCAAGGAAGTCCTTGGCTTGACCATCAGAGACCACACTTTGGCATTTCCTAGCTAGCTTCAGAGCTTTCCGCCCGACATAACCTCCAACATGAAACTCCCAACACGTTGACTCTAAAGGGCAGAAGGCTTCAATCAGAAAACTCGAAAGGGCCAAAGAAAACCCGTACTTATTCAGCCTCCCCTTATGCGCCGTCAGTAGCTCATACTTGATTGGTGAATTAAGGACAGGGTCGACCCAGTTTTCTTCTTCCTCTTCCTCCTCGTCCTCTATAAGGTCCACATCCACATCTGCAGTCCCTTTCCCTTTGTCTTCAGCATTGGATTCGACATAAAAAACATTCTTCACTAGGGGTTCATCTAGCCGATAGCACTGCCAAGCAATCTTCTCACCTTCTGGTTTCCCCTTGAGTCTTTCATATTCTTTATCATCCATAATGGCTATCATAAGGACTAGCACGTGTGAGATCTTACTTTCGGTACGGAACTCACTATCTTTGTTTTCATCTATCATTATTGCTTGCCTCATCACTTTAATGCATTCGAGATCATTTTGCGCCCGGATAGGGCATATCGTGGGACATGTCGGAGTGGCATATTGTCCGCGATGGTATAATGCATCTCGATCGTTAAAACCACCGCATGTGTTGAAGAAGGTGCTGTAATCATCTTGTGTCCATCTCGTGCCACGGCTATCAAGAACAAATAGAGTGATGTCGGTTGGCCCATCACCCACGTCTGGTATGGCACACTTATAACCAGTGGACACCTTATAGAAAAAAGGAGACTCCTCTTACCTCGTCCCCGTTTCACCAAAGCAACTTTTCTTTTTAGGTCGGCGCCACTTTAGTGTGAATCCCCTTTAGAGTTGCCACATTCTTAGCCTTTTCTTTTTGCTTCACAAAATCTTTTGACCAAAACATATATTTCTTACTATCATCATTAGATCGTTGTACTTTTGCATTAAGCCTATCTCGATAACATGAAGTCTCCTGTAAGCCTTTGCGGTTCTTAAATAACACCTTTTTCGGGACTTTCATATTTTTTTAGCTTGTTCGCGCATCTTGAAAGATGTCAAGTGCTTTCTTCCGAGACGTTTTCTTGTAGACAACTTCCTTTCTCGATGTACCTCTCTAGAAACGTATTAATTCGCATCATCCAATCCTTGTGCCTTCCTCATCTCTCGTGACACCAAAATAAAAATAGGCGTATCTTTATGGAGGAAACCTGCGGGACGACCGAATCACAACTTCTTTTTCCGTATAAAGGTCCCAAAATTTGTTCCACTTTTCCCAAACACAGTCGGAAGAAAAAAATAATCTTGCAGGCATCCTTTGGCACCGTTTGATCTTCTGAGCCAGCACCTAATTCATTCCCTTTTTTCTTCTTTGATCTGGTGCTCTTACTCTTGTCCTGTATTATGGTTTGGCACAGTGTCCTTTCTAGTAATTTGAATTCGGCACTCTTAGATTGCCCTTGTCTGGTCGGCATTGGTCTCCCATATTCGATCCATTGGTTACGAGCATGCCGCAACTGCTCCACATACGGACTGCAAAATATGGGCCGTTAGATAAATAAAATAGACAGGCCGTCAAAACAATAACAATATAAATTGCGCCAGGCGCGTTTTAGATTAATCGCGGTTACAAAAGCGCTGGCGAATCGCGCCGAGGCGCGTTTCTTATAAATCCGTCGCGCCCGGTAGCGTTTCTTATAAATCCGTGATTAACGCGCTGGCGATTTGAAAACTATAGGAAAATCGCGCCCGGCGCGTTCTTGTAAATCCGTGATTAACGATTTGGAAAGCTATAGGAAAATCGCGCCAGGCGCGTTTCTTGTAAATCCGTGATTAACGAAAGCGCGCCTGGCGCGATTTGGAAAGCTATAGGACATGCACATTAAAAGCGACAAATCGCGCTGGCCTTGTTTTGGAAGTTCCGACTAGCTATGTGGGAAAATGAAATACCTTTTGTATAGGAATGTCTTTCCCATGTCATTCGATGAGCGCTAATTTGGCTAATTCTGGCTGCTTGTTGTTGAGCCACCGAGGAACCGCAATTTCTAATAGGTATAGTCTATAGAATAACCGATTTCCGGTTTTTGTGCTTGACTGATCAAAACCTTCTGGCCTCCTCCGAATCTTTGGCCATCTATTATCATGAAGTGAATATCCGGGTTGCCAATGAAATCTTCAAGTTTATTCGGATCAACACCTTCTTCGTCTTCATATCAAAAGGCACCACATCTGTAGGCATTGGCACCGCAGGTTTTCAATCATCTTTGTTGACTATTTCCATTGCGTGTTGCTTGTCGTTATCTTCTGTGACAAACATAGCCTTCGTGGACTGAAAAGCATGTTGACATTTCTTTGGATCGTGAAGTTAAGGCCCAGTGGATACTTGTCAGCATACTTCTTGAGTTTGCTCATGGCCTCTAACTGTCTCGCCTTATCGTCATCACTAGTCAAATCTGTAATGGGTAGAGCGTCTGCTGTTTCCCTACCTCTAGAACTTGCATCTTCCTTCTCTTTTAAAGCTTGTAGATACACACTAGGTGACGACCTTATCTTGATTGCTCTTCTCACGGTGAGAGACCTTCACATATTTTTTTGGGGTCAATGGTTCACCACGACCCGATAAAATTTGAAGAGGTTATCTGCGGCCTCATCCGTTCTTAGGGCTGTCTCTTTAAAGGCCTTCTTTGCTTGCCGCTTTTAACTTCTTCAATCCTTTTTATTTTTTTTAGACCCGCTTCAAATGTCACGGAACATTATGAATCGTCCTGTTCTTCGCATGTGATCAGAATACCTTGTTTCTTCATTTGATCTGTTTCTTTAACTCTAGACATGAAAATAAGATCTGTCTTTCCGCTAGTCTTGAAGATCTCCACAAACCATTCAGAGCCCTCTGGTAGATCTTCTTCTGGACATGGAGGCTCTACCTGAGCCTTTATTATTCCGGTAGTATCGTCCATGGTCACAACGTGTGCCAAATCTGCAACTGATACATCTTCCTCCGTTCTTGGTTTTTTCGGTGCCGATGTCCCTTGACCCTGCACAGGCTTTGATTTTCTTTTCACATTTTTAGAAGATCCTGAAAGTTACAATCATGTGGTGAGTAATGAAATCGCGCCGAGCGCATTTTGATAGACGCCTTACTACAGAAAACATAAATGGTATACAAGAAAAGTATCAGAGACAGCAAAAAACAATCATATCGAGAGGCGGCTCTATATTATAAATCCTTTAGAAGCGCCCTTTTTTAGAGAGGCCCTATAGAGAAATACTAGGCTACAAAAAAGGCTTCTCCAAAGAACTGGAGAATACAGAACAAAACTATAAACAAACAAGTGCAAGAAACTATAATTAAACGGTCTACATTATACGAACTGGAGAATACAAAACAAAAAACACAGAGTACAGGAGAAGAATATAACAAAAAACACACAAAACAAGGTAGTAAAAGCAGTAGAAATGACACAGAAACAACATAAAAAGTAGAAATAACACAGAGACAGTAGAAAAATGATAAAAACACGACACAGACAGTAGACAAAACTTAAAAATAACACATAAACTGTAAAAATCGAGAAGAAATAGTAAATACACCTTCACGAGTCTTTGTCGACTGTTCTCAGAACTTCAAGTGTTGGGCCGTCGCCCGCTCTCCTCGCCTCTTCCTCCGCCTCTACCTCTCGTTCGTTCGCCCGATCCTCCCGGACGCCATATAGCTACAATGTTCAAATGCAATGTTATGGGGCCGATTCAAATTTATACGTATGGGTGCATTATCGAACTGGGTCGATTGCTATCCGATTTTAAATTACAATTTATCCTGCCTATATTAACCGCTTATCCCTCATTTCAAATTAAAAACTTAATTTTCTTATTAAAAAAACATCCACGAATATTTATTTTTATTATTTTCAAGAAACGCTATGCACGCCCGAATTATTTATTAAGCCACCGAATTTTTCAAGAAACCGCATCAACTCGCCGACTTCTTCCGGTTGACCGCCTCCTCGCTTTGATCAACTCGCCTCCTCGGTGATCGACCGAGCCTCGACTTAGCGATCGCCTCCTCGGTGATCGACACGCTATCATGGTAGTAGAACTATGGTGAGTGCTATCGGTAGGATTTGAAGACTGTTCTTGAAACATATTATATTCTTGAAGACTGTTCATGTGAAATCATTCTTTTAATGTTTTCAATTATCAGCGTGGGAGAAGAATGCTATCTATTAACAGGAAACTTGAAGCGTCGACTTGGATTATGTAAAATCGAAGACCTAGACCCTGAATCTAAGTCCCATGGTGTCCCTCTTGGAAACAAGTTTAGTAAAGTTAGCATTATAAATTGCAACTATGAGGATGAAGCTCTTCCAAGAAGAGACATCCCGGTGGCGACACAATCGGGGGAGAGCGTGGGCACATTTGTGGCATGGCCAAAAGAACGTCTAAAAAGGTATGTCTGACACCACGATACAAAGAAGCTATAATTTATTAGATCTTAAATTATCAAAAGGTATGTATAATGAGGATAGTTAAAAAAAAAAATGAATATATCATAACATCTGCGTGATGTTGTGAATTTTGAATTCTTTGATGTTCTTTAGCCAGTCTTATCAACCCCATGAAACTACACATTAACGAAAATGTGTAGTTTCTTGGGGTTGGTCATACCTTTTAATGGAGGGCATCAAAGGATTCAATGTTTTGACATTGCATATAAAAAACATAATGAAATAAGCGAAATATATGCTGCGAAATTGCGCCAGGCGCGAGTTTGTATTTATATTCAAAAAAACTATATGTACATTTTTCCTTCTGTGAAAATGCGCCAGGCGCGAGTTCTTTCTAAACATACATAGCAAGCTGTACATATCTCTACAAAATGTCACATAGGCCCACTTCATCGGCCCAATACAGGAAATAAAGTCCCACCCGCCCATTGTGATATGACAGGATCCTCCCATTCCCTTGAATGTCGAGTCTCAAATCGAGTGTCCGTCGATACTTGATACTCCTAATCAAAGCCTCATATTTATTTGTTGGCATGAGTCTCACTAGGAGCATGAGGAGCCGCATAAATCCAGTGATGCGATGGTAGCATTCCCATGGCCCCTGATACAGACTGTCATATGGCTTGTCCAACTCTCTTTGAATGTTTTGAACAGCACAATTAAGTAGTATCTTGTATAGGGTCCAAATAAGATGGTCATCCAAGGGAAGTATATTGAACTAGAAGCAGCCATGTTTAATGCACTAGAACGAGAGAAATTAACTAATTAGCAAATGATATTTCTCTCCCCAGAAAAAGATTCTAAATATACAAAATTCAAAACGCGCCAGGCGCGTTCACTATAGTGTTTTTTTTTCACAGAAACGCGCCTGGCACGATTTCGTCCAATCTTATGTATGCAAGCAATCTTACGATATGCAAGCATATCTTATGATATTTCCTTGCCTAATGTTCTTTTCTGTTCTTGCATAGTCTGAACATACTATTTTCCTTGCATCTAGAACAGACTATTTGTTTTTTTAAAACATTAGGGTAAGAACAGATAGGCAAGGAATATGAACAGATAAATGAAATAAGATAGAGCAATAGCAGATAGAAATCTTTTTTTTCACAGAAATGCGCCTGGCGCGATTTCGTCCAATCTTATGTATGCAAGCAATCTTATGATATGCAAACATATCTTATGATATTTCCTTGCCTAATGTTCTTTTCTGTTCTTGCATAGTCTGAACAGACTATTTTCCTTGCATCTAGAACAGACTATTTGTTTTTTTAAATCATTAGGGTAAGAACAGATAGGCAAGGAATATGAACATATAAATGAAATAAGATAGAGCAATAACAGATAGATAATTAAGGTAAGATGTTATATTCTTGGGAAGACTCTTCTTGCAAAAACAACAATAACATATGGCCGAAAGATGAGGAACACTCCATTCATAAACCCTAGGTGCAATGGTAGATGGCATGAAAATCTAGCGAGAAAGAAAAGATGAGATGCAAGACAAGACAATAGGAGAAAAAGAAGTCAACAAACATCAAGAAAGAAAAAAGGGAAAGAGAATGAAAATTAAATTCTTTTGAGACAATAAGCTTCGTCAAATTGAATAAGAGGGAAAGAAGCTCAAAGCATTTTAGATGCAAAGACGTTAAAGCAAGACCCATGAAATTTGAGCTTTACGCAGCCCCAAGCAACATTGTAGCCGAAGGGAAAATATATAGAAAAGATAGGGTTAATCAAGTGTATTGGGTAGTGGCCAAGTTCATTAGAAATATGCTATTATGCTGAGAAGCATTAGATGATTTTTCTTTATGCTCTAAAAGTTCTCCTCCAAGAGTTTCTCCAGCAATGTCCATGACTTGAAAGAGAAAGCTCAAACAGCAATGGTAAGAACCACACTATATAAAAAGGGGTCTAGCAAATAAAAGAGTCTAGGACGAATTGAAAATCACTTAACGAATAAAAAAAAAAAAAAAAAAAAAGACTAGTACGACCGGTGGTGCTGCTGAGAAGAAGGAAAGCGATGGGGTTTTTGGGATCTAGATGACATGAATTTGGCATATTAAGGGAGGAAGATGGTTAGTTTTGAACAAGGAAGAGAATATATGGAAAAACCTTGGGCCTAAGATGCTTTGTCATGGCACACATGGAAATTTATAAAGGCACAAAAGTTTTCGATACAGTATGGTTCAACATCGTTTTCCAAAGCTCAAAGAGAAATCCACCATAGTTTAAAGGTCAAACCCAACAAATAAAAAACAAGAGTCAAAGGGAAAAACATGGAAAAAATAATGGAATAAATAATGCGCACTTAGGGAAAATAGAATTTAAGGAAATAATGCGCACTTAGGGAAAATAGAATATAAGGAAAATAACGTCCACATCTTGGATATACAAGAACAATTACGAACAAATATAATTTACAAAGCAACCATAGCTACAAAAAATGCAAACGCAACTCAACCACAAAAGATTCTTTTCAAAGCACGATGGTGAGAAGTAAATATAAATTGAGGAAAAACAAAACGACTACTATTAGGGAGATGTTACAAAAAGGGATATAATCCTAGGCACAAAAATGTGCATGAGATAATGAAACATAGCATGGTAACTGCCTAGGACATTTAGAGAAAGAAAAATGTTAATCCAACAAAGTATAAAAAGAGCTTTCCATAGAACATTGTGAACCAAAACATAAAAGGCAAACCGTCTAGGATATTTATCCTAAGCAAACAAAGAAGGAAAAAACATCATTGAAACATAATTTTACAAAAGAAAGGTTAGAAAAACGTTAAAAGGTTGGAAGTCTATTGGGCAAAACTTTGAGCAAATCTTATAAGCTACATAAGTTGAGTTGGAAACTATCGATTGCTTGTAAATCGTTTTCAAAGAAAGAAAAGGCAACAAAGGAACTATCGAATAATATAGTCACCAAGGAAAAAATAGGAAGATGGCAAGGAAAACCCAAAAAATTGGGTAAGAGAAGTGAGGCATATGAGCAAAGATGGTCAAAGAGAGATCCACCATTGATAAAGGCGTAAATTGAAAAATGGAAAGCCAAGGTCACCAATCATTAGAAAATAGAGTAAGACATCTAAGTCGCATCCTGAGGAACTCTTATTTCTCTACATCTGTTATTGGAGACAACTTAAAAAATGAATGAGATTCCAAATATGTAAGTAATGTTATAATAGACACAAAATAGGGCTATAAGTTCTAAGTAATTAAAATAGTTATCAATAAGCAATGTTATAATAGGCAAAAAGGGGCGTTATCCTGGACTAGATATTTCACCCAAAAAGGGCTGGGCCGAACAGCAGAAGAGCCAGATCTCCCGCTCTTAGGCTAATAGAGGATACGCTCCCGCTCTTAGGCTAATAGAGGATAGGCCGAACAACAGAAGGGTATGAAGAGCAGGATTTCTCGCTCAACAAACTCGGATTTGGAGGGCAAGGCCACAAACCTAAAGCAAGGGTTTGATAGTTGGTAAGAGAAGTGAGACATATGAGCAAAGATGGTCAAAGAGAGATCCACCATTGATAAAGGTCTAAATTGACAAATGGAAAGCCATGGTCACCAATCATTAGGAACAGAGTTAAAAAATAGATAGATAGATAGTAAGACATCTAAAAAAGCACTAGCGAAGAACGAAATCCAAAATAGAGGTGTAAAAAGAAACTTCCTAAAATTGAAAAAATAAGGCAAACCGGCTAATAAAAGAAAAGAAAAATAGATGGGGTAAAATTGGCAAGTAAGGGTAAAGTTCCACGTTAGATAAATATCGAAGCAAAAACAAACTTGAAACATATGCTAAGTAATGAATCTCCGCTTCAAAAGGAGATTTGTTTTGGTTGCCATGTTGATGTCCTAATTGCCAGAGCAAGCAAAGGGGCCGATTTGGTCTTGGATGTACAAACAAAAGAAGAAATAACTTTGGAGACCAAGCACTTTTACATCCTACCAATCAAATAAAATATAGTATAACATCTCCTACCAATCAAATAAAATATAGTATAACATCTCCTACCAATCAAATAAAATATAGTATACGAACAATCCTAAAAATACGTGACCCATGTAAAGATGTCTAAGAGAAAATAAAGGTAAAGGCATAGAAGAATATTGCCTAGGTGTTTGAGCGGACGAAGTTGTAGAATAATGGAAAAAACAAGAAAATATCCAGTCTCTAAATTCAAACCCCACCTTAGCTATGGTCCGACTAGAAGGGGCTTAATATGTGATAAATTCTAGATTACCATGAAAACGAAAATTGGAAGATGTGAGGCGAGAGTGATTGTTAAATTGAGGTTATGAACAAACAAGTTATGAGTCGAGAAAATTACGGCCACTTGAGGTAATAAACAGATAAGATATAAGGCTTGAAAAGAATAGAGCTAAGGATGATAATGTGGCATCAAGATGGCGTAGTCGAGAATGAATAATGACAGAACCTTAGAGTGTGAGATACCTTAGAGAGAAAAACAACGTGAACAACAGGCTAAAGATCGAATTACCAAAAACAAAGGAGCCAAAGGGCATTTGATGCAAAAAGATTGAAGAAGTACCTATATAATCTAAGGCAACTAGGCAAGAAAGATATCACGAAAGAGCAAGTACCTATGAAATCTAAGGCAACTAGGGAAGAAAGCTGTCAGAAAAGAGACGAGTCCGTAAGAATAATACTTTGGCCGTAAGAATCATACTTTGGTTCAAGTGACCACGGTAAAAAATTGTAGCCAACAAGAATAATACAAAAATACCCACTGAACATGGAAAGATTGCCTAGAAAAAACCATGGCATGGGGCTAATATCAATAGGGAATTAAAGCATTGAATAATCAAGGAGAAGGGAAAAACCGACCATTACCTAGTTGGGACGAAGACCGTAAGAACTATCAAGATTCTTTTGTGTTTTATTGTAAAGGTTCTTCAATAATGAGATAGGGTCGAGTTGACTTAAGGGCAAAGCAGCCCTCACATTTTTCTTTTTGGGACGAAACTGTATGGGATCACAACTGCTAGATTATGCAGTTTATGATATCATATGTGAAGAATCGTATTCTGTCGTACGGCATATAGAAACAAATGTGTAAATGAGATCAAAAGAAAAATGCTCTGCATAAAACATGCTCTGTTTATAAACGGCATAAACTGCACAAATCATAAACAGTCTATGAGCTCCGCATAAACTGCATATATCATGAGCAAGTCGTCCCGGTAGATTATTTATGTAAAGTTGAAGCAGCTCAACAAGAACAGATAGGCGACAAGCATCAGAAGGACAAAGGGGAGTTTACGACTATAAAGCTGGCAAAACGGCCTGATTGGGGAATCGTAAATACAGGCTAGGATGAGAGGCTTACAGACTCAAGCAAGCACTTGAAAGAGATTGTAAAATATGGTAAGTATAAAATTGTAACTAATCCTAATGGCTCGATATGGAAAAATATGCTGTTGAACCAGAAACGGCCTGAACTGTCTGGGCCGGTTTTGTGCTGTGAAAGCAGAGAAGATATAGAAGATTGTCTTATTGCCGATTAACACATCCCTCAACCATGTTGCCGATTCATCATTAAAGCTTGGATACAAGATAAATTCCTACAAAGATATCCCAGAAGCTTGGCTTTTTTGCCAAAAAGGCTCCTATTATTCTAAGAACCACAAAAATTGCTGGATTAATGGGCCTTAAACAGATTATCAGCATGGTGCATGCCTGCCAAGATATCTCATCAGGAAAAAATTTGTTGGGTTGAAAGTGCTGCTTGAAGCAAGAGCAAAACAGATAGAGGAAGGACGCGGCATGATAGAGGAGAAAGGAAAAATCAAATCCAATGCATGAATTCCGGATCTACAGGCCGAATCTGCTAAATATGGTCCGGACAAATCGAGCCAAATATCGAGCCATTCTGTTAAAAAATGCTCCAAGGCTAAACATGGCAGAGGAAAAATAGAAACTAGTCGTTTAAAATATGCTCTAAGGCTAAACATGGCAAAGGAAAAATAGAAACTAGCCGGACGACTGTTTAGAGAACTAAGGCCAAAATCGAGGCCAAAATCCTAGACGCCAAAATCGAGGCCAAAATCTGTTATCGTTGTAGCACAGAGCTAAGCAAAAGAAATTGGACTGTACAAAGCCAGGAGACAGTTAATAAAAATATGTCAATGACTATGCAACATAACGGCAATAGGATGTAGCAAGACATCATGTTTTTGGGATTTTGAAAATACTCCGTTAGCATCACAATGGATAAATGGATCTAAGTAAGATCCTCAATGCTTTTTAGAACGTTTCGTTAGCAGTGGATGATAACAATGAGAGAAAATGAAATGGTACAAGAAAAAACAAAAACCCAGAGAGAAGCAGAGAATGGCAATAACATAAAAAAGAGAACAATCTTTTACAAACAAACATGAAAAAACAAAAGCAGAGAACGGCAATAACATAAAAAAGAGAACAATCTTTTACAAACAAACATGAAAAAACAAAAGCAGAGAACGGCAATAACATAAAAAAGAGAACAATCTTTTACAAACAAACATGAAAAAACAAAGGACCATCTTCTAGAGGCAGAATGAAAAAGCAAACCATCTACAAACTACAAATTGCTAGATGAAAAGAAACCTACGATTTAAGCAACCATTCTACAAACTACAAACTATTAGATCAAAACAAGCCTACAATTTAAGCAACTCATCTAAAAATCGAGTAAGTAACTACTTAGAAACACAGGAAAGTAGGAAGACAAAACACAAAAAGATGGAACGCTCAAGAGGAAGGCCTGCTGAGCAGGAAATCCTGCTCTTCATGCCATTCTGCTATTCGGCCTATCCTTTGCTATTAGCCTAAGAGCGTGCCATTCTGCTATTCGGCCTATCCTCTGCTATTAGCCTAAGAGCGGGAGATCCGGCTCTTCTATTGTTCGGCCCAGCCCTTTTTGGGTGAAATATCCAGTCCGAGATAACGCCCCTTTTTGCCTATTATAACATTACTTATTGATAACTATTTTAACTACTTATAACTTATAGCCCCGTTTTGTGTCTATTATAACATTACTTACATTTGGAATCTCATTCATTTTTTAAGTTGTCTCTAATAACAACAGATGTAGAGAAGTAAGAGTTCATCAGGATGCGGCTTAGATGTCTTACTTTCTTTCTATCTATTTTTTTTTAACTCTATTTTCTAGTTATTGGTGATCTTGGCTTTCCATTTTTCAATTTACGCCGTTATCAATGGTGGATCTCTCTTTGACCATCTTTGCTCATATGTCTCACTTCTCTTACCCAATTTTTTGGGTTTTCCTTGCCATCTTCCTATTTTTTCCTTGGTGACTATATTATTCGATAGTTCCTTTTTGCCCTTTTCTTTCTTTGAAAACG
This sequence comes from Isoetes taiwanensis, assembly GCA_021234155.1. Taxonomy (NCBI): domain Eukaryota; kingdom Viridiplantae; phylum Streptophyta; class Lycopodiopsida; order Isoetales; family Isoetaceae; genus Isoetes; species Isoetes taiwanensis. The sequence goes on along the minus strand of JAJEKV010000291.1, from coordinate 34,022 downwards.
ATTTACAAGCAATCTATAGTTTCCAACTCAACTTATGTAGCTTATAAGATTTGCTCAAAGTTCTGCCTAATAGACTTCCGACCTTTTAACGTTTTTCTAACCTTTCTTTTGTAAAATTATGTTTCGATGATGCTTTTTCCTTCTTTGTTTGCTTAGGATAAATATCCTAGACGGATTGCCTTTTTTGTTTTGGTTGACAAGGTTCTATGGAAAGCTCTTTTTATACTTTGTTGGATTAACATTTTTCTTTCTCTAAGTGTCCTAGGCAGTTACCATGCTATGTTCCATTATCTCATGCGCATTTTCGTGCCTAGGATAATATCCCCTTTTGTAACATCTCCCTAGTAGTAGTCATTTTGTTTTTCCTCAATTTATATTTACCTCTCACCGTCGTGCTTTGTAAATTATATTTGTTCGTAATTGTTCTTGTATTTCCAAGACGTGGACGTTATTTTCCTTATATTCTATTTTCTCTGAGTGTGCATTATTTCCTTAAATTCTATTTTCCCTAAGTGCGCATTATTTATTCCATTATTTTTTCCATGTTTTTCCCCTTGCCTCTTGTTCTTTATTTGTTGGGTTTGACCTTTAAACTACCGTGGATTTTTCTTTGAGTTTTGGAAAACGATGAACCATACTGTATCGAAAACTTTTGTGCCTTTATAAATTTCCATACTGTATCGGAACTTTTGTGCCTTTATAAATTTCCATGTGTGTTATCCCATGGCAAAGCATCTTAGGCTCAAGGTTATTCCATATGTTCTCTTCCTTGTAACCATCTTCCTCCTTTGATATGCCAAATTCATGTCATCTAGATCCCAAAAACCCCATCGCTTTCCTTCTTCTCAGCAGCATCACCGGTCGTATTAGTCTTTTTATTCGTTAAGTGATTTTCAATTCATCCTAGACTCTTTTATTTGCTAGACCCCTTTTTATATAGTGTGGTTCTTACCATTGCTGTTTAAGCTTTCTCTTTCAAGTCATGGACACTGCTGGAGAAACTCTTGGAGGAGAACTTTTAAAACGTAAAGAAAAATCATCTAATGCTTCTCAGCATAATCGCATATTTCAAATGAACTTGGCCACTACCCGATACACTTGATTAACCCTATCTTTTCTATATATTTTTCCTTTGGCTACAACGTTGCTTGGGGCTGCATAGTGCTCAAAGTTCATGGGTCTTGCTTTAACTTCTTTGCATCTTATGCTTTGAGCTTCTTTCCCTCTTTTTCAATTTGATGTAGCTTGTTGTCTCAAAAGGATTTAATTTTCATTCTCTTTCCCTTTTTTATTTCTTGATGTTTGTTGTCTTCTTTTTCTCCTATTGTCTTGTCTTGCATCTCATCTTTTCTTTCTCGCTAAATTTTCTTGCCATCTACCATTGCACCTAGGGTTTATGAGTGGAGTGTTCCTCTTCTTTCGGCCATATGTTGTTGTTGTTTTTGCTAGAAGAGTCTTCCCAAGAATGCAATGGTTCTATGGCAACATAGAACCATCATTCTTGGAGAAGACGGGCCTTTTTTGGAACGTCTATTTTTTCCATCAGATCTTTTTTACATGCTATATATCTCATCAGTTCTAGGTTTTCATCATCGGCCTTCCTCTTGAGCGTTCCATCTTTTTCTGTTTTGTCTTCCTACTTTCCCACCCTCCCATGCCCTTTTGCAATATACTTGGAATGTGTGGTCTTTTTTCCTCACCTCATTTGTTTATGTTTTCTTTATTTGTGGGCGGATGTTCTTCCCTGCTTTAGTTGCATTTGATATCTTTCGTCTAGGCAGATGTTCTTCCCCGCTCCTTTTTCTGATTTGAGTTGCGTGGACGGATGTTCTTCCCTGCTCTAGTTCGCAGATGTCATTCCTGGCTAGGCGGATGTTCTTCCTCGTCCCTTCGCTTATGCTCATTTTATATGGGTGGCTTGCTCAGTTCTTGCTTCATATTGAACTGAAAATATTTTCTTGTATGCGTGTTTATGGACTTTGACATGATTAATGGTTGCTTAACGTGTTTCAGTTTCAGGTTCTTTGTTCTTGTAGATCTATTCAAGTCGCATTTGAATTCGATCGGCCATGGTTTCATGACTATGGACATCTGCAAGCCGCATTCGAGGTGGAGTCGTAGCTTCATAATTATGGATGAATTTTCAATGGCTTCACACTCTGTCAAGCTTCCATGGCCATTTGGAGTTTGCAATTGTTACGTGAAGACTGCAGATGCACATGCACGGGGATTGTTGTCAATGATAGTTGGATGATGCACTTGTTTGACTCTTAGTCGATTATTTATCTCCATGGTTTTCCTCGAAAACCCGAAAGGGCGGGGTGTACAATAGCATAGTAGTAAAAACGATTGGCTAGAAAGATAGAAAGCCAAAATAAACCCCGGAAGTAGACAATTACCGAGGGTTTCAATAAGAAATGAGATAATCCACAATGAATCTTAAAGTCAGAGATTTATCAACTGGAATAAAAACCCCGCCCTTTCGGGTTTTTGAGGAAAACCATGGAGATAAATAACCGACTAAGAGTCACACAAGCGCATCATCCAACCATCATTGACAATAATCCCCATGCATCTGCAGTCTTCACGTAACAATTGCAAACTCCAAATGGCCATGGAAGCTTGACAGAGTGTGAAGCCATTGAAAATTCATCCATAATTATGAAGCTACGACTCCACCTCGAATGCGGCTTGCAGATGTCCATAGTCATGAAACCATGGCCGATCGAATTCAAATGCGACTTGAATAGATCTACAAGAACAAAGAACCTGAAACTGAAACACGTTAAGCAACCATTAATCATGTCAAAGTCCATAAACAAGCATACGAGAAAATATTTTCAGTTCAATATGAAGCAAGAATTGAGCAAGCCACCCATATAAAATGAGCATAAGCGAAGGGACGAGGAAGAACATCCGCCTAGCCAGGAATGACATCTGCGAACTAGTGCGGGGAAGAACATCCGTCCAAACAACTCAACTCAGAAAACGGAGCGGGGAAGAACATCTGCCTAGACGAAAGATATCAAATGCAACTAAAGTAGGGAAGAACATCCGCCCATAAATTACAATGAAGAAAACATAAACAAACGAGGTGAAGAAAAAAGACCACATTCCAAGTATATCGCAAAAGGGCATGGGAGGGTGGGAAAGTAGGAAGACAAAACACAAAAAGATGGAACGCTCAAGAGGAAGGCCGATGATGAAAACCTAGAACTGATGAGATATATAGCATGTAAAAAAGATCTGATGGAAAAAATAGACGTTCCAAAAAAGGCCCGTCTTCTCCAAGAATGATGGTTCTATGTTGCCATAGAACCATTGCATTCCTTTCCTAATGTTCTTTTCTGTTCTTGCATAGTCTGAACAGACTATTTTGCTTGCATCTAGAACAGACCATTTGATTTTTGAAAACATTAGGGTAAGGACAGAGAAAAATGGCAATAACATTAGGCACGGAATCTGACAGATAAATGAAATAGGAATAGCAATATGAAATAAAATCTGTTCATAATGCTATTCCTAGTTCATTTATCTGTTCTGTTTCATATTTCTAGAACATAGCCTCTTCTTAATGTTAACCTATTCTAATCTAAAGCATAGCCTGTTCTAAAACACTCAAAATCCTAAAACACTCAGAATCCCTAAAACACATTCATTCTAACCCATTCATTCAGAATCATAAACCCATTCATTCTAACCTGTTTGAAGCCGAGAAGCCGAGTTTGAAGCCAAGAAGCCGACAAATAGCCGAGTTTGAAGCCTTCTTTGAATCAGAGAAGCCGATTAGCCGACTTTAAAGCCGAGAAGCCGAGTAACTAAGCACCTAGCTCATTGCCCAATAAACATAATGCACCATTTTCATTTTTAAGAAATCTTATAATGCCTACCTTGTGTCTCGTTTATCAAAGCTTTCTTTCCACTGGAAAGCCCTAGAATCGTAAGCAAGATCCCGCAAGAGGCTGTATCATAGTCAAAATTGTTATATTTGCATCCACATAGAAAAACAACTCAAAGACAAAAATCTTTACTTACATGCTAAACAGAGAATCGGAAGAAGGGCTTGCACTGCCAAACACTGGAAAATTACTGGAAACACTGGAAGAACGGCGAGAACACTGGAAAATTACTGGAAACACTGAAAGAACGGCGAGAACACTGGAAAATTACTGGAAACACTGGAAGAACTGGATGAAAAGGCGAAGGCGCCGGAGTGAAGAATGCAGGGTTAAGCTTTAAGGTTTAGATTAGAAGAAGGCGAGAAGGCGCGCTTAGATTAGAAGAAGCCGACTTTAGATTAGAAGAAGCCGAGTTTAGAAGCGAGAAGGCGAGAAAGCGAGAAGGCGAGAAAGCATTTGCGAAGAAGCATGCAAAAATGGAAGAGGAAAAGTTGAAGAGGCATTCGAACTGCCTCGATTTTTGTTCGAAAATTAATAACTTCCGCGAACCATTAATACCTATAAACCCATATTTTCATATGGTTTTTAAAAAAACATATTACCCATATGTTTGAAAAACCATACCCATACCGTTGAAAAACCATATTACCCATATGGTTTTTAAATTAGCATCTTACCCTAATGTTTTAAAGAAAAAACCATTCTAACCCTAATGTTAAAAAAAAAAACAATTCTTACTCTAATGTTATTAAAAACCATTCTTACTCTAAAGTTGTTAAAAACCCATACTCTTAAATATTTTGAAAAACCATATTACCCATATGGTTATATTTTAAAAAAGCATGTTACCCTAATGTTAAAAAAAAAAAACATTATGTTTGAAGGTTAAAAGTGTTAGATTTAATGTTCTTGGTAAGGTTCTTTAGAGGTCTTTGTACAGTTTCAAAAGTATGTTTTTCTTGAAAACACGTCTTGCAGATGTTTTTTGAATGTACTAACTTATTTTATATTTCGGTATGTTTTAGGTCAATGGCATGCAACAAGCTAAAGAAAGTACCCCTAATGATGGTCCTCAAGGAAAGAAAAAATCCCCAAATGATGCAGATGATGCCCAAGAAAGAAAAAGACACCCAAGGATGATGCCCAAGGGAAGAATAATGTCAAAGAAAAGGATGATGCAAAAGGAAAAGAAATTGTACTTTATAATCGAGTCGATTGGAAAAACAAGAAGGTCAACATCCTGCATGAATGCAACAGAGAGGTAGTAGGAGAAGGGATTATTATTCTTGCAGATCCTATCAATGCAGTCAATGATCAAAGATTAGGGGAGGATAGGTTAGGTGTGGCAATCTCAAAATTATATGACAATTGGAAGGAAAAGGGGTCAGGTAAAGAGGAATGCCTTGCTTGTGTGAAGCAACTAGATGTTGCAATGATTGTGGCATGGCCTAGGCACAGTATCCAATTGGATAAAAACTATATGTTTTCTATGGATGCAGAACCATTGTCAATAAGATTTACACAATGTAGCAAGAGGCCACTTCCATCTTTCAAACATTATCCCACCAAAAGGTGCAAGTCAGATTATGATTGTTCTCTTGAAGCTATGATGAAGGTTAGAGGAGGTGAATGTTGTTGGGCTTCTTGTGTTAGAATGTTCACAATAGAGGAGTTGGTGGGAGCAAGAGCTACATATCAAGAACATAAGTGTGATAGTAGGAGAAATTTCATGTACACCATATTTGGCTATGCAATTCAGGATGAAAGATCGAAGAAAAAAAGATTTCCATTGAACGGAAAGTGGATATGTTCGAAAAGCATGGATGGCTATACATGGAATTCCAACCTCTTCCTGGCAATAACCGGCAAAAGAGACATGAAAATGGAACTAGAATTGCATTGCATGGGAACACCGCCAAAGAAAAGACCAACCTCTAGGACTATAGCCGCAAAGGAAATATTTGAAACGTATGTGGAGTTCAATGCAAAAACATGCCACATAAGAGTAAGAAGGATGAACAGGGTAGAGTTGTTGTTGAGAAGAGATTGCCATCCCATTGTACCCGTAAAGAGCATACTAGAGGAAATAAATGCATTGCTTCCGAGAACTTGGAGTAGCCTCTATATCCCAGCCAGCTTTTAGTAGGCTATGGAATAAGCATTTCAAGCATGTGACCATAGCAACTTCAAACAACTTTGCAAAGTGCAATTTGTATGCTAAGCTGAAGGAGACTCTTGATAAGACTGTGCAACCAAGTCTAAGGGCTAAGATAAGGGAACACATGAAGGACCATATGACTGATCAACTATCATGTAGATCAACTTATTGGATGTGGAGGACCTTGTCTGCAATGGAACCTAATAACTATCTATGTATTATACATGACAAGATGGACCAGCAAAAGACTTGTCTTCCACAATTCAAGTACATACCAAAGTCATGTGGAAGATCATACCCTTTGCAGATTTCAATGACGGGGGCAATCTTGCATGGCCAGTCTCAAACCTACTATGGGCATTACAGTTTGGAGTTTGTGGAGTGATGGTCCAGATTTTCATATTGGGAGTATCATGATGTGTTTAAGAAACTATGAGAATGGTTACAATGGTCACCTCCAGGACCCTACAGCTAGCCAGCCACTACATAGTGCATTGTTATTGTTGGATGGAAACCCGAATAATATTGAAAAGTTTAGCAAGGCAAGGTTTAGGAGGCATGGACCTAATGAACATGTTGGAGCTTCAACATCTCGTGCTAAACCTCGGGAACTGCCTAGAAGGTTGCTCTTGCAACTTGATAACTGTGCTGGCCAAAATAAGAACAGGTGGATGTTTTCTTTCTTATCCTACTTAACAGCTGTGGGCATTTTTGAAAGGATTAATTTGGGGTTTCTAATGCCCGGACATACTCATGAGGATGTGGATGCATTATTTGGAAAATATAGTCATGTTTTGAGACAGCAGACAGTGACCAACTTTCCTAGGCTACTAGAAATATTCCATGGATGCACTACTCCATCTCCTATAGGATCTCTCATAGAAGAGGTGCCTGATTGGAAGAGTTTTGTGGAAGGTTATACTGAAGACATGGAAGGCCATTCTAGACCTCTTCAATTCACTTTTTTGGGTGAGAGATGGGATTCCAATCATGCAATGGAAGATGAGACCTTCAGAGGAGAAGTGGAGAGGAGGGGTAAAATCGCATAGAGATGCGAATGGCAAGCCTATGATACCTCCAAGTCAACCAAAAGCTCTAAAACCTACTACAGAAGTGAAGCAAGTGGGATTGACCCAGGATGGCATCAATGACTACATCAAGCATTGGCAAACTAATTCTGATGACACTAATCGTGCATTGATAGATTACTGGAAGAAGGTGATTAACTTGTTGGATGAGGTAGACGCATCCTCAGAAGAATTGACTGAAGGGTGGCTCCCTAAAAGCAGGTGGAGGACATTAGCAGGTGCTGAGGAAGATGATGGCACTATTAGTAGCATTGTTAAGGCCCATGCTCCTCCTCAATCTGACAAACACTATGTTGGTCCTAAGAAAGATAGGCCAAAATATCTAGGCCTAGATGTTTATGAACCAGCAACTGACGTGGAGTGCCATCAATTTGTGGTAGTAAAACCAGCAGATTTACAGACTTATCCGGTGTGGTTCGGATACACTATCTCAGATATTTGCAAAGAAGAAGGTGATGTTAACTTCAATAAGGTGCGTGTGGAATGGTGGTGTCCAGTGCACCAGTTGACTAATGTCACCGATAAAGAAAGATATTCAGATTGTTGGACAAAGAGGTGGAGGAGAAATCCTAGTGATCCTGATCTTTGGCTAGACATTGAAACCGTATTGTACTCGTGGACTCCAAAAACTATTCCAAGTAAAATAGCGAGAGTTACAATACCTCAGGATGTAAGGAATAAGGTTCTCATATCCTTGGGGATGCTGGTGGAAAAATGAAAAAGTATGTAAATATGTTTTCTACATTACTATGTATCAATCACAGTTAATAAAAGTTGTGTACTATATGATGTTGTAATTTGAAGTTAAGGTGTGAATTTATATTAAGGTGTATGATTGTATGTTACTGTATAGTGACTTTTATCAAGTTATTAAAAAATTGCAATATGAAATTTGTCCCAAAATCAAGACATAATCCCAATTTAATTGAATGATGGTTTTGATGACCGCACTCCAAGGAGGCACGACCACCAACATCTTGAGGAACTTAGGGCGAACGGTCGGCACAGCTCAACTCAAGAAATTCTTGGACAACCCAGATTATATAAGAAGATTCCGAGAATAGAATTATTACGCATGTTCTCTTGATATATTTTATCCCCACAATTATATCATCAAACAAACAAACGCAATAACAAACAAAGAACTAATCATCAGAGTGCAATCTAATGTGTATGCAGCAGGAATGTGGAACAAGATAGACAACCTCTGGAAGAACAAACACCCGCAAGGCAATTCCGACCAAGGAACCTGTACCAAGAGTTTGAGGCACTAACCTCAGAAGAAAAAATATCTCAGATAAGGTCGGACATCCACGAAATAAGAGCCTTGCTGGCAGGAGCGGCAGCAATAGGACCATACCAGAATGTCCAACTACCTGAAACACCGATCGGCAGAGCAGTCAGGGCAAAGAAGAGAAGCCGAAGAAGGAGGTCACCCAACCGTGGTAGGGGCAGGGCAGAAGCCGACTATCAGAAGAAAATTGACTCAGCACTGAGCAATGTGTGGAAAGCCAGAAACTTGGAGCAGTTCTCAGGGGATAGCAGGTCTGGAATGGAAGCCGAGGCATGGTTGGATGAAATGAGGGAGTATGGGAATGCTTATAGCATGAAGGATAAGGACAAGGGCAGAGTAGCAACAACCAACCTTAAGGGAGCAGCCAGGATTTGGTGGAAAGGCTATGCCAAAGCCCATGGGTTAAGTAGATGTGACGTTCGGCCGACGGTATCGCCCGGGGACGCATTATGCACCGCATCGCCACGCCGCACCGCCACTCACGCGACGTACACACTAGCGTGTAGCCAGGTGGGTAGCCCTAGGGGGCAACTCGCCAGAAATAGGTGCAACTATTAATGTGCACATTTTCCAATGTACACATTAATGTGGGCACACATTCCAAGTGGACACTTCATGCCAAGTGGGCCACACCCTTAGGTGCAATTAATGTGCACATTTTCCAATGTACACATTAATGTGGGCACACATTTCCATGTGTGCACATTTGGCCACCTAGCCCTTAAAGGCAAGTGGGCCCATTTCCAATTATCCCACATGCCAAAAGAGGATAATTGGAAACCCTAACCAACCCCTTGTCTATATAGGGTGGGAAACCCTAACTTGCCCAATTTTCGATTTTAGGGGCTTTAGAACTGTTTTGGCTGCCTCAACACCAAAACCGCCTCCCCTTCTCACGGGAGAATTGCATCCTTAGTTTCCCTTGATTCGAAAGCTGGCTCAGCCAGGATGGTCGAGCTCAGTCGAGGAGGAGGCCCTCAAGGATCGGGTATTTGGCCAATTAGATAGTCTAAACCCTATTTTAGTCATTGAATCAAGGGGTTAGCCTATTAGATTGCCCATAGCAGCCCTCTAGATCTCTAGATAGCAGATTCTAACTAAAGAACCTAACTCTATGTTGTAGATTAGATTTAGTTCTTTAGTTCTCTGTGAAGTATATGGTTGGGAAGGGGGGTAGAGACCTAAAGCTTTGTAGTTGATGCTCCTAGAGTAGCCTCTCTAGCACACCGTAGATTCGGCCTGTGCACAAGAGCCACACCGGGATGTGGGTGAAGGGGCCGACCGGCCGGCCGAGAAAGGAGGTTTATGTCCTGACTCTTGAACGGTTCCTCTGGTGTGTAAGGCCTACCGGGAACCATTGTGACTAGGTCCAATGGCTTGCCACTGCGTGCGGGCAAGGCATGGGCTCGACACCCGTGAAGTGGTGTTCACTTTCCAGTGGGTTCAGTCGAATACGGGTAGTGGCCCTCTAGTCACCTTGAGTCAGCATGTAGATCTCTGGAGGGAGTGATCCCTACCTGCCCCATCGGGACTGGGAAGATGAGCCGAGGAGTAGCCCTTTTGGCTATGCATCCCGTGGCTGGCTAATCGGGTCCCGACACTTTTCGCACCACTCTGCAAAGTATGCACGGGGAGGGGGCGGATGGAGTGGACAACCCTAAGCCATGTTCATATGCCGGCCAAATCCATTGCCATGAATTAAATGCTCAAGCAATGAACTCGAGACCCAAGCCGGCCATCCCCCTTTGAGTCTCGAGCCTTGGGTAGGATTCCCTATGTGATGTGCTGATCGTTGTCTATGCAGATATGTGGAGGACCATCCTTCATGATGGTCATATGATGTTGATGTATGTGCTACGACATGTATGTTTACGCTTCCCAGCTAGGTAGGCCCTGAGGGAGACGGGGTGCAATGACCCTTCCACTCTTCCCACCGGAACCCGTCCACGGTTGCGGTGTCATGTGGAGGGCCCCAGATTAGCATGGAGCTGGTATGGGGATGAACTCCCGCTTTGTATACGGTGAGTGCACCGTGATACAGTAGTAGGGGACGCCACAAAGGTATCGAGCTATGTTCTTGGAGACCAAGAGCAAAGCACTGGCCATGTTCCAGTAGCACTAACTCGATAGGATCCTTAAACCCCGAAAAATGGGAAATTTTTTTCTCATTTTTGTAGTTACGCTAAGCTAGTAACAGTTAAAATGAATAGAAATGTAAAAAGATTAAAAATTAATGAGCCAACATCCAAAAAGTAGGATGGTCTCACACGTCAGCGCCGGACGCATTTCTACATTCTAGAAATCTAGCCAAGCAACGCGGTGAGACATTCAAATTTTGACACCAAAAAGTTGTAAATTACAGTAAATAAACTTGATAATTCTAATTTTAAGCTAAGAATTAGTAGATTTAGCATGTTACATGTTAATTTAATAGTGGGCCCCACCATGTCTCACACGTCGCGCCAGGACAGGTTTCTAGATTCTAGAAATCGGGCTGGGCGCAACGTGTGAGACCTTGCTTAATTACGTGTTTTAGATGCCTTAGACAACCCAAAAAGGTAGTTTAAAAGTTGACCTAAATTTGGCCCTATAAATAGAACCGCACCCCTCCCATTTTTCCCCGTTTTCCCTAGAACTTCGCCAGGATCGCCAAGGCGATCTTCCTCGGGCGCTTAGCTCCGATCGACAAACCATAAGATGATGGCACGCACCAAACAGACTGCGCTTCTTTTAGACGGAAATAATCCTCCAAATAGGCCAGCCTCCAAGATCTTTCTGAGAATCCTTCAAGAACGCCTTCTCCTGAAGGCGAATCTTCTTCGAAATCTGAGGATACAAGCTCGACCGAGCGACCATACAGAGCTCTTAGAGGACGACCCGGCGGATGTCATGCACCCTGAATTCTCGAGGGAGATTGCACAAGAGGAAGGAGGGAAGCTTTGGCAGCCAGGAGCAAGCGGCCGAGCCAAGAGGCTCAGACCAGCCAATAGTCCAAGAGCAACCTCGGAGGACGCCAACCCACGAGGGGAGCAGGGAGCAGAGGATAATCGACAGCCCAGAAGCAACCCTGGCCGAGATCCACCTCAGAGGAGGAGTGGAAGAGAGGAGCAAGAAATAACTCACTCAAGAGGAAGAGGTCGACTACCGCCCATTCCACAAGTATGAAGCTAAAGAGCGCCACGGGCCGAGCTGAGAACAAAGAGTCGAAGAAGACGACCACCACAGCCAAATGGATCCAAAAGAGGAAGGCCAAAGCCATAAAGGCAAAGGCAAGAGGAAGGTGGTGAAGGTTGGGAAGCTACGGTGGATTCGCCATCAACGAGCCGCTCTGGGAGAGGAGACCCCCACCACCACCGACGAATTCTGATGGAGACTACGCGGTCGGGCGCAGACGGGCAAGCTCTTCAAAGCCCCCTGGCAGAGGAAGAGGTCCCTGAGCGCATGTACCAAAGAACAGTGAGGAGACCGGACAGCTAGCTTAAGCCCCCACCTTTTCTCCGACGGATAGAGTCAAAGCCCCGCCGTCGCTAACGAAGCATATGTGATAGACCCCCAAAGGTCTACCGCTACCGTAAGAGGATCAAGGAGCACAACGCTTTATATGGCAAAGTGGGAGGCGCACAACGATATTATCGAGGAGCACAGGGTAAGGACAATCGAAGGTGGACATCCGACAAGAAGCCAAACCTTGAAGCCACCGCCACCCAGCCCAAGCCTCCCCGAGCACCGAGGGAAGAAGCGAGCAAGAAGAAGAAGCTAGAAGACGAGCCCTCAAGGAGATCCGCCATTTCGGTAAGAGTTACTGGACTCTTGATTCCCGTGCGCCGTTCCAACGCTTGGTCCGCTGGGTTATGCAAGAATATAACACGCATACGCGCTGCGGACCGATGAGATGTTGTTGTGTTTACTGAGGCGGCCGGCGCCTAGTAAAGCATTTTGAAGACTCAACGGCCTGCATCTGCACGCCGAAGAGGGTTACCCTCATGAGGCAGGGATATGTATCTTGCCGTGGCACATCAAGGGAGAACGCCCTTGAATCTTGTAAATAACTGGAAAATTTTGTTAATATAAAGAAATTTTTGTGTAAATAAAGTGTCAAACCCTGTTTAAATAGGTTAAGATATCGATCCCTAGCTTTTGTTTTGATTAAATTGGAGCTTTGAGCAAAATTGAGACGATGTCTCACACGTCGCGCCAGACGACATTTCTAGATTTTAGAAATCGAAATTTGGGCAGCGAACGGTGAGACCATGCCCAAAAATGCCCAAAACAGCTCCAAATCGACCAAGTAAGGGGTCAATTCTGCCTAACTCGATGAGTTTAGTGGAATTACAGCCTTAGATCACTCAAATTGAGTAAGCCTAGCCCAATTAGGACCCATGTCTCACACGTCGCGCCAGGGCAGATTTCGACATTCTCAAAATCGGTCTGGGCGCAACGTGTGAGACCTCGTACCATTCCCTCACCAAATGATCTCCAAATTGTACAATAGGTTCAGTAGCTGTCCTTAGCATGCTCAAACCCTAGAAATATACTTCAAACTTGCAATTGCATCACTTAATAGGTCAGAATTGCCTAATCTCAGTAAATTCTAAGTCATCCAAAAATTAGGGTTTCCCCCTTTTCTATAAATAAGTCCCCCATTTCTCAATTGGCACCCTGCAAATTTGCTCTCCACCGCTAGGGCGATCTTCAAATTCTCGAGGCGCCGCATCCGCTTGATACTCCCTTCTTTGTTAGATCAATGGCCACGCTGACTTCGGGCTTGATGGTATGAGTGCGGCCCATGTGCCCATCTGCCGCATGTCAACGACATCTTCCAAGTCTTTGTGAAAGAAATCGACATCAAGCTTAATGCTAAATGCAACCCCACTTATAGGCAGGTGCTAGCACTTCAAGCTAGGGTAGGACCCTCCCTTGTTCAAGTCCCCCTTGCATAGGATGCCGTTCCCTCGCCCATCCCTTCAAAGCGGCCTTGGGCGATGTCCCCAACATCGCCAAGTACTTGACTAACAAGGCGCCAGAGGTTGCCCGACTACATGGTCCCCGACGACCAATAGGACCAAGTACTTCTCTTACACCGCAGACCCCTAGCCATCTTCTTATCCCACCAGAACCCGGATGGGGGCAACCTCTATCCCCTCCGGATGGAGGTAGACCCCATAGCAAAGGTAAGGGGAAGAGCGCATGTCGCTGCGATCAACAGAACGTGGAAGCAAGAGAGGATGAAGAGGAATCGGACAACAGAAGGATACACTGAGGCTCGACTCGCAGCGAAGAACGGCGCCAAGCGGCGCAGAGCCGATCAATTTCGGCAGAGCCGGGGACATCGAAAGTTGCTTCCCCACTTCGGGCTGGGCATCACAAGCCTAGCCCCTATCATCATCAACGGAGAGGAGAGTATCTACCTCCTGGCGACATCGTAACCTTCCTTCCAATGCGGGGAGAGGGAGTCCGTTGGACGAATCTGCTCCACCAACCGGCGCAGGCCGACATGGATGACTTCATCGTCCGGAGGAGCCTCGGACTTTCCGCTTCAAGTGAGGGAGGCCGACACCTTGCCACAGGGGAGGCGACCTCCGATATCCGTGCCCTTACAAAGAAGATCGTGCAAATGATGGACGAAAGGGAGTCGCCAACGAGGAGGAGTTCGCCCTCCGTGAACAGATGGGGATCCGTAGGAAGACCACGAGCATCCTAATGCCGAAGTCCTTCGACATCACCGCTGCCAAAAGGAGAAGGAATCGACCTCGAGGCTCGACCGCACAATTGAAGACTACAGGAGAGCTGACCAAATTGAGGTCGACGAGTTTTCACAAGTACAGAGTCGAGACCAAACAAGCGAGAAGCTTCTGCACACACAACGACAGTCGCCAGTACTACTTGCCGTGGCGATGGATGGGAGAATAGCGTAATACAATCGCAAGTTCAGTCCCGTAGGTGAAGAAGGAGTGTTCATGCCGATTGCACTCTCGCCGGCAGCATGCTCGGTCAGCAACAAACGCCGACTATGCCGTCTTTTAGTCAAGAGGGCAATGGCACTTGACCTCTTCGACTTCGCCATACCCCACCGACGTCAGGCGAGATTGGCAGTGACTGCGGCCCTTACATCCGACCGCAGGGTAGAAGACCTGGTGAGGGCCATACAGGGAGGCTCGTCGGCAAGCATCATCAGGAACTTGGGTCACTCGGTAGGGACGGCCCAAGTTAAGAAGTTTCTTGAAGACAACCCGTCTTACCGGCGATTTCAAGACTAGTTAGACTCTTGATCCCGGAGACTTTGTGTATCTGAAATATTATATGATATATGAATGTAAATCCTATTGCACTTTAAATGTTTTGTTGATGTATTTTTGCCCCACAATTATACCAACAAACATAAACAATGCAAGAGAACAAATGGAACTAACCATATAGCCATGAATCACTTGTGGATGCAGCTAGAGGACTAAGCGCAGGGGAACGACAACTGCGAGACCTTATAGAAGAGCGACTGCCCCGCCTGCACCACCCCTAAAGGAACCTATTTGAAGATATGGAACCCATGACCCCGGAGGAGGAGATAGCCCGATGAGGACTGGACCGAGCGATAAAGGCCTTACCGTCCCCAAGCAAGCGTGAGTGGGTTCTTGTGGCAACGCCGGGCTGCCGCAGAAGCATCACGGAGAGCAGAAGGGACAAGAAGAGGAGCAAGAGAAGGAGATCCTCCAGCCCTAATCTTCCGACTCGTTCGACTCGGACCGACCAAGAAGAGGAAGAGCAGCTCGGGACCCAATGTGATGGAAGGCAAAGGAACACCAAGAGGGAAGGCGAGAGAACACCCCGTGATGGATCGACAAAGAGACACCGTGGCCTCCGACTACCGTAAAGAAGGTAGATTCCGCGACCGGCAATGTATGGAAGGCCCTGGAATCGAAACAGCTTCGTGGGAGAAATTGTGTCAGATTGGAAGCGAGGCATGGCTGGACGAGATGAGTGAGTACCGCAATGCTTATGGCATGAAGGATAAAGACAAAGGCAGAGTTGCAACAGCCAACTTGAAAGGAGCCGCCAGATTGGTGGAAGGGTTATGCAAAGGCACATGGCTTGCGGGATGCTTGTAAGTTCGAAAAGTTTGCTAAAGCCTTCAAAGCGCCACTACGTTCCGAGGGAACATAAGTCCAAAGATGATGCAAAGAATTTTATAGGTTGCAAAGAAGGCAACAAATCAGTCCGCAATATACGAGAGGAATTCATGAGGCTAAGGCAGTATGTGCCAAAGTTGGGAGAGAAGCATGCAAAGAGAAAGCTATATTGAGGGGCTGAATGAGGAGATCCGCAAGCTTGTGAGGGCAATAAACCCTAGGACAAGATGCGGGAAGCGGAATCCAAGGCTATAAGCTTGCGAGGGGGGGACCTCCGAATAGCGGCGAGCGGCAGCCGATTTCCGTGATAAAGGCAAGGCGAAAGGAAGCTATAGCCCTAGGGCAAAGCCAAATCCAGTCCAAATAGAGCCCCCATATGGTGGGAACCGGGGAAACAGCCGAGGAGAAGAAGCGTGTGTCCTTCAAGGACAAGCGGTGAGGGGTCAAACTACTCCAAAGCAAAGGCGATCCTTTTGCGGCGATGCCCAAGGAAAAGAGGCAGGGAGTGCATAGAAAAGCAAATGTGCCCGTTTCGGTGTTTCCAGCCAGGCCATAGGACAGCAAACCGCCTCTACGTCCATGAGTGCAGCTCTGGCGGAGTTGGGAGATTGGGACGCTTCCCGTGTCGACGACGGGGCGAAGAAGCCCGCGACTACATTCGTGGTGAGGTCATATCTTTGCCGCAATAGATACTGAGCAAGCAGAGAGCCAAGATAAGGTAATTTCCACAAGGGGAAGGCCAAGGCCAAGTCCTTCATAGTCTTGATAGACTCGTGAAGTAGCCATAACTTTGCATCCCCCGAATGGTTCAAATGTTGAAGTTGAAGCGCTAAAGTCAAAGCCAAAACCCGTTGTCTTAGCAAGTGGTGCGCTGGAGGCGACGGCCGGGCAAGAGAATTAACTTCGACATCAACTTGCGTGGATTAATATCCGGATGGGGGCAGAAGTAATGGGCATTGGCAAGTATGACTTGATCATAGGAATGGAGTACCTTGGGCCAGCCAGGGCCATTATCGACCGTGGAAAGCGGAAAGTGACCTTCCCAACGCCTCGACGGCAAGATCATCGAAATCACAGTAAAGAAGTTGTCCCCATCATGCGCTGCATGTCTTCTAAGAGACCGTCCCAAGTGCATCAAGAGCGAAGCAGTGGCATACATCTTCAAGCTTGAGATTAGTGAGCCGAATCTAAGGAAGCAAAGAAGACAAGGTGCTCGCCAGAAGTTGTCGGGCAAGTAGCTAAGCTGATCACGAAGTTCCATGATCTCTTTCCGTGATGAGATCAAGCGGCCCCTCCTTATAGGAGTTGAGTGCGAGATTGCACTCGAACCAGAACAAAGCCAACGAAGCAAGGCTCCATATAGAATGACAACGCAGAATTGTCTGAGCTAAAGAAGCGATTCGTGAGCCGCTTTGACCTAGGTTTTATTAGACCTAGTGTTTCGCCATTTGGAGCACCCATTCTCTTCGTTAAGAAGAAGGATGGCGGTTAAGGATGTGCATAGACTATAGGCGCAGTTGAACAAGCACACCATTAAGAACAAGTACGCTCCCCGGATCGATGACTTGATGGATCAGCTCCAAGGTGCAAAGATCTTCTCCAAAATTGACTTAAGGTCGGGTTATCATCAGATCGGGATAAAGGAAGAAGATATCCATAAGACCGCCTTCGAACGGTATGGGCACTATGAGTTCACGTTAATGCCCTTCGCTTATCGAATGCCCCATAAACGCTCATGAGGCTCATGAACGACATCTTCGAGGAGTTCTTAGACACCTTCGTGGTTGTTTTCTTTGATGACATTTTGGTGTATAGCGTATCCCTTGAAGAGCACGCACAACACTTGAGAAGAGTGCCGGAGAAGTTGAAGAAGCACCGGTTATGCATGCCAAGTTGTCGGGCGCCACTTCGCAAATGGGGAAGGTGGAGTATCTAGGACATGTGATCTCAGCCAGAAGGCATCTCGGCGGATCCTCGCAAAGATTGAAGCCGCCATTCGGCCGGCCGCCGAACAATGTGCATGAAGTCGGGGGTTTCCTACCAGCCTGGTACTACAGGAAGTTCGTAAAGAACTTTGCCAAGATAGCAGCCCCGCCAACGGACTTGGACGCCGGCAGAGAAAGTGAAAGATTGGGCAGCATTGGCACAAGAAAGCCCAAAGCTGTGGTTTGAATTGTTGAAGGAAGCTTTAACAACAGCCCCAATCTTAACCCCTCACGGACCCGTAGAAAGATAAGCTTGTAGCGGCATCGACGCGAAAAGATAGCTACAAGTGCGGTTTATGCAAGAAGAGCGCCGGGTAGCGTATGATTCCGGAGAAGATGAACGACGCCGAAACACGCTTACGCCGCGACCATCAAGAATTGCTTCATGTTGTCGGGGCATTAAGAATTTGGAGGCACTACCTTTTGGGAAGGAAGTTCCAGTTGGATACAGACCACCAGAGCCTCCAATATGTATTCACGCAACCACACCTCAACCTGAGGCAGAGAAGGTGGATGGAGTTCCTTGAAGAGTACGACTTTGATATAGTCTACAAGCGGGGAAGCTCAATGTGGTAGCGGATGCGCTTTCAAGGCATCCCCGACAACTAGAGTGCATTGCAATGCAATTTCGATGATCTCCAAATGACTTTGGTAAAAGATTGAAGAGTCCTTGCCAACGGACGTGGATTTCAAGGAAGTATGGGCAAGTCTCTCTAGGGAGGCTAGAACAGATAAGGAGCGGGAGGCCTTTAAGCATTTTAAGAAGGAAGGCAACCTGTTATACCATAAGAACAAGTTGTGCGTACCCGAATCATCAGGTGTAAGGAAATTGATCCTCCACGACACGCTGGCACAGCCCAATAGCTGGCCATGCGGGATTCATGAAAACATATTTCAAAGTACGCGGCGGCTATTATTGGCCGAGAATGAAGAAGCGGGTGGCTCGCTACATCAAGGAATGCCCGGCTATGTCGTGCCAGAGCAAAAGGCGGGCAGCTTAAATTCGGGGAGCATTGGAGCCATTAGCGGTGCCAAACGCTAAGTGGGGAGGTAATCGGCATGGATTTCATCCGCGGTGTGGCGTCCCCCTACTGGTATATCTCGTTTTCTCACCGTATACAAACGAGGAGTTCTTCCCCACACCAGCTCCATGCTGATACGGGGGCCCTCCACATATCACTTTGCACCGTGCATCGAGTCTCGATGGGGAGAGTGAAGGTGTCATTCTACCCGTCTCCCTCGGGGCCTACCTAGGCTGCGGAAGCGTAAACATACATGTCGGTAGCACATACATCAACATCCCCGTGACCATCTCGAAGGATGGTCCCCTCATATCTGCATAGACAAAGATCAGCACATCACATAGGGGGATCCTACCCAAGGCTCGGACTCAAAGGATGGTGACGGCTTGGGTCTCCGTGAGTTCGCGGAGCATGCATTCATGGCAATGGATTTGGCTGGCATAAGAACATGGCATAGGGTTGTCCACTCCATCCGCCCCTCCACAGTGCACACTTTGCGAGTAGGTTGAAAAGTGTCGAGGACTGATAGCCCACGGGATGCATAGCCGAAGGGGCTATTCCCCGGTCTCATCCTCCCGATTCGGATGGGGCGTGTAGGGATCACTCCCTCCAGATCTGCATGCTAACTCAAAGGTGACTAGAGGGGCCACCGCCTCGTATTCGGTGAACCCACCGGAAAGTGTACACCACTTCACGGGTGTGAATGCCCATGCCTTACCCGCACTTTCGGTGGTAAGCCATTAGACCTAGTCACAATGATCCCCGTAGGCTTTACACACCCGGGGATCGTTCAAGAGTCGTGACATGAACCTCCTTTTTTAGCCGCCTGGCCCCTTCACCCACAACCCGGTGTGGCTCTTGTACACGCAGGCGAATCAAGCAGTGCTAGAGAGGCTACTCTAGGAGCATCAACTACAAGCTTTAGGGCCTCTACCCCCTTCCCAATACAAGGAGTTCACAGAAATACATCATCCAAATATATCCGCGGAAGAGCTAAAGAACTAGATCTAATCATAGAGTTAGGTTCTTTTTAGTTAGTGTCCTAGATCTAAGATCTAGATAGCTACTATGGGCAATTTAATAGTCTAAACCCTACGATTCTATGACTAGAAGACGGTTTAAGCTATTAAATTGACCAAATACTGATCCTTGAGTGGCTCCTCCCCGACCTGAGTTCAACCATCTGCTTTGAAATGGGGTCCAGGGGAAATGATAGATGCAATTAAACTTAGGCGTCACGGGAGGCGGTTTTGGCTCCTGGGGCAGCCAAAACTGAGCTCTAAAACCCTAAGGACGAAAAACTAGCAAGCTAGGGTTTTCCTACCCTAAATAGACATGGGGTTTAGGCTAGGGTTTCCAATTACCCAATTTGGCATGTGGGATAATTGGAAAGGCCCCACTTGCCTTTAGTGGCTAGGTGGCAAAATATGCCAACATGGAAAGTGTGCCCTCATTAATGTGCACATGTGCACATTAATAATATATGAACACTCCTAGCAAGTTGCCCCTAGGGCTACTTTACCTGGCTATCCGTTACATGCACCGTCAATCCGGTGTGGCGTGTCGGCGCGGGCAAGCGATTACAATGTACGCCCCGGGGCGTATCTTTGTCTTTGAACGTCACATTCTCCCCACCTTGAAATGATGCTGTCCGCAGCATCGTGGGTCTCCCCACCTTGGGATCTTCCTAACCTGCAACCTGCAATCAACGTGATACCTACAATATAATCTTTATACATTTATCGCGATTACTCTAAGGTAATTACTTTTAGAACATTATTACGTTATTATATTATGGAATACTTATCAATTCATAACACCATTAACAAGTTATTCACTATGTTAAGTTAGACAAAATTTCAGCATTTCATATCTATAATTACTGTCCGAGGTACTCTTCATTCCTTGCAACACATTCCAACAAAACTTGTGTTGCAAGTCTTCGTAGCTCGACCTCCTTGCCCTCCGGAGCGCTCTACTGGCCTGCAGGTCGACACTACGTTAGTACCGTTTTAATTGTTTAATAAATTTTGGTTATATGGTGACCACCCCACCTATCTACATGAATGCATGGCTAATCTCCCGGCGTAGGAAGAGGATGAATCTTCCATAATGGCCGGGGAGACAGCGCCTATATGCCTATATGCCGCTCATGCCTACACCTCTAGTTGCCCGGTGGGAGGATATCCTTCTCGCGTGGGGGCGTGAAGGATGGATTCCTCCTATCAAAGCATATATGGGGCTAAAGGTGCTTTCCCTATCAATGCATTCCTTAATGACCTCTTTTCTCTCGAGGCCGTCTCCTTCCGTGGGACAGAAGTAGACTTTCTAATCTACCTTCCACTCGCCCAAGCGGAAACGCGGTCATGCCTACATTGACATTACACCACGCCCTAGAGATCACCGTAGTGGTCTCATCATCGGTAACAGCGCATGCGACCCATACCAAGCATAGGTTGCATGCGTAGATTAATCTATACAAGAATTAACCTCGCAAATCGACATGCAGGCCGATTTCTTCGGAGATGACCTTCAGTCCCATTGCTCCATAAACTGTGGTACTTTACTTTACCAAATCCTTCTTAAGTACCCACGTGGCGTCTTCCACTGGCAAGTGTTTCCACTTGACCAAGTATTGGAGGAACTCCGACCTCCTTGTCTTCTTGAAAGCTTTATCAAGAATCATTTCTGGAACTATTTCCAGCTGCTCCTCCGTCATTTCCAACAACGTTGGAGTGTCCAAAACTTCGTCTGGATTTGGAGTATGCTTCTTCAACAAACTCACGTGGAAGACCTTATGAATCTTTAGGTGTGCTGGCAATTCTAACTTGTAGGATTGATTACCTACTCTCTTGATTATTCTGAAGGGTCCAGCCCACCTTGGAGCAAGCTTCTTGCAATTGCCAATCCACGAGCTTACCGCTTCACCTTTATCTTGAGCCATACATCATCTCCAACTTTGAACTCTCTTACCGTTCGATGCTTATCTACGATGCTCTTTGTCGACTTCTTGCTGCTAGCAGAATACCCTCGAACCTCTTCCACGAGCTGCTGCATATCGGCCAACATCTGGCTGCTTGAAACTTCTACTTTTGACACCTGGGTTGTGCCAAGTGTGCGGAGTTAGGCAAACGAGATAGCCATAATTGATCATAAATGGCGACATTTGGGGCCGATTCCTGCTTGGTGCTATTGTATGCAAACTCCACCAAGTGAATAAATTCTTCCCACATACTTTGCTTATTCCAGACATAGTTTCGTAGCATGTCTTCTAAGATCCTCGTGGTCCGCCTCCGTCTGCCATCCGTCGAGGATGATACGCCCGTGCTCATGGATAGCTTGGTCTGAATTATCGCAAAGAGGTCTTGCCAAAAGGCACTCATGAACTTCGGATCTCTGCCGGAGATAATCTCCTTGGCATGCCATGAAGCCCAAAGATCTCTTTGGTGAAGAGCTTTGTCTGTATCCATAGGCTGATCTGTGGTCACGCAAGGCACAAAATGTGCCATCTTTGACAACTTGTCGACCACTACCATCAAGGCATCCTTGCCTCTCGCGTTCTTGGGAGTCCCGTGGATGAAATCCATGCCGATTACCTCCCACTTAGCATTTGGCACCGCTAATGGCTCTAATGCCCCCGAATTCGCCGCTCATTTCGTCTCACGGCATAGCTGACATTCCTTGATGTAGCGAGCTATTTGCTTCTTCATTCCCGCCCAATAATAGCTGCTGACTTTTGAAATATGTTTTCATGAATCCCGCATGGCCGCCTATTGAGTCATTTTATGCGTGTCATGGAGGATCAACTTCCTTACACCCGATGATTCTCGCACGACAACTTGTTCTTATGGTATAACAGTTGCCTTCCTTCTTATAATGCTTGAAGGCCTCCCCGCTTTTATCCGTTCTAGCCTCCTTAGAGAGGCTTGCCCATACTTCCCTGAAATCCACATCCGTTGGCAAGGACTCTTCAATCCTCTTACCAAAGTCATTTGGAGAGCGTCGAATTGCGTTGCAATGCACTCTAGTTGTCGGGGGATGCCTTGAAAGCCGCGATCTGCTACCACATTGAGTTTCCACGCTTGTAGACTATATCAAAGTCGTATTCCTCGGGAACTCCATCCATCTCCGCTGCCTCGGTTGAGGGTGTGGTTGCGTGTGAATACATATTGGAGGCTCGATGGTCCGGTATCAATTGGAACTTCCTTCCCAAGAGGTAGTGCCTCCATATTCTTAACATACGACAACCGCAAGCAATTCCTGATGCGTGGCGTTGGGTAAGCGGCGTCTGGCGTCGTTCATCTTCACGGAATCATACGCTACCACCGCGCTCTTCTTGCATAAGCACTTTGCACTGTAGCTATCTTACTGCATCCGTTGCTACAAGCTTATCTTTCTCTCCGGTCCGTCCCAGGAGGTTAAGACCGGGGCTGTTGTTAAAGCTTCCTTCAACAATTCAAATCCCTTTTGGGCTTTCTTGTGCCAATGCTCTACCCAATCTTTCACCTTCTACGCCCTCGTCCGTTCTGTTAATCCGGGGCTGCTATCTTAGCAAAGTTCTTCACGAACTTCCCTGTAGTACCACTAACCGGTAGAAAACTTCTGACCTCGTGCACATTCTTTCGGCCACCCACGGAATCATCAAGCCAATCTTGGCGGGGGTCCGGCGAGATGCCTTCCGCCGAGATCACATGACCAAGGTATTCCCACCTTCTCATATGGCGGTGGCACTTCGACAACTTATGCACAACTTGGTGCCTCCTCAACTTCTCTAGCACCCTTCTCAAGTGTTGCACGTGCTCTTCAAGGATCTGCTATACACCAAAATGTCATCAAAGAAAACAATCACAAAGGTGTCCGGGAACTCCCACGAAGATATCGTTCATGAGCCTCATGAACGTTCGTTAGGGCATTTGATAAGCCCGAAAGGCATCACTTTGGAACTCATAATGCCCATACAGCGTCTGAAGGCGGTCTTGTGGATATCCTCCTCCTTTATCCGTGTCGATGATAACCTCGACCTTAAGTCGATTTTGGAGAAGATCTTTGCTCCTTGAAGCTGATCCATCAAGTCGCCTGGATCTTGGAAGCGCATACTTGTTCTTAATGGTGTGCTTATTCAACTGTCTATAGTCTATGCACATTCTCAAAGATCCATCCTTCTTCTTGACAAAAAGAATGGGCGCTCCAAACGGCGGACACACTAGGTCTAATGAAACCTAGGTCGAAAGCGACTCCTCCAGAACTTCTTTTAGCTCCGGCAACTCTGCGTTGTCATTCTATATGGAGCCTTGCTTGTCGGTTTTGTTCGGTTCGAGTGCTATCTCTTTTCGACTCCTATAAGGAGGGAGCTGCTTGATCTCATCTGGAAAGAGATGGTGGAACTCCGTGATCAACTTAGCTATTTGCCTCGGCAACTTGTTTGAGCATCTTGTCTTCTTTGCTTCCTTCCAATTCCGGCTCACTAATCTCAAGCTTGAAGATGTATGCTACCTGCTCACTCTTGATGCACTTGAACAAATAGTTTAGAAGACATACACCGCATGATGGGGACAACTTCTTTACACAAGTATCTCAATGATCTTGCCGTCGGGTGTTGGGAAGGTCACCTTCCGCTTTCCACAATCAATAATGGCCCCGCTGGTCCAAGGTACTCCATACCTATTATCAAGTCATATTTGCCGATGCTCATTACCTCCGCCCCCATCCGATCTTAATCCCCGGCAAGTCGATGTCAAAGTTGATTCTTTTTACCGCTTGTCATTTTTGCCCCACTTGCTAAGACAACGGGCCTTGGCTTTGACTTTAATGGTTTCAACTTCAACATTTGAACCATTCAGGGAGATGCAAAGTTATGGCTACTTCCCCCGAATCTATTAGGACTATAAATGACTTGGCCTTGGCCTTTCCCAATCGTGGAAATTACTTTATCTTTATACTCTCTGCTTGCTCAGTATCCTATTGCGGCAAAGATATGACACTCACCTCAATGTAGTCGCGGGGCCTCCTCACCGCCGTCGCCGCACAGTGTCCCAATCTCCCAACTCTTGCTAGCGCCGCACTTCATGACATATGGGCGCTTGTCGTCCTATGGCCCGCCGAAACACACCGGCAAAGCCGCTTTTCTATGCACTCGTCCTTCTTTTCCAGGGTAGCTGTCCTAAAGGATCGCCTTTGCTTTGGGAGTAGTTTGACCCTTCCCTTGCTTGTCTTTGAAGGACACCGCTTCTTCTCCTAGCTGCTTTCCCTTGATTGCCACTATATGGGGCTCTAGCTGGTCCTGGCCGGTCTGTTTCGGGCTAAACTGCTTTGCCTTTTGCCTTTATCTTGGTAATAATGTTGCCTCTCGGCCGCTTATTCCGGTGGTCCCGCCCCTTGCAAGCTTATTGCCTTGACTCCGCCTCCGAAATACCGCTCTAGGGTTTATTGCCCTTAAAGTTTAAGTGGATCTCCTCATTCAGACCTTCAATGTAGCTTTCCCGCGCATGCTTCTCACCTAACTTTGGCACATACACGACCTTAGCCTCATAAATTCCTCCAGTGTATTTGCATGCTTGACTTGTTGCCTTCTTTGCAACTTTGTAGAACTGGCGCATCATCTTGGACTTGTGCTCTCTTGAACGTAATGGCGCTTGAAGGCTTTTAGCAAACTTCTTGAACACGCAAGCATCCCCTCGCTTAAGCCATGAGCCTTGGCATAGCCCTTCCACCAAATCGTCTTTCCCTTGGGGTTATTTGTTGCCTGCCTTTATCCTTATCCTTCATACCATAGGCATTGCCGTGATTCGCTCATCTCGTCAAGCCAAGCCTCCCCTTCCATGCGACGCCTGTTCTCCGAGAATTGCTTTCGAAGCTTCCCGCCTTCCAAACATTTCCCAATGCGAGTCTACTTTCTTACGGTAGTCGAGGAGGTTCTTGTGTCCTTTTATGAGGTCCCTCAGGGTGGTTCCTCGCCTTTAAATGCTTTCGGACTTGGTTCTGCTCTTCTTCTTCCTCGAATCGGAGTGAATCGGAGCTTGAGTCGGAGGAGTCCAAGGCGGGGACCTTCCTCTCTTGCTCCTCTTCCGTCTCTACCGTTCTCCGAAATGATGCTTGCGGCGTTTGGCGTTACCCACGAACCTGCTCGCCAGGCGGCTAGCAAAGCTTTATCTGCTCGAGGTCCGTCCTCATTTGGCGATATTTCTTCTTACGGGGTCATTTGTCCAAATTCTTCCAAGCGGGTTTCTTGTCGGGCGTGGGTCAGGCGGGTTCTGTTCCCCAGTAAGTTCCCGCATTGTCGTTCTCCTGGCGCTCGGGCCTCTAGTCTGCATACACAAGTGGTTCATATCTACATGGTTAGTTTTCCTTGCTTTCTTGCATTATTTATGTTTGTTGGCATGGTTGAGGGGACACAAAATGTATCAACAAAACATTTATAGTGCAAGAGAATGTTATATTTATATTTTATATTACACTAATACAAGAACTTGCAACTCTTTGCTAATCACTTGTTGATGCGGTAAGATGGATTATCCTCCAAGAACTTTTTCACTTGGGCTGTTTCCCTTTGAATGGCCCCAAGTTCCTAAGACATTGGCTGGAGATCCACCTGTAATGCTCTTGCTAAATCTTCTATTCTGCAGTGGGAGGTGTAAGGCTGTCATTTACGGCGGCAGCCTTGCCGCCTGTAAGGTATGGCGGTCGAAGACGTCGAGTGCTACCGCTCTTTCACCGGGATTGCATACTTTCGGTGTTAGGGGTAGCCGTGCATGCCGGCCGAATCCTGAGGTGCAATCGACAACGATACTCCTTCCCTCGCCTCACGGGGGTGAACTTTTGCGATTGGATAACCGCTATTCTTCCATCCATCGGCAATGGCGGTAATAGCGTAATGACCTTGTCGTTGCTATGAGATGGGTCCTCCGCCACTTCGGTATCCAGCTGCGGTAATCGCTTCAAAATCATCAACCTCCACCGTGGTGAGCTCCTCGTAGTCCTTTGGATTGCTGAAGCCCTCCGGAGGTCAATCGCTGGCCCTATCCCCGGGAGGTTCTCAAGTGGACGAGCTTGCCGTTAGGATGTTTGAGGTCGATAGGGATCCCCATCCTGCTCCTCAAGGGAGGAACTCTTCCTCCGTCAGCTTGTTCTCAGCCTTGTCATTTCCATGACCGCCTGATGCTGTGGCTTCGGACGCCTGAGGTAAACTCTCCCGCAGGGCGTCGGCTTCCCTTACTTGAGGGGAAAGTCGACTTCCTGACGATGAAGTCGCCCGTCCGCTCGGAGTTGGTGCAAAGAACTGCCTGCATCTCCTTTCCCCGTGACTCCGAGTTTTGAATGTCGCCGTGAGAAACCTCACCTTCTCGGTTTTATACAATGGGAGCTGTGTTTTGTGATGCCTAACTCAGGTGGCGCTACCGAAACCGCCGGCTTCGGGTCTTGCTACTCCCGCTCGCTACCGCTGCTCTCCGCTGGCCGAGCTCAACATCGTCTTCCTCCTCCTCAGTTCTGTTCATCCGGTCTTCTTCCCTTCCCTTCTGCTCCTGTTCATGCGTGTGAGCCGTTGTTATTTACATCACGGCTAATGGATCCCGTCCATGGGGGAATAGAGTTTCCCCACAATGGTCACCGACCTGGTGGGTGAAGAAAGATTGCGGGGCAGTGTTGAAAGAGAAGTACTTGAGTCTGCTGACGCTTAGGACCATTGGCTCAGGTAAATGCGGTCGCTTTGTTTGTGAGGGTATTTGGCGATGTTAGGGACATCGTCTAATCTTTTACTAGGGGCTGTCACAAGAACAAAATATCCTATACAAGGAGGGAGTTGCACTAGCTTTGGGTTCCTACCCCAGTTGGAACTTCAGTCAAGACTCTACTATAAAGCCGGGTCGCGTGCAAGGTTGCTTAGATCTACCTCCTTCTGAAAAATACGGAAGATTTGGTCGACGACCTCGGCAAAGATATTACCACCATCTCCGGAAATCGAAGTTGCCATTGATTAATTGCGAGAAGAAGGTAACAAATGGTTGCAAAGAGCGCCTCGGGAGTTAGGAAATCGGCTAGAAGGGCGGGAGGCAGTTTCGAGGGGTGCTATGTGAAAGTGGCGGGTCTATTTATAGAAAAGGGGAAACCCCAATTTTTGGATGACTTGGAAATTTCCTAGGATTGGGTAATTCTAACTTATCTGAGGTCAAAATAGGAGTTTGAGGACTATAGAGGAGATGCTTGAACAAGGCTAGGTTACCTAAAAGATGCTATCACGATGGGTTGAAGGTGACTTTGACAAGTCTGGTGAAGAATTGGTAAGAGGTCTCACGACTTTAATCCTCCTTCCAATCCTAACTTTGTTTCTTGGCGGTAGCGAGCTGTGACATCAGTCCCATTTAGATTAAAGGTGTCAATTTGGGTAAACTAATGGTGTAAAGGGGTGATGGGCTCACCAAATTAGCGAAATTGACCCCTTATTTGGTCAATTTAGACTGTTTTGGTCAAGTTTGTGCGGTCTCCGCGGCTTTAAGCACAAGCTTCAATCCTAACTTTTGTTTTTTTGACGGTAGCGGTGTGAAACATCTATGTCTCGGCTCCCAAATATCTATTTCCTTTGAAATAAAAGCTAAAAACTTATTAATTTGCTCTAATTACTCAAGTTTATGTCATCAAGATTTACACAAAATTGCTCTATATTACAAAATTTTAATTAGTGGTACACAAAAAAGTTTCTAAGGCGTTCTCCTTAATGCGGTCGCAAGACTCATGTCTTGTCGCATTAAAGGTTGCAGCAAGCGTGGATAGTGCGGTTTGAGAATCTTCAAATGTTGCACTATCTTTGCCTCGGCAGCCTCTTGCATTGCCGGCGCCTAGATGCGTGACTCTAAAATTACGTTCTATAGGCTGCGCACCTTCCACCAGCCTGCCGTGAAGAGGGGCGGGGGATTAGGAGACCGAAGGCTGCGCTGGAGGTGTCTAATCTCCATAACGCTCTTCTCTCCACCTCCTTCCTGTCAGCTTTCTTCACGGGTGGCGGCTTGGAACAACAGGCTTCAGTGGTGGCGGCCTTGAGTTTGCTGCTTCGTTGGTCGCCCTCCCTCGATGAACTTAACCCTGTTTTCCTCCTTAATATTTGTTATAAGGCCTCCCCATTTCTTCATGTAGGCCCTCGTGCTCTCTCATCTTCCTCATAAATCTTCACCCACAACAAATTGGCGTAGGCTTCCCGGCAGAGTGTTAGTTACTTCTTTCTATCCCATGCGGGTATTCAGGGGCTCATGCACTTGGTCTTGGTGGGGTTGCTCGGTGCCAGTCTTGCTTTCGGGTACTTCTGCTTCGTCGCTGGGTGCTTGGAAGAGCTTCCTACAACCCGTTAGGGTTGAAGTCTTCATCGGAAGTGACCGGAGGAAGGGTTTGGGGGTTAAATCGGGTTGCCGGCTCCTTAATGATAACTATTGGGTTTTGGCCTCTTCCCTCGGTGGCGGTCCTTGCGTTCTCCTTATGCGGCCGCGAACTTTCCCTTTCTTTTTCTTCTTTTCTATTGCTGCCTTTTGTTCCTCTTCCTCCCTTTTCCTCTTTTTGTCTTCTACCGCTTCTCTTAGCAAATTTCGTATACGATGAATCTAAGATTACGCTACCTCCGGCTCGGACGCAATCACTGCTCATCACCTTTCGAGGATTTCGTGGGTCGCGTCACGAGATGATGCCCGCTTGTTCTTCTTTGCGGTTCTCCGGCTCTATTTCTTAAGTACACCTCCCTGCGTCTCTTAGGTCCGTGGGTTGTTGATGTGGCCTCGTCCTCCACCTGCTGGTTGAAGACATCGATCAAATCGGAGGTGTCTTCCTCTTCGTCCGTGAGCGGCCCCTCTTGCGAGGCCTCTCCGCGAGAAGCATCTTCGAATGATCTACGCACCGGTGGCTGGTGGTTCGCTGGCGGCAGCTTCCTTACTTGATTACGTTTGGTTGGGGCCATGTTTCTGGATGCGTCAATCGGGATAAAAGCGCCGAAAAGATAAGCCTAAGTTGGGAAGGCGGATTTCTACAGAACTGGCGAAAAAATGAGGGTTTCTACATCTATTTATAGCTTGGGGAATTTTAGGTCAAAACTCAGGTTGCTTTCTACGTTTTAACATGCTAAGGCACCAATTTATCTAAAACTTATGCTTATTTCAGACTTTTCTACCTATTGGTCTCCACGACTTATTTTCGTTCCAATACTAATGTTTTGGTTTTCGACCCGGTAGCGGTACGAGTCTCACTCCATTCTAGGGTTTTAGGTAATTAAAACATGCTATTCTAACTAATTCCTACCTTAGAATTAGCCTTACCACATTATTTATCTCAAATTCATCATGTTTTGGTGTTCTTGGCTCGATGTCTCATGGCTTGCGCCTGGCTTCAAAACAAAAAGTTAGTTACCGGACGGTAGCGGTACGTGGTTTCCTCCTGGAAAATTTTGGCTCGTTCTTTTTAATCTTGTTAAATTCCAATTCACTTAATTGTTACTAGCTTAGCATAACTACAAAGGTGAAAAATTTTTCCCCACTTTTCGAGGCTTGAGGATCCTATCAGGATTAGTACTCTTGCGGGAACGTAATTAGGTGCTTTGCTCTTGGTCTCCAAGAACATTGCTCGATACCAGCATGGCGATCCCCTACTAGGTTATGCACAGTTGCACTCGCATTATGCAAACAGGAAGTTCTTCCCCCACACCAGCTCCATCGCGTCGGGGCCCTCCACATATCCAGCGCACGTAGCGAGT
The DNA here is from genome assembly GCA_021234155.1 of Isoetes taiwanensis. Classification (NCBI taxonomy): domain Eukaryota; kingdom Viridiplantae; phylum Streptophyta; class Lycopodiopsida; order Isoetales; family Isoetaceae; genus Isoetes; species Isoetes taiwanensis. Next base: position 3,730 of record JAJEKV010000291.1, on the reverse strand, counting down.
CACCGATTGGGGAGTGAAGGTGTCATTCTGCCATCTCCCCTCAAGGCCTACCTAGCTGCGGAAGCGTAAACATACATGTCAGTAGCACATACATCAGCATCCTGTGACCATGAAAGGATGGTCCCCTCATATCTGCATAGACAAAGATCGGCTACATCACATGGGGATCCCTGCAAGGCTCGGACTCAAAGGGATGACGGCGGCAGGTCTCGAGTTCGTTAGAGGCGAAATTCATGGCAATGGATTTGCGTTTGGCATAAAGGCCATGGCATAAGGTTGTCCACTCCATCCGCCCCTCTGTGCACACTTTTGCGAGTAGGTTGAAAGTGGCGGGACGTAGCCGCGGATGCATAGTAGAAGGGGCTATTCACAGGTCTCATCCTCCCGGTTAGATGCAGGCGGTGGGATCCTCCCCTCCGGGGAGGCCATGCTAACTCAAAGGTGACTAGGGCCACTGCCGTATTCGACTGAACCACTGGAAAGTGTACACCACTTCACGGGTGTCGAGCCCATGCGCACCACTCAGTGGTAAGCCATTAGACCTAGTCACAATGATCCCCGGTAGGCTTTTACACACCAGGGGATCGTTCAAGAGTCCAGGACATGAACCTCCTTGCAGCCAGTCTGGCCTTCACCCACACAACCCGGTGTGGCTCTTGTACACAGGCGAATCTACAGTGTGCTAGAGAGGCTACTCTAGGAAGCATCCAACTACACAAGCTTTAGGGCCTCTACCCCCTTCCCAATACAAGGTTCACGAAATACATCATCCAATATATCCACTTGAGAGCTAAAAGAACTAGATCTAATCATAGAGTTAGGTTCTTTAGTTAGTGTCGAGATCTAAGATCTAGATAGCTACTATGGGCAATTTAATAGTCTAAACCCTCTTTGATTCTATGACTAGAAGGCGGTTTAAGCTATTAAAATTGACCAAATGATCATTGAGTGGCTCCTCTGATACGAGTTCAACCATCTGGCGTCCGAATTGAGGGAAGCTTAGAAACAATTAAGCAGGCGTCTGGGGAGGCGGTTTTTGGCTCGCGGGCAGCAAAAGCCCGAGCTCCTAAACCCCTAAGGGCCGAAAAACTATTAAGCTAGGGTTTTCCTACCTAAATAGACATGGGGTTTAGGCTAGGGTTTCAATTACCCAATTTGGCATGTGGGATGGTGGAAGGGCCCACTGCAGCTTTGGTGGCTAGGTGGCAAAATAATGCCAACATGGAAAGGTGTGCCCTCATTAATGTGCGCATGTGCACATTAACCAGCTATGAACACTCCTAACCAAGTTGCCCCTAGGGCTACTTACTGGCTATCGGATTGGCGTGCCGCGTCAATGCGAGGTGAAAATTAATACTTGGCGTGGCGATGGCGGTGATATGCGTCTGGGGTATCTTGTCGGCTGGAGCGATCTAGCGGGGACTCCCAAGAGCGGCAAGGGGGAAGGATGCCTTGATGGTAGTGAAAGTGCGACAAAGTTGTCGAAGATGGCACATTTGTGTGCCTTCTTTGGATCCACCAGTCTGACTATGAATCACGGCAAAGCTCTTCACCAAAGATCTTGAGGTTTCATGGCATGCAGGGAGATCATCTCAGCGAGGGGATCGAAGTTCATGGCGCGCTTTTGGCAAGACCTCTTTCGCGACAATTCGAATGACTATCAACTGACCCGCGGCATATCATCCTCAGACCGGATGGCAGACGGAAGCGGATATGAGAATTTTAGAGGACACTACAAAACTGTACGGAATAAGCAAAGTATGTGGGAAGAATTTATTCACTTGGTGGAGTTTGCATACAATAGCACCAGCGGGGAATCATCAAATATGCGTTTATGATCAATTACGACTGCTCCGATTGCTTTAACTCCGGAACACTTGGCTGGCCGGGTGTCAAAGTGGAAGTTCCTTGTGAATGTTGGCGACATCACGGCCCGGCAATGGAAAAGTTCGAGGGGTTATCACCGCTAGCGGCAAGAAGTGCGTCGAAGAACATCATGACAAGCATCGAAACGATAAGAGAGTTCAAAGTTGGAGATGATGTTTGGCTCAAGATCAAGGTAGTGGCTTCGGGATAGGAATTCACCCGAAGCTTGCTCCCGAGGTGGAGCTGAACCTTTGAGAATAGTCAAGAGAGTAGGTATCAATCTACAAGCTAGACTTGCCGGCCACACCTAAAGATTCATAAGGTCTTCCCGTGAGTTTGTTGAAGAAGCATACTCCAAACCGGGCGAAGTCTTGGATTCTCAACATTGTTGGAAATGGCATTTGGAAATAGTTGGTGATTCTTGATAAAGCTTTCAAGCGAGGAAGTCGGAATTCCTCCGGTGTTATTTGGTCAAATTGGAAACACTTACCCTTTGCCGATGGAAAGCGGCGTGGTACTTAAGAAAGATTTAGTAAAAGCGGTATCCACAGTTTATGGAGCAATGGGGCGGCAAGGTCATCTCGGTCGGCTCGGGCATGTGTCGATTTGTGTAGGTTAATTCTTGTGGCAGTAAAGATTAATCTCGCATGCAACCTATGCTTAGTAGGGTCATCGTTGTTACCGATGATAAGGACCCTACGGTGATCTCTGAAGTGGTGTATTATCGATAGCCAGGCATGTGGTTTCAGCAGGCAGTGGAAGGTAGATTAGAAAGGTCTACTTACGTCCCCTGGAGTAAGAGCGACCTGGAGGAGGTCATGAAGGAATGCAGCGATAGGAAAAAGCACCTCTAGCCCCATACTTAATGCTTTGATGGGAGGAATCGGGGCCTTCCATTACATATACGGAAGGACCTATCCTCCATTTGGGCAACTAGAGGTGTAGAGCATGGCTGACATATAGACATATAGGCGGCTGTCTCCGCGACCATAATGGAAGATTCACCCTCTTCCCTACGTAGGGAGATTAGCCATGCATCCATGTAGATAGGTGGGGTGGTCACCCATATAGCAAAAATTTTATTAATAATTAAATGGTACTAGTAATTAATAAACACCAGAGCCAATAGAAGCTCAGGAGGCAAGGAGAATTAGAATACGAACACAACACAAATTTTGTTTGAATGTGTTGCAAGAGGAATGAAACTTTCGGGCGTTAATTTTAATTTTGATAAGCAATTGTGAGGTTAAGTGAATTATTGGTAGCTTTGTTTTAATGATGTTGCTAAATTGATAAGTATTTCATAATATAATGTTGTGATAATGTCCCTAAAATATTACCTTAAGGTAATCTTAATAGTAATGTGAGGGATTAGGGTAGTTATGGTATGTGCTCGGGTTGATTAGGTTGATCCCAGGTGGGGAGGCCGCGATGCTGCCGAGGGCGGCATCAATTCAAGGTGGGGAGAATGTGGCGTTCGGCCGCGGTTATGCGCCCGGAGACATTATCACGCGTCTTTGCCTCGTCCGCAGCGCACCGCACTCACATTTACAGCGTTAATGCGGCTGGCGTGTGGCAGTGGGTAGCCACAGGGGCAATTAAGCCAAAAATAGATTGCAACTATTAATGTGCACATTTCCAATGTACACATTAATGTGGGCACATTCAAGTGGACGCACTTCATGCCAAGTGGAGCCCACACCCTTGGAGTGCAATTAATGTGCACATTTTCCAATGTACATTAATGTGGGCTTTTATTTCCATGTTATTGCACATTTGGCCCACCTAGCCCTTAAGGCAAGTGGGCCATTTCCAATTATCACATGCCAAAGAGGATAATTGGAAGCCCTAACCAACCCTTGTC